>JAABNY020000039.1:35559596-35591203 GCA_015164015.2 Brevimyrus niger | reverse complement strand
ACTGTAGTAGGCATTTGTAACATTTACATAACTTACTCAATTAGTCTGTCTGCAATTCTTAGTCAAGCCAATTCACTGGCTTTATTTATGGCCACAGTATTATCTTTTTTCTTACGTGTTTTTTCATATAGGTGAATCAGCAGCGTTTGTTCTGCGGCAGGAAAAAAACGCAACTTAACACGTTTCCCGACTCATTTGATTTATCTATCGTTCATCCGTTTATTTCGGCTTCTTGAATATCTCGGGTGTGCACACTAAGTGAGACTATGCAAGTGTGTCTTGTATGAGCCTTAATTAAAGTGGAACTGGGTTAGCTGAACGACATGAGGCTTAGTTTAGAGATGGCGCTAATTTGAGTCAGACTTTTTCATAATCTTTCCCGATGGCAAATCTACCGATGGGTTCTTTTCCGTATAGGGCTACCGGACACCCAGTGTAATTTCAAACTTACGGGACACATATCTGTGTGGTAATATAGGCCTATGCAATATTCAAAGTAGGGCCGTAAATGAATCCACTCCAATTACTTTAGTGTGTGCTGGGATTCATGTAAAAGCTTACCATCATTCATAAATGGTTTGCAATCATAAATTCTTGGTGACGCTCCTGCTTTTTATTGTTAAATTCTACATTCATTGTTATTAGCGACATAACAATGGTTGTATTCATTCATGTTTACTGCTTGTTGGAACACTCCACATGTGCTTGTATACGTGTAGGCTAAATGACATGGTAAATTCCCCTGACGACGTTACTTAAAACTGCGTAAGCCTACGTTTGGTTACTGGTCAGCTTTACTAAAAAACAATTTTCGGATGAAATTGTAACTACATTTATCAGACTGGATGTTTTTTAGTTCTCTATGTGGATCCTTTGCAAATAACAGCTAAATATATATTTTAAACGTTTAACATAAAAGGAGACTGTGACAATAATAGTTATTCTATTTCTTAAACATTGAAATGTTACTTTTCATACGTATCTCGGAGTTAATTTCATTGCTGTTTGTCCTATTTCCTTTGCTTTGAGCTGTGTGATCATAATTTTAAAATAAATGCAATGTATATTATAAATTATTTATCCAGCGACATTCAAATAATATTTGGAATATTCAGATTGTAAGCATTATGACCATGTAACACAGGACTAACGAATAAATCCTCACAAGCGGCAGGTATTTTAGTTTTTCTTAAGCATGTGGTTTCAAAGACCAAGAAACTGAAAATTAGTAGGGACAAATTATAAACATTAAAAGGTAAAAAAGGTTTACAAAAGAAACTGAAAACCGATATAAAATGAATCCATTAACGTTTTATTTTGATGGTAACCATAATTTAAATAGACTATAAGTAAAGGAAGACATGTAACACAATAAATTTAACATTTGGTTACTGAAAATCTGTCTGTTTACCGTGTGAAGCTGTTACAAAAATATTTTTTGACTTCAAGGTAGACAAAGTTAAGGCAATAAATGTGAGAAAATTATAGGCATATTTGCATTAAGTAAGGCATATAGGAGACATATCGAGTCAGTCGCACCTTATTAATGTGATTACCAATGCATATAATTTTTAGTGCATTTTATTAATGTTCAAGCAAGCCTACTTGTCATGACAAGAATGAATATTTCCGTTTTGTTCCACACATTTAACATTTAAACGATTAAAATATTAATATTGACAGACTGATTTAATGATGCGTGATGCATTCAACAAAGAACTGGAGCATTCGACAATTTCCACCGTACAGAATTAGTTTTGTAAGAGTATCATTTTCACACAATAGCCTAGTGTCGTTTGTGTACTTTACTTTGCAACCATGAAATATGTTGTCCATCCTGCTAGCAGAAGTGCTCCCAAAAGCACTGTATAGCTGAAGAGCACAAACTTCAGCAGCTCCTTGAGAGTCCGCAGGAAGCGGATGGTCAGCGGCTCCACATCAAAGCGACAGGCGTCCAATTCCAACCGTGATCTTGCCATGTCTTCCTCGCCAGACTTGGCCTGCCCAGACAGTGTTAACAACAATATACACCCGTCGTTTATTACATATATCCTATCTTCATTTTTCCCGCTTACTTTCTTCATTTTAATACTTATTAGACCCAAGAACAGGAACTGTCAGCGTATGTAAATTATTTGACAAAGAGCAGTAATGTACTCTGGTTGCGCAGCAATTTCATACATTTTTAATACTTTAATTGCTCCTAATGTTCTGCATGGATTCCATTAAACTTCGGTAGCCCCAGCCTCTAAATATAGTAAATAAATATTTTTAAAAAAAGTAGTCTAGTACCTGTGTCTTAAACACTGTTCAAAATTTTAAAAGTTTTAATTAATTTAATTTTATATTAAAAGAATTTCAACGTTTACGGCATTCTCATTATACTGTAATCGAAATGGAATTACCTATCCTTGGTGCTGAAACAGATTTAAAAACCTATGCGCGTTTCGTACAAGTATCGCGTATAATGTTAGTTAGCTCAAGTGAGATAAAACTAAATGTTATGCATGCGACTTGAAAACATCTATACACTCTATTCAACACAATGTAAAGTGCATTTTTTAAATCCATGTACACTTCCATAAATGTCGATTGAAAAGATTTTCCACTATGTTCAAAGCACTAATGGCAATTCTTAAATACACAGACATAATTTTTATTGGGACACGGGATGACAGTTTCGCATTACCTGTCGTATACGGTATATCTTTATATTCAGCCTATTGCAGATTAATGAAACAGCTAATTAATTACAATGAAAGGATTCAAGAAAAAATAATTGAATTTAAATAAAACAATAAATAAAATAATCTGTAACATAGATCTTATTAGCAATACTCACTCGTTCACTGGATTTTATTTCTTAAGATTAAAGTTGAAGTCCTCGATGCACCACAACGGTTCCCTTCGCGTTATGATGGGAAAACAAGGTGATGTTGGTAGCCACAAGTCGTAATGGCATAGGAGCGGCCAAGGGCAATTAAATTGATTGCAGGAGTCAAAACCCTTGGGTTTCCTAATGGAGAGCAAAGCACAGTCACGGGCTACACGTGCATCTCCTGGGTGAGTCCGAGGCAGACTTTCTCAGGCTCAGTCTCATCACGTGTTTCATAAAGCTGTGTCATTATTCCTCTCAAAAAGAAAGATTTCCCATTCGATCCCGGCTTCTCTACATTTTCTAGTATTTATTAATATTTCGAGTAAATATAGTTAGTAAAATGGAGTTGAAGGAAGTCTTAGATCACAAGGTTTTTACCAGCACTTTTGTGCTGTTTGGAGTTTGATGTGCACAAACTTATTTTTTTCGTAAAGTGTACCTTTCAATTATTTGAAACTGTCATTTGTTACAGGGTGTAGTGACGACACATAGAGAAAAGTACATTTTACCGAAAGCACGGTTGGACAAGCAGATGCGTTAATGTACGCAAAGCTAGCATACAGTTGAACCGACATTTAAGGCCTGACGATCTATACTCCATGCCGCTTCTGTCCGTATGAGTGATCGGCTTCATGTCACTACTTCGTACTATTTTCCGGACAAGAGGTTCCTGGCGCAGGACACGGACCTGCTATCGATCGGAGAAAGATCAAACTCAAGCGTCAACCGAGTTATCTTCCCCCGAAACAAGGAGCAAATGGCCCCTTAATTCAATCAGCCCCCATGCTATCAAATCATTGCCTGATCCAGACCATAGGATCCAGGAATAACCGGCCTATTATCTGGCTGATGAGTGGCTTGTTAGCAGTAATTGCTCCTCCAGAGAGCCTGGCTGTTACCGGCACACAGCTTCCAGTCTTTTTAGATCCATCTTTAACTGCTGAAAGGAAGAAAAACCCCTTTTTGGCTAATTTTTATTGGTGTCACAGACTGCTTCAGCATCAAATACTAATCTGTACACTTTAGGCAAGGTGTCTTTCAAACCAATAAATGGCCATTATTTAAATCACATTTACATTTATTTAGCAGAGGCTTTTGTCCAAAATGAATTAATTGAATTTGATTTATCATGAGAGAGAGGGTTAGCATGCTGTGCAGATAAGGAACAATGGTACCAATGTGTAAAAAAAGCTCCATGGGTGAGATTAGCTGCAACTGGGTAGGTGGTTTGTATCTGCAGAACAATACCAGTTAAGTAAACAAAACAAAACCATTTGAGGCTTATCTATCCATTTCACACAGACCACTGCTGCCCATTTGATAGTTTATTTACAAAAAACCTTGAGCACAGCACAGGTGTCACAAAACACAGAGAAAGGTGAAAGCCCAACACAACACGTAATGGATGGGGCTCTGGGACACAGGTGGCACCGGGAACGACCCAAGGGAACCCAATGGTCCCCACATGCTCCTCAATCCCTTTCCATCTGAAGCTGCGGCCTCCAAACCCGGTCCTGCAGCCCAATCAAATGAACCCAGTTCATCCCTTCTGCACACAACAGATTTTGACAGATAATCAATAGAATAGAATGTTTAAGCTCTGACCTTAAACCGGCATGCACACCTGGCCAGCGGAAACAGGATGAGAGGCCATTACCGTGTGTCACTGTCACAGTAAGGAATTATCATCCGGAACTGTCTTAAGTAAAAGACACTGTTAATGAAGGAGAAGGGCAGTGCTGCAGGAAAGCGGATGGAGAGGGACAGGTACGGCTGGAAACCTGCTAACAGGGACACTTGTGATGGGCATGTTCAGCTCCAGTGTGCGTAGGAGGGCTGGGCTTTGGTAACGGTCAAAAGGATCACTGAGCCACAAACTCTACAGAATCTCTGCAATGCTTTGACTGATACAGGCAAGATGGCTGTTTGAAGCTGGGGAGGGATCATCCCTTGAGGAGGGAGCAGGTGATCTTGTAAAACAGAAGGTTGAAGAGTCCTGATACCCAGAGCACAAAGCCTCCTCTCATGGGCAAGGCCGGAGGGGAGGGGGGGCCAACAGTAAGCCCATTAGGGCGGCAATTCCAGCCGCTCCATCAGGGACTTCATGAAGCTGGTGCCATTGATGAGCTTGGTTGTGGCGATCACATACTCTGTTCCCCCGTCCTCCATCTGGGACAGGAAGCGTAGGGCGGCGATCTCAGCGTACGTCACGCCTCCCAGAAAGAACACCAGCGTGATCCTGTTCTCCCCCTGCTGGCCTGTGGAGGTGGGGCAACAAAGAGGCACATATTCCTTTCTGCTCAACATCATCAAAATGGACTCTTCCGTACCTTCAGCACCCCCTCCCAAAACAGCCGTCCCACGGTGTCATCAGTAATTGCTGGATTATCTTGTAAACCCCCCCCCCCACCAATTTAATTATCACTTTCACAGTACCCATACAGTCCCAACAAGCAGAGGCATGTCTGCCAAAACACAGCATCTGAGAAACGTGGTGCTAATTAGCATGCATCACATCTGATCCGCCATGCCCAGTACTATTGCAGGAAGAACACTGGGAGACAGCCGGACAGTACAACTGAAGGACAATACTACAGATCTTAGTAACAGCCCCCTACAACTCACTGGGTAACATGCACTAGTTGCAGAGCAAGCAAGCAGTAACAACAGCTAATGACCTTGTATGGATCATTACTGCCAAAGTAGCTAAACCGTTACCCAAGCACACCACCGACACCGACCTGTCTGCCCCCTCCCATACGGACGGACAGACAGACACCATCCCTTGCTCTCACTCTTTGTTCCACCTCTCCGATAAATCAGGCCCGTGCTTTATCTGTCTGGCACATGGGATAACAGCTTGCTGAGGGCCTCCAGCCCCACGCCCTGCAACCCCCCCCCCATACGCACGCTTCTTGTGCAGCCCCGATGGGAGCTGCTGACGCTCTTCGAAGTGCGGCCCTGGCAGCATCTTCAGCACCTCCTCAATGCTGCGCCAGCCGGGCCTCGCCAGCAGCTGGGTGAGCCGCACGCTGAGGGGCGCGTAGCCGCTGTACACGTAGGAGATGTCGTTGGGGTTCTGCGGGGGGGGGCACCCAGCGGACACACTCAGACACTGTTACCTACAGCACTGCCGTCACATGACTGGCCAGAAAGGGCCAGAGGCTCAAGGACACTGGGCTACTTATAAAAAGGGAATACTTATTTAGTTATTCAACTAAAAACAATTTAGCACATCACAATTAAGACATTTGTAAATAAAACTTAAGGTAAAACACAAAATTGAACTTAAGGACAAAGGAATATGTTACGTGTAAACTAGGAGGTGACAGCTAGCTTTGATGGGAAGGCCACCTGCTCATTGGCGTCCTCCATCCACAGCTTGAGAGTCTTCCTGATGGTGGGGTAGTTGTTCCGGGTTGCCGTCTGCAGTTTCAGGAGGCCAGCTTTCTCCAGATTACTCAGTGTTAAAACGTGCTGAAAGCCATAGGTCTGTGGGCAAGAGACGAGCGCTGAATGTCCTCTAAATCTTAGCACAGCCACAGAGACTCAAACCTTTTCTCATCCTCACATCCAGAAGCTATTTCTGCGGTGGAGAAAGCAGCTGCGGCTCTCCTGGTCACAACCCCGTCACACCGATGCCCATCTGCAGCTGAATATGCAGTTCCGCCCATCCCAGGCAGAGGGACAGGGAGGCCTACAAACTTGGAGGTGTATGGCAACAGTGCTATATCTACAGGGCCACTGTGCCACTCCCTATCAGTTACTAGTTACCAGTTAAACCACAACACAGTAGCTTATTATTACCCATATCAGTATAAAATATAAAACACTGCAGTATAAATGCTAATCAGTCAGAATAAATAGTTCAGCATATCATATATTCAGATATGCACAGAGTTTTTTGGAAATAAGAAATACATTAAATACAAGGACACACAGTTGAGTAGTCTTTTGCTTATATTTTGTTCTTATAATTACTACTAGTAGTGTTTTTAATTTACTTTCCGTTATTTTGTTTAATCTTGATAGTAATAGTATTTCTGGGGGTTTTAGTGCTGTACCGCACTGTGACCTGTTGTCTGTGAAAGGCGCTTTATTGTTGAGTACCTTGTTTTAACGTCATTAATCTTAAAAGCCCAAAGCAATTTTAATGATTGAAAAATGTTCAAAAATTAAAGTAAACTTTAAGTCTTAAACTTTGATCATTATGCATTTCTAATGTTTGAAGGCTAATGGCGTTTGGAATGAGCAGGTCAAAGGCATTTCCAGACTGACATCGATAAAGTCAACATAAATACACCTACACATGGACTGAATGGGCTGGCAGGAATATACATGTGTGCTTTTGACGTGGCATCATACAGCTGTATCAGAGAGATGCGATGACTTGGGTACACAGATCAGTTAAGCTCTACCTGCAGGATCTCCCTCTTGTAAAAGTCCAGAACTTTCTGCTTGAGGCCATTGTTGCACACAGACTGCATGCAGACAAGACGCAGGATCTTGATCAAGGGGTCCTTGCGAGCGATGCAGTCCTCTATGTAGGTGTTGGCCTGCAGGGGAGGGGGGGGGGGGGAAGGTATTTCTTACGAACAGCACACAATCACCTCTCATTAAGGTGGTGCTGAAGGTGGTGGGGGGGGTGTTGCCATACCTTGTCAGTATCCACTCCAGTCATAAACTCCTGCTCCACTGTCAAGTTATCAAAAAAGGCTTCGGAAGCTATAAAATAAAATATAAAAATAAAACTAGGGCAAAATTTACATTTCATCGTTTGTCCTATGAGCTGCCTACCAGATTCTTTTACCCCATGTGACTCATAGAAACTATGATTCTACATTCAAATAATTTGTATGGTTCCATATTTATTTACTTAAACAATCACTTTAGGGTGTAACAGCCTGGAATTTTCTTGCTTTTAAACAAACAGTCCCTTTCTGAAATAAGTCTAGCACTCATCACAAGTGACCTCAGCATAAAATTATAGTTACTGCCTCAGCTGGACACACATAAGGTTAGTGAGGGTTCGTATGAAACATCTAGGAGGGGCACGCAACATCTGCATCAGTGTACACAGAGAAGGAACCAAGTGTGGGGCAGAATCCTGAAGGCTCTACCCTTGAGGAGGGGACTGAACCTAATCTGATCCCATGATACATCTCAGGTAGAAGTGGTAAGTCTGTGGGGCACTGTCTCTCTCACTGGTAATGTCCTTGATGAGCTCCGCAATGGACGTGTGGTTGGCCAGGGAGGTGCGGGCCGCCTGCATGTGGGGCAGCTGCGACACAAACTGCTTGATTTCTCCCACCGTCTTGGCATTGTGGCGCTCCTGTTAAGACAAAGTGTGCTGTCATGGAGACACGTGTGCCTGGGCAGGGGCGAGGGCTGCAGCCACGCCCACAGGCTCCAGCAGGACACTGAGGAGGACGCTGGGGTAAGAATGACCCCCTGCTGCTGTTCTTGTGAGTTACAAAGACTTCTCTGGCCTTTCCCCAGTACCAGATATGGATATGGGGAAGGAGCCACAAATTCTAGACTGGGAGTGAGTTAGTGAGAAAGCGCAAGAGAGTGAGAGAGAAAAAGAGAAGGAAAGGCGGTGCAAAATGAGCAGTCAAAGAAAAAAGAAAAATACACACACACAGATTTCTGTTAACACTGTGTGATCCACACTCCCTCCCTGATGCATAATTCCTTTATTTTTTCCTATTTTCATTTTTGACGAGGTGGGGGGGGATATGTCTCATTGTCATTTCTTAGGTGGGAAAATGCTCAACTAAAAGTCCCAGGTTCAAGGCGGAAGCTGCCCTGCCTAAGAATTCCCAGAAGCACCTGCCCACTCAGCACATGGGGGTGGGGGGGGAGCACTTAGCCTGCTAGCCAGCCAAGGACGTTGACCTTGGGGAAACAATCAGTGGAACCATGGAGACCGTTCTGCACTACTCAGCTACTCTTAAGAGCCATCTGTACCGCATCATTGTGTCGATTATATTACCCTGCAAAATTAACATGAAGGACTGAGTAATGATTAAAATGCATCACATCAAGCGTGAATAAACCCCCTCCCCTAAAAATCAAGCCAGATCAACCCCAACAATCTAATGAACTCAGTCACACCCGGGAGCACCCACTGAAATTAAGTTGTCAATTTGTCCGAAGGGGTTTTGTTTAACAACAAAAGACCAACAAACATTCTGGACGAGTCTAAACATGATGCAACTAACAAAGGCTAACATGCAAAAGAGGACCTAGCAGAAACCAATTTCCTTTTTCATTAACACATCACACTGAAGAAAAGGCTGCTCTGCACACACAATCAGCCCTTTCAGTCCCCTACGGATGTTCCAGAACATTCTCAAGTGCATGTTGAAATGGGATACAATTCTGCTAGTGCTCCTCAAGCTTTACTTCATGCACCATATGCGAGTTTGTTGATGAACATATGGCAAAGTGACTAATTCCACTTTGTTACTGTATGTAGCTACAGGTTTAACTCTCAGGCAGGTATATACTTATACAACAACCTGTTAGTTAATAAGGTGTAAAATTCATCAGATCAGAGGCCAAGAGATTGATCTAAATTAGGGGTGGACAGTCTTGTTCACAAAGGGCCACTGTGTATGTGGATTTCTGCTGTAACTCCCTAATTAGATTACTAATTAGAGGACTGATTGACTGAAGAGTCACACCTGGGATTGAACAGTTGACCTAAAGATCATCCCCAAAACACCTGCATGCACACTGGCCCCATATTGATAAGATAGGCCACCCCCACTCTAAATAATGATTTCCACATTTGGCTTCAGTATTACTAAACAATGTCGATCGAGATTAAAGGTCAAATCTTAAGTGATGATTCAGAGGTGAATATAAATAGTAACAGATTTCCTAACAATCCAACCATGTGGTGGGATATCTATTCAAGTTAGGCTGCAGTTACTCCTAAGCCACAGGCAGGCAAGGACAACATGGACCAACCTCAAAGGCAGCCGAGATGATCTTGGCCTTCTTGCTGAGAGCGGCGCCCACGGCGTTGAAGTTCTTGTCACGGATCTCAGCGTAGAGCTCCTCTGCAGAGTTGAGCTGCAGCTTCTTGGGCTCCGTGGGGAGGTCCTTTTCTCCTTCGCCTTGCTTCTTCTGGGCAAACTTCTCCGGCGGCAGCTTAACGTAGCCTGTGATGGGAGTCACAGGGTGGATGGAGGGTCAGTTGGGCTCACTTCCCTTAACAGCAGATTCCAAGATGCTCCCAGGCCAGCCAAAAATTCCCACTTGCTTGCCATTAATAGGGATGTCACCATAAAAGAGGGATTCTGGACAAAAACCTCAAGCAGAAGGGAGAAGCAGCTCTGATGCAGCCAGGAGCTCACCGTTGTTAATGCTGTAGATCTCGTCGATCAGCCCCTCGTAGGTGAGCTGCGTCGCCAGCGGCGTGAGCAGGTCCACGTTTCGGTCCAACAGCAGCAGCGTGTCAAACACCGGCAGGATTTGTGTCTGACAGCCTGCAAACTCCCTCTTCATCCTAAGCATCATGTTGGCCACATGCTGCAGGACAGCATCATCATTATCCTCCACATCTAGCACTCATAAACGTACTCCTAACACTGAGCACTGCTGCATACACCATTTCTCAAAGCAAAATCTGCCCCAACACTTTTCAAACAAACCAGAGATCATTTCTTCAATGTACAGCTGGATCAACATACAACATGGAATCTGGGGAAATTAAAGGCTCCTAAGGTGACAAGCAGAACATAAAACATGGCAAAGTGCCCATTTGTACTTGTGAAAATATCAGATAATACACTGTACTTTATATCATTTTGGTAGACATTGCTTACCAAAAAGTTCTGCAATAGTTGTACAGATGTTACACCTTAAAAGTTTGTGATTTACGAACAAATTAAAGAATACAGAGTAATAATAAAAATAAACAATGGACTTGATGGCTTACACTCCCTCTCTCTCTTTTTTTTTTTTATGTTTTGCTTTTGTTCCTACATTAAAAAAAAAAACCCTTAGTATGACTCAAGGTGTCTTTTTTTATTTTACACATTGTTTGGATACATTTATTTTCTTACTTTATAAATTACTGTTTTGATAAATGTGTTTAGATGGGTTTAATATATGCACTTCTTGTTTTATCTGTTCATTTTGTGTTTAAATGCTAAAAAATATCTAGGTGTAATTTTTTGGGGCAGGGAACCAATTAATTGATTTTCCATTATTTCTTATGGGGAAAATTCAATCAAAACTCAAACTTTTTAGGATTTGAACCTGAGTTCTGAGGTACCATTGTATTTTAATGTTATAAACAAATAAGCAAATACTTGATTAAGAAGCCAAAGCCACTGTGCTATAACACAAAGGGGGGGGGGGGTCTGCTTATCCATCTCTTCCACGCACCCGTGCACACTCCCCCTTCCCGAAAATCTGTGGGATGGTGCCGTACAGCGCCTGGAGGGTCATCAGTCCCTTGGCCGTGTGGTACAGGCTGGTCTGGTCGTTGTCAAGGTAGCACTCCTGTGTGGATTTTACAGGAAGACACAATAACTATAAAGCACTGGGGGAAGGCTGCATAAGAAGTTGACAAGTAAAAACCAGTGTCTAGTGGATGAAAAAGAATCAGAGTAATTCTACTGTGGGGCCCCTTAGTTATATATCCTCTAGTTGCTCCAGGGATTGTCAAACCCCATTTTCTCAATTGTATGTTTCAATTGGATATCATGTACGATCATAGAAACGGCCAATACAACGCAACATTAAAAACACATATAGAGATGGACAAATGCATGAACACACAGCAAAACAGATACAACTTTTTTTTAAATGCTGTACTTTTCGTTGCGTTTCTTGGCCTCCCTAGTGTGAACATATGCTAAATGTAAATGATAACTCCTGCTTTATTTTCTAAGGCCCAGAGATCAAGGAGTGTTAATCCTGAAGCCTGCAGTGTACCATTTGAAAATATTAAAATACATCTTTGTGCAGTTTGGGGCCGACATGGCTTGGCCAACAAACCCGAAATGCGCTCTCAGACTCCATGGACAGCAGGTCCCCGTCATAAGGGATGAGATCCAGGATGTACTCATCCACATTGATCAGCGAGCCCAGCACACCCTTCTCCTTCAGCCTCTGCTCACACAGAAGGCTCCGGCGTGGCACAAACAAGACGTGGAAGTCACGCGGCGTGCGGAGTTTGTCCTCGCTGATAGGAAAGCAAGCACACACACACACAAAAAATACGTGTTTAATCATTATGCATGGAAGAACTAACAAGGCAATTGAACAGTCAAGCATTTTCTACAACTGACTATCAAGTACAGGTACATGGTAAAGCTAGAGCAGAGGGCATATTCAGAATCATGCACTAAGAGCAAATCGCATAACATTTTAGTGACTCGTTTTTAGAATGTGGGAGAAAACCAGAGTATCCTGAAGAATCCTGTGGAAACACAGGAAGAACATGCAAGTTCCACACACCCTATTGCGGGGCCATAATCCAAGCCATGGCTATGGAGGAAGGAAACCATACACTATCTTTTTTTTTTTTTTAAACTGTAACCATTTTTAGAGATGGAACAGAAAGAAAAACGAACAAAGAAAAACTAGCATGGAGATACAAAAAGTAGCAGCCGCAAGCAGGCCCATCATAGCTGCTCAGCACGCAGACCTCCTGTACAGAGTGGGAGGGATTAAGACAGATGCTTTAATCTAATCATACCATCAGCTGACACACTCCACAGCACAGACTGATGCCAATTTGGCCTCTGCTTTTGGGAGACTGACCTAGCGACATTCTCTGCAATTATGTCCATCAACTCCAGCTTAGGCCTTACGAAGAAGATGATGTTCTTAACGTCGGCTGCTGGGAGACGTCCCGGTTTGAGAGTGAACATTTTCTCCACCTCATGTTCCTATGAGAGCGGGATTAATTATCAAAAGGGCACAATGTAACATGCACAGTAAAAAACTAGCTTGCATTTAAAAAAATGTGATTAGAAGTCCATACCTTCAGTAGGGAATACTGAGCAATTAATCCAAAGGGGCCAGTCAGATACTCATCCCATACAATTGCCTGTGGAAAATAAACAAAAAATATTACTGTACCAAAAACTTGTCAACTTAAGACATGCTCTTAAGTCATATTTATAAAGTGATGGTGACAATAATGGGACAATAGGCTTTGGTCAGGACATTTTGTGCTTTTCTTGATTCGAGTTTAGTCTAGACTGAAGCACTGCATATAATCCTTGCATATTCTTTGTTTTTTTCTCTCTCTGCCAAACAGTCAATTATGACATGACTCACATCATTCTGGATTAAAAGTGGGGTAGGACAGGCTAGGGTAAATTCGGATGGGGGATAACAGTCAAACTTCCTGTGATACCACTTCATATCGCTTAGTATGACTATTCATATACAATGATACAAGTCTTAATGTAATAACTTCAACAAACAGGCGTGTATTCATTTGTCAGCTACAATATCTGGATGTGTAACAGACTTTGGCGAGCTCTGCATATAACAAGGGATGCAAATATACATAATAACTAAATAAATTTGTTCGGAATGCAGTGTAGGTTATGATAACCTGATACCATCCGACCGACAAATGTATTTAATATGTGATGGACAACGTCGACAGTTGAAAAACGGACCCATTTGTGTGCGGCGGTTTACCAAGGATCTATATAAATATTTACAATAATAACCTTTACAGACCAATTCACACAAACAATACCTTGCTACCAGCGCATTTGTCCAAAAATTCTCGAAGCTCCTTCCGTGCAGCCTCTCTCAAAATATTAAGATTCACTCTTCCGTAAGACAGGTGAGCAGCCATCTTCCTGCCTTCCGAAACAAGAATCATGTGACAAACGGGTGGATCACGTGACCATGGAATATTGCGCAAGGCGTCTTTTCATAAATGTTCACACTCTATCCACATTATTGAACGTTTACCACAGTTCTTTTATGAAATATATATTTTGAGTGCAATCATAAATGATAATGTTATGCATGTTACATTTGTACATCTTTTTATCTAATGTGTTCCTTTGACATTCTGTAGCTCCTATATTCAGACTTCATTGCGTGAATTTCGCCTCGTAATAGCACATTTGGACGTTTGATGTGGCATTTGTACAAGTCCTCATTTGGTGATTATGCCCAATAACTACATGATTTGTATGTTTAAATTTGTTACCTCGTATACAACGTAAATTAACTATTCTATATATGCAGCAATATTAAGCGGGACATCTCGAGCGCTCCCGTGTGATCCCGTTAGGTCGCACTGCGCATGTCAATTGCAGCTATTTTGCTTCGTCGCATGTCTGGTGACGTTGTATTCTTGACTAGGGAACTTGCAGATGCAGCTGAGGCCTTTGTACTTAAGTTTTTAAGAATCTGAAGTCCGTCGGTATATATACGTAACAGTTTGCCCTGAGCTTGGTGCTGACTGAATTTGAGCCTTATGCTTCTTTGGTGTTGGACGGACGGTAGGAGCGAAACGTAGCCGAATGAACGCTAGCTAGCAAGCTTGCTAACTTGCTTGCTACCGAGAAGCATACAAGTACCGAAGAAAAGGAAGCACGTAAAAGGCGCTGACAAGAGAGGCACAAAAGAAAATAGAATGACTTCCCGGAGGTAAGATCGATTGGTCTCAGTGTGTAGTGCCTGGCACTCTCCAGACTGCTACACCCGCGGCGTTGTTTAGGTCACCGGTGTGCCCTCAGCACCGCTGCGCTCTTTCGGTGATAAAAATAGTCAGGCAGCCAATCACAAAGCTCTCCGGTGAGTCAGTGGACTGATCATGGGGAAAGTATAGTCTGCGAAACCTTTAGAAGCGCAAGATATATAGATGTATGCGGTATCTGGTTATGAGAAGATTGTCTGCCTTAATTTGCTTAACTTGTGAAGTTTAATATCCTCATTACAAGTTCGCATTTCAGTAGTACAACAGCAGTTCCCCTTTTTGTATTTGAACTGGCTACCATCCAACTTCCTTAACCAGTGTTTAACTTAACTTTACAGACATTTGATTTGGCAACTGCCTGTTGTATTACATAGATGACTTTTTTTATTGTGTAACTTTTGTGTAATATTTTTTCTCAAACAACTACTTAGAATCGAATACTTTAGACCAGTAAATAGCAATTGTGGGTTTTAAAGCAAATGGAACATTTTATGTCTGTAAGTATGTGCGGTGTTTTGGGCTGATGTGTGGCCGCAGATGTTCATGTATGTGTGAATTTTGGCATCTTTGATGCCTTTTAACTTTTGGCATGGGTTGTAGGTGGTTCCACCCAAACATCACTGGTGTGGAAGCGGAAAACCTCCTGCTGACCCGTGGGGTGGACGGTAGCTTCCTTGCCAGGCCAAGCAAGAGCAACCCAGGGGATTTCACCTTATCTGTCAGGTGTGTGGCCAGCCCATGTGGACCGTCTGAGATCAAACAGTGATATCAAATGCATTCCCAGTCCTTAAAGGCTGCCACCCAAAATGAGACATAGATACAGTGCTCACAGAAAGTGTTGGGATGCTTGCTTAATTCTGTTGCAAATGTATAGCTTTCATAACAAAAGTCCATTGACAAAAATGTTTAACATATTTGCATGTATCTTCTGCACAGGCATGTTCTTTTTATGAAGTGTCATACTTTTTTTTGACTGACTCATTCAGTTCTGTTTTTGCCATTTTGCTATTAACTGCAGTCGTGGTCACTGGATCCCAAAGGGACACTAAACACAAATGTTGGGTGTTTTATGTTATTGCAAAGCTGTTACTTATTAAAAAGCTCCCAGTGATGCATGTCAATGAACTTTTTAATTCAGAACGGCCTCTTTTAGAACTATAATTTTTGGGTTTAAATTTATTACAACTTGAAATGATATTTTACTTTACTATTGGTTGTTTCTAATGTGATTGATATTTTTTGTAAACAAATGAACAAATGAATGATTTTTGTTATAAACCCAATAAATTTGAAATTTTTGCTGAATTAAGCAAGCGTCCCAAGACTTTCTGTGAGCGCTGTATATTTCAGAAAGTTCTATGTGTTGAAAAGTTTCATTGTGATGTTAGATCTGTTTGGTTTCTGTATTAGAATATGGGGTGATAAGGACCATTACTGAGTTAAACTGGTAAAAATGGACTTATCCTGGACTTAAGAAGGTTTAAGAAGGAATACCATTCAGAGGGGGGAATCAAAAACTTTTTAAACAGTTAGGATCAATTCTGATTTTAATTTGGTTATAAAAAATTCTTTAGCGTAACATTGTTCACCCTGTCTCTCTCATGCTAAATTTCAGACTCGTCAACAGTGATAAAAATCTATTTTTTTTTTTTTTTTTTTTACTGGTGAGTTATTAATGTGTCCTACTTGCATCTTGAGAATGAATCCCATCAATGTTTTGCTGCTTTTTGTTTCAGCATTAAAATTTTATCTGGAGGCCTATCTGAACCAGGGCTGCATGATATCACATCGCCATATAATCACAATTATACGGCACATGTGTAATAATCACCAGGGCTTTAGATAACGGGCAAAGCATTTACCTGGACGCCGCCTATACACACATTTGCTTAAGCCCACAATTTGGTGGCCTAAATTATTAATGAGATTTATATTGATGCCCAAACGTTTGTAATCTGTATAAATTTGCCATATCCTTATGTTGATTAAATTCAGTTAGCGGTGCTACTGTTTTGGTATACTATGGTTTGGTATACTTTTGGTATAGTGCTATATGCATTGAAGTGACGGCAAAGAATGGAATAGCTCAGCAGCTACATCATCTTAAAAGATGAGATTTTGTGGATAAACAAGGTAAAAAGACATCGGTGGTGTGACGGTACTTTTTGCAGGATAAAGTCTGACATGTTTATTAAACAAAAGGATATGCTGGATTTATACAGATTACTAACTTTTTGGCATCACAATACACTTCTCATGAATATTTTGGGCACATTACTAAACTGCTTATCAAACTGTTGGCGTAAATAAATGTCCATATTGTACCGAAAAGCTGGCGTCCGGAGAAATATTTACCCCATCATCTGAAGCCCTGGTGATTATTGCACATATGGCATATAATCGCAATGTCATATCATGCAACCCTAATCTGAACCAATCAGAAGATTTCTTTTAAAACTAGTTTAGATATTTATCAAATAGTGAATTAGAATAACAATGTTATGGTTTCTTATTTATTATATTTAAGTCTTAGGGTTTTCTGTAGTTTATACGTTCCTTAAATATGTTATAATCACTGCGGTAAATTTACACCTTTCTTAGTGTCAGATAAGTGAATTTATATGTTTGGTGATTGAAGGGTGTTCTGACCACAGTAGGTCATTTGAATCTGTAACGGGTGATGGTGGTGGTGATGATTAAGGCTGAACAAAATCACATTGAGGTCCTCAAGGCTGTAGATGATGGGTTTAACATAAAATACACCAAATTTATATGGATTGCTACCTCTTGAACGTCACAATAATACACCTCTCACTTGTGTTTTCGGCATACTGTTAATCTGCTTGCCGCTGTGTAGGATGGAAAAGCCGGCGTCCAGATAAGTGTTTACGCCTGTCATCTAAAGCCCTGATGATCATTGAGAAGGTGCCTTTTAATCAGATTGTGACGTCATGCAGCCCTAACTGATGATGATGATGATTTTCAGTACCACTCCAGTTGCTAACACTTGCGTTCATCTTTGGGCGCTCTTAGAAAGTATCTGTCTTGGAGTCCGACAAAACCCATGGACAGATTTCTTGCCTCTAGAATAACAGTAATTCAGTAACCCTTTGTGCACATAAACAACTCCTTCCCCCAACAACCAGACGAAATGGGGCAGTCACCCATATCAAGATCCAGAACACTGGGGACTACTACGACCTCTACGGGGGGGAGAAGTTTGCCACATTGGCAGAGCTTGTGCAGTACTACATGGAGCACCATGGCCAACTGAAGGAGAAGAACGGTGATGTCATTGAACTGAAGTACCCACTCAACTGCGCTGACCCCACATCTGAGAGGTGAACTACTTGACTTGTATGTCAGTCATTCAGATGGAATATTTATCTTTATTTGGCTCAACACAATTTATTTTTTGAGGTATTCTAGAGCTATGTGGGGTATTTTTTAGGTTAGTATTAACTGAGACCCAGCGATGTGTCACACCTCCACCCTACAGGTGGTTCCATGGGCACTTGTCAGGGCGTGAGGCAGAGAAGCTGCTGACCGAGAAGGGAAAGAATGGCAGCTTCCTGGTGCGGGAGAGCCAGAGCCACCCAGGTGACTTTGTCCTCTCCGTACGCACCGGCGACGACAAGACAGACTGCAGCGACGGCAAGCCCAAGGTCACCCATGTCATGATTCGCTGCCAGGTACTGAAGCCCCCCCCCCCCCCAACTTCCTGCAGTGCATTGTCTTTATTAAAAAGCCTTCTTCATTAAAAAAATAACCAAAAGCGCAGTTTGAGCGGATTTGGAGCATGTTAGCCTGGATTGTAATAGTACTCTGTTTACCCTTCCCTCACTGTCCGTAGCTGGTGGGTTATATTCACAGTTTCTCAGTTGCCACAATGCGAATGAGATGTCCAGTAAATAAATTTTCACTGTCAAAAACATATATAAAACATGCAGCTGTCAAAATTCCATGACTTCTCCTAAGAACTTTTGATATTTTGTTCTCTCTTAATTCCATGTGGAATTGATGATTCTATGATGAATTGTTGATTTCATGAGTTCGTCATTCCATGAGTCCAAATATCAGAGTACGAAAGACAGATGTGAGCTTGCTTGTGTATGCAGTTGTGTGTGGCGTTTTGGTGCTTTGAGACTCACGGTGCACGTCATATATAAACACTTTATGTGCTACCTGTGAAAAAGATTGCTCTGCTAGGAGTACAAGCTAGCAGAGAAATTTAGATACAGAATGCATGAAGTTCAATTTTGAGTATCAGACCATGTGAAAATAGACGTGTGTATGTGTGTGGGTGTGTGAGAGAGATGCAGAGTTGGTGTCATTCAGGTGATTGCCAGAAGGAACACATTTACTATATATAATAAGCTTTAACAATAGGTATAAAGTCATTTATAGCTTATAATTTAATGCAGATGCTTGCAGCTGCAACACACACAGAAAAGGACATTCCTTCCTACATGATTCCATGCACGGTGGCAGTATTTGTTGTTGTTGTCATTATTATTATTGTGTCTGATATTTCAGCCTTACACATTCTATAACATGTTGGATATACTTCCAAGTTAACATGATTTCATTGTTACTTTTGTGACATGTTTATCGCGCTTAGTGTAATAATGGCACGCACAATTTGTCTTTTAGTGCTAACTTTTACAACTCAATAATTGTTTCTTGTTAATGCAAATGTAAGGAATAAATGAATGACTTTTTAATCTGGTGATAGCTAGAAAGGATGATAATTATAGTTCGGCTCACAATCATTGGACCATTTGGAAATTAAACTATGCAAACTTTAATAGTGTTTGGTTGAATAAGGAAGAAAGGCAACATACATATCTGTAAAATTATATGCAGTGGGAGGGACATCCATATCCAAAGGATGACTGTAAGATTAAAACAGAGATCATAACACTTGGTTTTTCCACACAGAGTACATATTGTATCATGTGATGATCACATAACAGCTTTGAACACTTCCTGAATAGGATGAACAAAAAAATCTTTCTTTGAATTGATTCTTGGAAATTGAGCTTGAAGTCATGAAAAGGTCCTGTATGAACCTGAGTGATGCTTTTTGTGGTTGGGAGTCTGACCATGGCTTTTATGTCCTTTCTGCAGCCCGACCTGAAGTATGATGTTGGTGGGGGGGAGAAATTCGACTCTCTCACGGACCTTGTGGAGCATTACAAGAAGAACCCCATGGTGGAGACTTTGGGCACTGTGCTCCAGCTGAAGCAGGTGGCTGTTCTAGGGGCCTCTGATTCCAAGGTCCCACAGGGCCAGTATGAGTATCTGATAGCCTTCCAGGTTCAGGGGATGCATTCATGCTGACCAATTCAAACTTTGCAACCCGAATCCCTGACAGGGACTTTGCAATGATATGTCATTGGATTTGTTATGTACTATCCGTGGTCTGTTGTTAGTAACTGGTTAATTGTAACTATTAACGGGGAGTGATATTGAGCGGGTAGGCGGGAGTCTCCCATGTGCAATATGTTGCTTGTAATGGCGGTGTTCCTGGTTGCCTGGAAGCCCCTGAACACGACACGCATCAACGCTGCTGAGATCGAGAGCCGAGTGCGGGAACTGAGCAAGCTGGCAGAGACCACCGACAAAGTCAAGCAGGGCTTCTGGGAGGAGTTTGAGGTGAGTGTCATCAACTGGAATGCAGCCCATGGGATTATGGGATGCATGGGATCCTACAGGGACATTTGGTGACTGTTTTTTAGCGTGCAAAACAGCTTGGATTGGTCTTGAAGTTGGTCTAGATTTGGAGGGGAGTTAAATTCTGGTCTCTGAAAAGGCAGTAAGGTGCAGTCATTCACACTACAAATGGTTATTTCACTCACACCATTTAGCTCTGTTATTCAACAACCAGCATGCTTCTGAGCCAAGGAGGATGAGAATTACTGACACCTGGTCTATTGCATGCCAACCAGGCATGGAGTGTAGACAGCAGTGCTCATTAGGCTTCTAATTATCCATATGATGGAGACTTGGTATTTTGAAATGGGGGGTGGGCTCTTATCCAATCATTTTTCTTATCCCCCACCGACAGACCCTACAACAGCAAGAGTGTAAGCTGCTGTACAGCCGCAAGGAGGGCCAGCGGCCAGAGAACAAGAACAAGAACCGGTACAAGAACATCTTGCCGTGTGAGTGCAGTCCTGCGCCTGCAGCTGCTGCTAGTCTGACATACCCTTGGCCCGAGAAGAGCAGGGGCAACCTACGAGGGGCCATTAAAGACCTTAAAGAAATAATTTCTCAAACAGGCCAAATGAATGCGCAAAGTAGGACACAAGTTAATCCTTTGTACACAGTTTAATTGGAAGTATACTGACTGAAGAGATTGATGCCACCATAGTCTGTGATGCAGGGAAGGTGATATTATCTGGAAATTTAGAAATAAGCTAAATAAAGGAGAATCATGGCATTGTTACCATCTTAGTGGAATATTTTTCTGAAAGAATTGAAACAATGCATTTGTCTCCTGGTTAAACATAAGTGTTTTTTTTATTATCTATAGTTGATCACACCCGTGTAGTCCTCCTTGATGGTGATCCGAATGAACCCGGCTCTGATTACATCAATGCCAACATCATCATGGTAGGTTACCCTTGGGCAACACAAGCATATTAGTCATGTTATATAAATTAGTCAGCAAAGCTTTACATTAACTGCACCTTCATAATGCCTTTGTAATGCATTCGTAGAACATTCATACGCAGCATGTAGTGCCGCTTTTCCACTGCCACCATGAACAGAGCTGTACCCGAATCATTGTATTGAACTAGTGGTTTAGCATCTGAGCTATACCAGAGCCATATCCACGATGACAGGGCCCTGCTTGTGTTGGTTGGGTCTCCACCATCTGCTTGGTTAAAATGCACAGAGATATCGTGTTATACAAATGGATAATCTGATGGAAAAATGGTATACTCTATATAATAATTATTAGTAATATCCCACATTGCGGAACTGGTTTGTAATGCAAATTAAGCAAGCTAGTTGTAATTTTGCTAACACTTGATGCTTATATTAAATTAGCACCTAGTGAATTATGATTTGCCCTATGTGAATAGTAAATAAGCGTCTCTTCGGATTTACGTCACAGTCACTTTCCAAACCCAGCAACGCCTTTACCAAGCCGACCCTTCTCCAGTGGAAGACTGAAATGAGCTGGAACTACATTGTAACTAGTCTCTCCCTGCTGTATGGCTCGGTTCTTGCATGCCAGTGGAAAAGTACCATAAGTATACATTAACATTGTAACAGACTTTAACAGCTTTAATATATAACAATAACAAACATCATATGAGTGCATGATTATGTTTATTATCATATAATGATTGTTATTAATGTATACTAAAGCTTTTAAGGTCTGTTACGATGTTGAAGTATATGCTTTACACTTCTTATGATGAATGCATTATGAAGGTGCAGTTAATGTAAAGCATTACCAGTTAGTCTTCATACTTTGTCAGTCAAATTTTTGGTTTGAATGGATGTTGAGTGTATGTGTGTTTGTATTTAGTATTGAAATATTTGCTGCTCTCTTCATTTGCTTGTGTTGAGGCTGGTCTCTTTATTTGCTTGTGTTGAGGCTGGTCTCTCTTCATTTGATTATGTTGAGGCTGGTCTCTCTTCATTTGATTGTATTGAGGTTGCTTTTGGGCCTTACCCTGTATTGTTCTTCCTAGCCTGAGGTGGACTCCAAGTGCAACAACATGAAGATGAAAAAGAGCTACATTGCGACTCAGGGCTGCCTGCAGAACACCATCAGTGACTTCTGGAGGATGGTCTATCAGGAGAACTCCCACGTCATCGTTATGACCACTAAGGAGGTGGAACGGGGCAAGGTGAGTGACCCAGGGATGGTCTCCATATTGGCCTGGATATTTTTCTGTTACCGTAAGTTCCTACTGAAAGCTCTACATTGGGCATTAAATGTAGGTGAATAGGACTCTCTTTTATATAGCAAGCAAATTAGCTGTGGAGAACATTCAATTCTGGCTCATCAACAGTATACTGAAGTCCTGGGTATACCCCTACCTTGAGCTGCATTGTGCCTAGAATAGGCTCTAGACTCCCTGTGACCCTGACCAGGATAAGCAATTAGAAGATGGATGTAAGTAGCTTCTGGTAATAATGAATTTCCAGTCATTAATGGGTTTATATGCATTTTGTATTATTTAGCGGACACTCAAACAAGGTGCACTTGAAAAAGCAGGGTCAACCAGTCCCTGGAGCAGTTGGGGTTAAGGGTCTTGCTCAAGGGCCCAACAGGGAAGTCGCTCTACTAATCATGGGATTTGAACTGGCGATCTTCCGATCATGGGCACAGAGTCATGACCTACAGAGCCACACCCCTGGGAAACTGCGGGACAGTTTAGTCTTCCATTTCATGCTACATAATTAAAGTGCTTGAGGACTTGTTTTCCCATCTGCAGAGTAAGTGTGTGAAGTACTGGCCCGATGTATCGGCGCTGAAGGAGTACGGAGCCATGAGGGTCCGCAATGTCAAGGAGACCTCTGCACATGACTACATTCTGCGGGAGCTGAAGCTCTCCAAAGTGGGACAGGTGCAGTTATCTTACGCCGTGTGCCAAAGCACTGGCGGGTGCTATGTTCTGAACAGGGGTTTGAGAGCCCAAGACCATGCTCAGTTTAATTGTCTTAATGAAATCCATCTGATTATGTTTAATGAGCAAAAAAAGTCTGCATTAAGCCGTAATGGAATAGTCCTTCGGTTGTGACCTGGCAGCTTTTGTGATTTCAGGGCAACACGGAACGCACGGTCTGGCAGTACCATTTTCGGGCCTGGCCGGACCACGGCGTGCCCACAGACCCCGGTGGTGTGCTAGACTTCCTGGAGGAGGTGAACATGAGGCAGGACAGCATTCTGGAGGTGGGGCCCATCGTGGTGCACTGCAGGTGAGTGTCCCGTCCCACACATCGCCTGAAATGCGTTTCAGCGTTTGGATACCTGCCTCAATGTGACTGCATTGCTCGTTATTTTGTACAGTAGCTTGTTCTGTTTACTTTTTTGTGGTCAGATAGGTTACTTGTGCATGTTATATTGTGTTAAGTATTTTCTTTGGTTGCAGTGCTGGGATTGGACGAACCGGAACGTTCATTGTGATTGACATCCTCATTGATGTAATCAGAGAAAAGGGTATGTCTGCATCACTGCTGTATAACTGGATCAGCTCTCTTTGTGGGAATGGCTGCATATTTAAAATCCTCGGCTCGAGAATTTCCATTGAGTTTGCTGAAAGTTGAAACGTCTATTTAAATAATCATGATATTTACACATAGCTGAATAGTTTTGAACTAGAAACGAATGTCCCCCATTGATCTTCAGCCTCGTCAAATATATTTAATAATATTTTTTTATTATTATTATTATTTTTTTTTTTTAAATATGTTTAGTTTCTCATCATATGGATCCCAGGCAGTGGGCCTGTGGCCGGGGGGGTGTGGCCAGGGGGGCTGACGGGCCGGCTCTGCTCTGCTCTTGCCACCGCAGGGGTGGATTGCGATATTGACGTGCCCAAGAGCATCCAGATGGTGCGCTCACAGCGCTCTGGGATGGTGCAGACGGAGGCTCAGTACCGTTTCATCTATATGGCCGTGCAGCACTACATCGAGACACTGCAGCGCCGCATCGAGGTGGAACAGGTCCCCCCCACCTTCATCGTATTCTTCCTCATCCTCTTTTTGCCTGCTGGTGCAGCGTTTCAGGCTCTACAGCCCAAACATCCATCCATCTTCCTACTGAATATCCTGGTCAGGATGTCAGGGCTCCTGCGGCAGGCAGCAAAGGGCAGCCTGGGTTACCTCAGGGCAGCACGCCTGTCCATCCTGCACTGGATAAGTGAGTGGGGGGGTGGATGGATGGATGAGTGCATGACTGGATGGACGGATGGATGGATGAAACCCGTTAGACCACATTTTCATTAGCTCTGTTGAAAACCAGAAAGCCCACATTACTGTTGAGTTACCATTTACAATCAGGGCAGCAGGAGGCAGAGAGAAAATTGCAATGCTGGAGGACACGTGCTGGTCAGTCCTGCCTTGTGATAACCAGTGTACACATTGGTAGAATCCATTCTTTGGCACCTTTAGCCATAGGTATAGAAATCAAAGATAAAATCTTGCTGGTGTTTCTTTAGCAAACACGTTTAATGAGGCGTGCATTAATTTTTACTGCTTACCTATTGTGCTGCTTAAAGCTTAATTCCTGAAGTACTAATCGGCCTCAGTCTGCCTCAGTCTGCCTCATTCCACCTCAGTCTGCCTCATTCCGCCTCTGTCTGCCTCAGTCCACATCAGTGTACCTGAGTCCAGCTCATTCCAGATCAACCGGCTTCCTGCTTTACAGAAAAGCAAAATCAAAGGCAGAGAGTACACCAACATCAAATATTCCCTGTCGGACCTGACTGGCGGAGACCAAAGCCCCTTGCCTCCATGTACCCCCACGCCCACCTGTGTGGAGTGAGTATGAGGGGCCTCGCCACGTTTGAAAAGATCAAAAAAGTACATAGGGGGAGGGTCTAAATCTACCTGCACAGTATTGGTAGTTGCGGGGGGCAGTGTGGAGCCGCTAGCAGACGTGTGTAGGCGTGACTCCATGCTCCTGTTCCTGTACATACAGTCTGAGTGACGACTGCTCCCGCGTGTACGAGAATGTGGGCCTGGCCCAGCCCCAGAAGAGCCACAGATGAGATGATTGTGTGAGTGCGAAGGTTTGGAGGTCAACCCTGCAGGTGAGAAACATGTCTGTCCCTGCACCAGGGAAGTTTGTGAAATAGCTGGTGAAACAAAAGTGTGTGTAATTATATGTACAGTATTGTGGAAAGTCAAAGAGCTATTTATCTGGGTAATAAGTGTGTTTGTTCAGAAAAAAGTTACGCAGTAGAATATGTGCAAATTAATATGCACAGTAATATGCAAATTAACAATAATACAATTAAAAAAACAGTGACAAACCAGTTTCATTTAATGGTTAACTATGTTTTATTTAAAAAAAGAGAGAAAAAAACATTTTTCATAGTTTTCATATAGTGGAGCATAAAATTGGAACATGCATGACAAGCCTCAAACCTAAATTTGACTGTTTAATTTAATGTAACCGTAGGTTAATTTGTGCTATTTTCGAACAGGTGAATTACTTTGAGATTGAGGCTAACAGTTTTATCCCCACCCTGAAGTGTGTTTTTAGCCTGAGGTGTTGTCACAGGGGAAAAAAAAAACGACTGAGCTGTGAAGATTCTTGGACCACTCCAGATTCTTTTTCGACCGTCGTGTAAAGTAGGCTGTAAAAAAAAAAAAAAAAAAAAAAAAAACCTGGAAAACCTGTGTCTCAAACCACTGTGATCTTCATGAAGCCTTACCATTGGTTGGAAGTTGGAACAGATTTTTTTTTTTAATCCCCTATTAGCTTCTGTTAAGATTCACGTTGGTCAGAAGATCAGTGGTCTTTGGACTTGGACATCAGCCCCAGGTTGCCGGTTTTCAGGCAGCTGAAACACTTTTCATCCTACTAGTGCTTCTGCATTATTTATCCCTTTTATCTTTTTCTGTCACCACTCCAGGGAAGACGCATTGCGATGTTTTATTTTTATTGCCTGCAGTGCAAACTCTCTGCTGCCCACACACTTCCCTGGTTTCGGCCTGTTCCTGGTCTGCTCTTTAAAATAAAATAAAAAAGGGAACCTTACAAGAATGAAGGCTTTTGTTTACCACCACCCCCCCTCATGTTGGGAGGTTTTTCATTTATGGTTTAATGCTGTTCCTGATGTCTTCATAATAATGCGCCTTACTTGCCGATTTTGTGTCTCAGAATGACATCCATCAACCTGCTGCTTTCAGAAGTACAAATGTGAGACTGCAAATGTGAACCTTTCCCACGTTTCACAGTTGGGTCTCTGGAAGGGATCGGCTGTTGTACCCTTAAGCAGACAACTGAATCCAAAACACTTCAGCGAGTATCTCAGCAGGTGGAGAGTGAAGGTCTGCCAGCCTCTTGTTGCCATGGATGCAAATGTTCGCCATGCTGCTTCATAGCAAACTTATTTCCCCCCAGGACGATGTTGATCTCTCCTGGATCTCGTGTAAGGTTACTGAAAAGGGCTTTCCAATGGAAGCTAGCTCAGAGGTGCGACTGGCCAAGCAGTGTGAATTCTACATTTTTATAAATTTATTTTTCCCCCTTTTTTTGTTTAACTGCCTACTACATGCTTGGAAGCACCATGCTAACCCTACCCTTAGAAGCTAAGAAGAGAATGTCTTTGAGAGCCATAATACAGGAGGAAACAGCAGGAAAAGGCTGTTAAGGCATGTGGCTGTTGAGGCATGTGCTGAGGATCCGTCTGTAGCATTCCTGTTCCTAAAGGAGTCACTCTGGATGAGGCTGCTGTTCATCCCTGCGGCCCTGGCTCTGCTTTTCGGGCCTTCATTACACCAGGTCTCAGAGCCCTACCCCACCAAAGGAACAGCTCAGGATTCTAACCATTGGCTCTTTGTGTCGTATGTGTCTCCGTTTTACATTCTGAAGGAAATATTTCAAATCACTGCAGTATTTTCAGGAAACGCTTTCTCGTTCGGTCAGTTCTCTGGCGGTGACGTGCCTGTTGTGATGGCACTCAGCCTGACGCTGACCTACTCTGCAGTTTCTGCTTGTTTGGTCGACCGCGTTCAATGTGAAGGTTTGTCCGAGCGAATGGATCCAGAAGTGCCACTTGCTGGGAAAATTGGGCTGCCATTTTGCCGGTTGTTGACAAGCGTGTGGCCGGTGATGGACCATGGCACATGCCACAAAGCAGTCCCCGTCGCTTGGGATGAGTGAACGCGTAGCGACGCTTCCATCCCATTGGCTTAGATTACGACAAGAGTGATTCATCAAGCCAACTTCTGTTTGTCTTAAGTAATAGTTTTTTGTCTGTCTTTTGTCTTAATTCCTCATCTTCAGTTGCTGTTTTGTGTCTTGTAGGTTATCTTGCCCTGTTAATGTGTATCAGTGGTATGTGTGTATATTTGTTTTGTGTTGTTTTTATTATTATTATTATGTATTGCTGTTATTTCAGTGCTGTCCTCTAAAAAGAAGCTCAGTACTGGCTTACCTAGATAGCATTAAGTGGAATGCGGTTCATTGAAAATGAGCCGTTTTTGTGTTTTATAAATTATGAAACTCTATGTCAGTTCACTTTATGGTTAATTGGTTAAATGTCAGTTAAACGCTCTCTGTGATCAGTTCCCTGGTCTTTTCCTACCATGAATTAAGGCTTTTGTTAGACCGTATGCCTTTTATTGCCAAAACGTGATAATCATGACTTCTGTTTCTTCTTGACAATAAAATTTGAAGCTTCCACCTGTAGTTTTTTTGTATTATTCATTTTGTGTTGCTTCGTTACATGGATAATATGGTGAGCTAATGGAGAGACTAATAATGAGTCATTATTTAATAATTATTATACAGTCATTCATGAACCTGAACTCTATCTATATCCGTAAATATATTATTTATAGTATTTGAAGGATTTTTGGGGGTTAGCAGTCTTTCTGTGTACCAGATTCTATGTGCATAGGGTCAATTATTTCTCGTGTTGTTTTTTTTAAGATTACAATGTGTAATTATGACAATGAATGACGTGCTGCTCAATTTTACCTTTACATAGATGCTTCTGAGCATTTCTCAGAGGAAGTGTTATTGTTCAACAGGCCTTCAGAGGGAGCCATTTGGAAAGCACTTTTACTAAGTCAGAGTACACTGTTAGTGTCACTGTAGTTAGATAAATGGCTGCTGAACACCAGAGCGCAGTAACTTATCCTAAGCCTGAAGGAAGTGAAATATGAATTTCTGTGATTTTACTACAAGGTCTATACCTTAAAATTTCTCTAATTAAGAATAATTTCTATAAACTTGCCATATTTGTCATATACAAGGTTGACATTATTTTTGCATAACATGCTTTAAAAAAAAGCATAATTTGTGTGTGAGTGTGTACTGCGATACATTGCCATCCCATCCAGGGTGAACTCCACGCTCGTGCCCTGTGCTGCCCCCCCCCCCTTAATACTGCCCCAGGTGGCTGATTGAAATTACATTTAACAGTTGCAAAATAATATAAATAAATATAGGGACATCTACTGACTTGACAATTGCGAATTTCAAAATTTAAATTCAACCCCAATTGCAAAAATGTTGGGACGTTGTGCAAATTGTAAGTAAAAACAGAATGCATTGATATTGAAATCTCATAAACCCCTTTTTTATTCATAAAACAAAGAAAACAGATCAAATGTTTAAACTGAGAAAATGTACCATATTAAGGAAAAAAATAAGGTACTTTTCAATGTCATGGCAGCAACACGTCTCAAAAAAGTTGGAACAAGGCCATGTTTACCACTGTGTGGCATCACCTCTACTTTTAACAACAGCCTGTAATTATCTGGGGACTGAGGAGATCAGTTCCTCAAGTTTTGGAGGTGGAATAGTGTTCCATTCTTCTCTGAGAGAGGATTATAGATGCTTAATTGTCCAAGGTCTTCTGTGTCGTAATTTTCATTTTATGATGCACCAAATGTTCTCAATGGGTGAAAGATCTGGGCTGCTGGCAGTACCCGGACCCTTCTATTCCATTATGTTGTAATTGATGCAGTGTGTGATTTGGCATTTTTATGTTGAATAATGCAAGGTCTTCCCTGAAAGATATGTCATTTGAAGGGGAGCATATGTTGTTCTATAACCTGGATATACCTTTCAGCATTGATGGTGCCTTTCCAGATATGCAAGCTGCCCATGCCATATGTACTAATGCACCCCCATGCCATCAGAGATGCTGGCTTTTGAACTGAGCACAGATAACATGCTGGGTCTTCCGTCTCTTCTTTAGTATGGATGATATGTCATCCCTGGTTTCCAAAAAGAAATGCAAATTTAGATTCATCTGACCACTGATCAGTTTTCCACTTAGCCACAATCCATTTAAAATAAGCTCTGGCCCAGAGAAAGACGTTGGTGATTCTGGATCATGTTCAAATATGGCTGCTTCATTGAATGATACAGTTAACTGGCATCTTCTGCAACTGATCATTATTATTTTAATTTATGTAGTTCTAAATGAAATTGTGTGCATTATACTGCCTAAGGGCACGAAGATCACGGTCATTCAGTATGTTTTTTTGGGCTTGTCCCTTATGCACAGAGATTTTTCCAGATGAATCTTCCAGATCTGAATCTTTTGATTATATTATGTACTGTAAATGATGATGTTTTCAACCTCTTCGCAATTTTGTACTGAGGAACTTTTTTCCTGAAATTGCTTCACTATTTGTCGATGCAGTATTAGAGGGATTGGTGAGCCTCTGCCCATCTTTACTTCTGAAAGACACTGTAACTCTAAGATGCTCTTTTTATACCCAGTCATATTACTGACCTGTTGCCGATCGACCTAATTATTTCCAAATTGTTCCTCCAGCTGTTGGGTTTTTGTACCATTAACTCTCCAGCCTCCAATTGCCCCCCTCCCAACGTTTTGAGATGTGTTTCTGGCATGAAATAACAGAATGCAATCATATAGAAATCTCATTAACTCATATTTTATTCACAACAGAACATATAAAACATATCAATTGTTTAAAGTGAAACATTTTGCTATTTCATGAGAAATACTAGCTCATTTTGAATTTACAATTTGCACAACTTTTTTGGAATTGGGGTTGTAGAATCTGTAACTGATCATTATTATTTTAATTTATGTAGTTAGAAATGACATCCTTGTGAAAATCATTTGGGGAATATATTTATTATTCATTTGTCCATTATTTAGTTGTCCATTTATCACTAAACTTGGAAGGTCCCTAGACCAAGGTGAAGGTAGGTTTAATGATTTGCTATCATTAATGTTAAGGCTATTCATCTGTCAGATTAAAAAAAATGTCTGTATTTGTATAATGTATAATCTGTATAATGCTAGACATGAGAGGTCGGTAGATCCCACACAGGAAGTTTTGGCAAGTGCCTGGAATGTGGCAAAATTGGCCCTGCATTGGTGTGTCTGAGGCACCATAAAACACCAACGTAAAATCAATAGAAAGCTCTACATTTGTCCAGAAGATGAATCATGATTAGCTAACCGCATCAACATCCTTGCCATATATCCTTTCCCTTGTGGAAACAGTAAATTCAAAGCCTGTCTTTCCAGTCTGCAAAAGGAAAAAGGCTTATTAGAAAACTGGGTGTTATTGGTTTGATAGGTTTATGAACAGAAGCTCGACCCCAAGTGTCTGAATGACAAATAAGTGGTTCTTATTCTTATGATTTGATCACCTGCCTGACAGAGGTGGATAGTTCAGATCCAGTAGGTAAAAATCCAGACCTACAGTTTGTTTCAACCAACCAATTGAGTACTCTGTAACTGTGATTTGTATTCTATAGTCAGCTGGTTGGTTGAAACAAAATCTTGGTCAGGATTTTTACTTTCTACACCTGAACTATCCACCTCTGCAGCCTGGTACTAGAAAATGTTCCATCCAGGGTTTGAAACTGGTCTCCAGCTTGACTTTCTGTCATGAAGAGCACTGTTTCCCAACCTGGAAAGGAGCAAAAACATGGACTGGGGGACCCTGTGTACCATTGATCTAAAAGTTTTACCAGGGGCCTGCATCACGGAGCAAGATTTCTTGCTTAAATCCAACAAGTTATCCAGCTAAGCAAGAAATCCTGCTTCATGATAAGGCTCCAGGGGCCTCAGTTATCGAAGTTGTGTAAGCAAACAGGCATGAAAAATGGTATATCTACGGAAATTCTGGAGGAGGTGAACACCCATTGTAAAGCAGGGAAGTCTAGGTAAACCAGTGAAATGACTACAAACATGGCAACAATTCATGCCATCAATCCATGTCTTGATGTGGAAAAAATAGTAAATCTAAAATGTGAACTGGTATGTATTATAATTGGTATTATTATTATTATTTTATTAATTACAGTTATTTATTCTACTGGGATTCTGTTTA
>JAABNY020000039.1:35535861-35558573 GCA_015164015.2 Brevimyrus niger | reverse complement strand
CTCTGTTCTGGCTCCAAATTGGTGGAATGAACTCCCCTTAGATGTCCGAACAGCTGAATCACTGAATGTCTTCAAACTACGACTTAAAACACACCTTTTCCAGAAATACCTGAACTAGCACTTTTGGTATTATTCTCTGATCGCTTTTCCTTTAAAGAACCCGCAGGTGAACACCGGTGGTGAGGGACGCTGTCAAGCTGAAGAAGGAGTCCTATTGGGCCTTTTTGGCCTGTGTCACTCCAGAAGCAGCTGATGAGTACCGGTGGGCCAAGCGAAACATGACTTCGGTCGTCGCTAAGGGCAAAAACCCGGGTATCGGAGGAGTTTGGCGAGGCCAAGGGAATGACTTCTAGACGGCTTCGAGGAGATTCTGGTCCATCATCCGGCGTCTCAGGGTGGTACAGCATCAACACTGATGAGGTTGCTCGGGCATCTGATTAGGATGCCTCCTGGACGCCTCCTTGGTGAGGTGTTCTGGGCATGTCCCACTGGGATGAGGCCCCGGGGAAGACCCAGGACACACTGGAGGGACTATGTCTCTTGGCTGGCCTGGGAAGGCCTCGGAATTCCCACAGAGGAGCTGGAGGAAGCGGTCGGGAAGAGGGAAGTCTAGGTTTCCCTGCTGAGACTGCTGCCCCCCGCGACCCGACCTTGGGCAAGCAGAAATTAATGGATAGATAATGGATAGACCAAGATTATTTTTTTTACTGTATGCTCTTTGTGTAATGTCTTTGCACTTTGTTTTGCATTAAATGTATGAAGTGTAAAAACTAAATTTGCAACCATGTTTTTCTAATATAATTGGAACAGTCGACTACACTGACATTGCACCTCAAATCAGAGTTTTTTTTATCAAATGCACAACAGTACTACATGCAGCAATAGTAGCAGAAAATGAAATGATCACTAATTTAGCTACCTATGTCAATGGAAAGTCATTTCATTTTATTAATGTGCAAGTCATCTGTGATGTCAACATGGCATTGACAAAGACAGTGGCTCAGTGGTCTGGCTTAATTTATAATTTTTTTATTTTAAATTGTGCTTTGACACAACAATGCATAATAGAGCATACCCTATAGACACCACACATAGGTTGAAGTTTGAGGGTGAAGGTGCCCTAATGCTGTTACACTGGTCCTATGCACAGCAAGTCTCTTCTTTCTCTTGGGATCTAATTGCTTTTTGGGGGGCATTTTGTAGAGCTAACAGAATTTACTGAAGCTGTGATGTGTTGCGATTCAACACGTTTTTCAATATTCAACTTTATTGTCATTGTACAAAGTATATGTACTGTGACAATGAAATGCACTTAACTAATCTAGTGCAAAATAGACCAAAAAAATCTACAAACAGCTGTGCAAAATACCAGTTGACCATAACATTAAAACCACCTGCATAATATTGTGTAGGTTGTTGTTGGAGATGCTCTGACCTAATCATTTAGTCATCACAGTTTGACCCTTGTTAAAATCAGTCAGATCTTTTTGCTAGCCTATTTTTACTGCTTTCAACATGAGCATTCCATTCACTAATATGTAATGGCATCCTTGATTGGTGCCATTGTAATGAGATATGTTATTCACTTCACCTATCTGTGTCTTTAATTTTATGCCTGATTGGTTTACTCATGTGTGATAAATAAATGCACAGATAATGTATGTATATACATTTTTTTGTTTGTGATAAATGTGCTTAGACCCACAAATATTTTGTCATGCCTCTTCATTGCACCATTCAAAATTACTCTTCTTTTTTTTAAATTTATCAGTCATCAGACTTTACTACAAGAAAGGCTTTATTTGCATATTATATGAGCATACATTTACACTGAAAATTTGTCGGAGGTGACTGGGCAGGCTAATGCACGCACATGCATTTACAAGATGGTTTCCCAGAGAACATGTGTGTACACCAGGTTTGACTAATCCATTTTTTTTTGTCTGTGTGCACTTTATTCATTTTGTGTTTGCACTTTTTTAGGATGAAATTTACACAAAGTTTGATATATGAGGCCCCAGATGGCCTCAGTTGAGTCGTCTCATTCTTTACCAGCTTTAAAGGGCTCATCAGTATTGGCCATTTCAAAGAATAATGGCGGAGTAGCTTCACGGATCTCCAACAAACACCACTGCCTTGCACAGACATGACTTTTTGAAGCAAAATAAGAAGGGGGACGCGGCTTAGGGTAAAGTTTGCCATTTTTATTATCCAGAAGGGGCACTTTCAATCGTTTGGATAAAAGGGATCAGTGCTCAGGCACCACCATCGATGTGCCTGACAAATACTACAGTCACCATAATCATGACTTCTTTTTACAATATGACACCTTTATACAATAGGGAAAATAATTTGTTTTCTGCCTTTCAGGATGTTCCATGGCAGTACATGCTTCTGCGAAGAAGAAACGCCTCACATGGATTCACTGCTGAACTTCTGACCTAAACGAAAAACAACAGTTCTCATGTCATTTTTCCCGCCCAGCTTACACTGGGCAGCCAGCACAATGGTCGCTTTTTCAAGAACCTGTGGTTCCTGGCGGGCCGATACCTTACCGGGAAGATCGGTTTGAAATGCCTCCAGGGGGCACTGTTTCTGCATCTGTTTTGAATTGGACTGGAGTAAAACAGCAACTCACAGCAGCGGCAAAGCTGGCTTTAGCGGCGGTGGAATTTGTCCACTGAATCCGGACTACAGTGATCCTGCCTTGCCAAGAAAATATTTAAAGCCCCCATCATTCCGTTATGCCAGTAATTCTTTTGAAAACGAATGACCAAAGGAAAGAGGCAAAAACGAAGAATTACAAGAAATGTAATCAAATAAACGAGAAAGAGGCTCAGTGTACAGTCTGCAGGAGTTATGAGGACCAGATGGACCTTAAATGAACGAAAGACTGGCTGTGTGATGTGCCATCGATGGCCCCGTGAGGCATGTATCGGAGCGAATCGTGCATGACGAAGAAACCCACACATATACGGACTGTCTGTTTTTGAAATAATGAATCGTGCTATTGTTGCTCATCTCTGGTCACCAAAAAGGAAATGTCATCTGTTTTGGCAATCTAGAATTGATGTAACCAAAACATTACGTTCTTACATTCAAATCAAGACCTGAAAAAAGAAATCTTATTTTATTTATGTGACTCAATATTTTTACATCATGACATTATTTAAACATTTAAATTATCAAATCCAACGACAAAATGTGTTTTTCCACAAAGAATACAAAAATATATTTCTTGTTTCCTGCAAATATTTACCTGCATTTCTTTAATTGCATAACACTTTGGAGATGTCAAATGCTAAAATATCCTAAAGTATGATTTTTATGACAAAGTAAATCGCATAATTTAAATATACAAAGACTGCTCCAGTCTACCTGAGTTCACCCCCAGTGAGGTTTTCAAACTCATTTCAAGCATATCCATTGAATATGAAAAGTGCGGTTCATTCAGCAAACACTTTAACTAGAATATTGTCTATCTATCTATCTATCTATCTATCTATCTATCTATCTATCTATCTATCTATCTATCTATCTATCTATCTATCTATCATCTGCCAAGAAATCAATTGAGAACATAATCAATGCTATTTTCACTAAATGACAAGCTAAGGGAATGTTGTCATTGCTACTGCTTAGAATAGGTAGTCCATTTATGACACATTTTTTCCTCGCTTCGATTGATTCCGGGGTTTCTTTCCCAGGGCGCCACGGGCTCGCCACTTTCCGCGATCGGAGGCGGTTCTGCGCGGCATGGAGGTGTTACCGCCCGCGGACTGCTGGAGCGCTCGTCCGCCAGTTGTTGCATGCGCATTGCACGCCTCTCGCCGCCGACTCTGGCCGTGCGAAATACGACCGCATAATTGCTGACATCTTCCTCCTAGAGTGCTCTGAATCAGTGGTAAGTGGGCTTTCCACTGCTCCCCACACCTCCGTTTTGCTGTACGACGTTTCCCGTGGTACTGTTAAGCAATATTGTGGTTATTGGCGGCGAACAATTGCATGGATTAATGAACTGCAAATAGGTGGATGGGTGGCTGTAGATTCAAAGGAATAAAATGCTGTCCGTTGGAGAACGGACTGAGAGCCTCGTCCGAATGAAATCTGCAAAGGCGATATGAATGGGAACCCACTTTGTTGGGAAATGAATTGCATTTTAGCAATTATCTTTCATGCAGTTCTTCTACAGTTTAATTGAGATTCTTCGTCTTCTGTACTTTTTAAAGCCAGCCTTTCTAATCAATTTTCGTGGCAATTTGCACACCTACTCCCTCAGTCAAGTTAAAATATGACGGTGTGATTATGGTTTGCTCTAAAACCCAGATTTCTCAACAAAGGTAATAAGGAGCTTTCTCTTCCTACAAATTTAGCGATCCATGTCGTTTTTAATACTGTGAAGAGTGTTCACTCGTTATCATCTGGTGAAATGAGTCTGGCAAAAAAGCTGTTGCGACAGTCGAGAATGCATTGTAAAATTCATTCATGAACTCGGCACCGGCTTACCTCTATGCAGTATGCTGCAGTCAGTTATATGTCAGCAATTGATTTTCAGTCTCCGTGCATGAATTTCTTTCATTTCTTCCTTTGTCTAAAGGTTGATAGGGTGTAGGGTTTGGGATTAGTAGAAGAGAGGCGGGCACTTTAATAACTGCGATTTGGCGGATGCTGGATTCAATGCATGTAGGTTTTCTACTGGAAAACACACACACACACACACACATATCCGCCCTACACATGCATACTAAACTAACAGATTTTTGATATTGAGAGGGACATGCTACTGCTCCCTCCACACCCCCGCCTACTCCCTTGTTTAAATTGAGATGCAGTGCCAGGGGCGCTGCGGTGAGAAGCTCTAGGGAGCTCTTGCTGAAGCTTGTGAGATCTTTGATGGCCTGACACAAGCCTGGCAACTGTGCTATACCGGTCTCTGCAGACCCCAGCACAGAGATACCCAAGGTATTTCGAGTCTCTTGGCGCCTTCTGGATGTCTACCCTCTTGTTTGCTGTTGTTAATGAGGAGCCTCAGGTGCACCAACGGCCAATGCGTCAAGCCCATCGGGTCGCAATCCCGCTGGCATGGGGAGCTTGAACGGAATACCTTCCGCTCCTGCGGATCCTTCCTTGTGCTTATGCGGTCCGTGTGGCCATTAGTCACCCCCCCCTTCCTTCCCCAGGCTCTCTGCCACTCGGTTATGCGGAGTCATTAAGAAAGGGAGGGGGCTGATCAGACGAGAATGAGGGATAGAGACGGAGTGGACATAATAGGGAAGAAATAGCAAAAAGAAGCAGGTAGCTATAATTGTTGGTTGACTATCTGGGGACCAAGTTTCCTTTTGGATCAGGTAAGGAGCTAAACATAACTGATGTTATTAGTAAGATAGTAGCCTACATGTACTGTTACAGACATTATTGCAGTAAAAGGGTGATGTTTTACTGGATGAAAGTAATGTATTACTGTAATGGCTGAACAGACGTAATTGATATAAAACGGGTGAAGGAGAAAAGTAAATGTTTTCGCGAATAACGAAATTCTCTTTTTGCATTATTTAAAAGGTTACCATTTGCCGGAAGATACTAAATTTCAGTTGTTTTGCATCTTTGATTTTTATCGCACATGCTTTTCCTGAAGTTTTTCCCTTTATTCTGTACCAACTTTTCCTATGGATCGCGCTTAAACATTATAAATATTTCTCAGGCGTCTCTGCGGGGGTAATTAATATTTCAATGGAGTGTCCCCCACGGAGCTTTAAGGCGATGGAGTCAGCATGTACAATCAGTTTTAGGAAGTTTGGTTGTAATACGGTCTAGATCTTTGGCTAATTTAGGAATTAGGGTAATGTTTTGATATGCTTGACATCACTAGGGAAGCAGGGCACCTGAATCAAATATGAGGTTGATTACTGCAGTCCCAGTCCGCGACAGAGCGCCTAAATAAGTCACGATTTCCGCAAAACCTTATAAGATAATTAAGCGGTGAACCTGTTCCCGTTTCCGCAGGCTGCTGGCCTGCAGTAAACCTCAAGAGGCAGACGACATAGGGACAGTTACTGAAAACGCAGAGACGTGGTCATTTAAAATGAGAAGAAAATAAAGGTGTGTTCGCTTGGCTTCTTAATGTATGGCAGACTTTCATTTAGGGTTTCATTAAATACGATCTCTGTCAATACAATGCGATGATATTGTACTTGTATTGGTCTCTCATCCCCATTGTATTTTTAACTACTGTTTACTGGATGATAATATTTTCAGATAAGATTACCGTTACACAACAAGTAGCCTAATGGTCGTGTGCCAGTTACTTAGAGACCAGCTTACGCTTTAACAAGGCACGACTGACCATGATATCGAAAGTTGACCTGGTGCATAATTTCAAAATCTTAGATTGAATTATGAATGAAATATGTGACGCATAGTTATTCCATTTCTATGGACCCCCATAAAAACCTGTTTTTTCCCTATGAAGTCGGAGGTAGGATTTTGTTATAAGAAGTATCTAGTCTATCTAAAACAGCTGGAAATAAATTGTAAATGCCGAGTTTGCTGCAAATTCGTCTTTCTGTGAACTTAGTAGTGAATTTAGAGAGATTAATCGCCGTTAATGCGGTATTAATAGACAGGATGTTTGGACTTGGTTGTCCTGGTTCACTGAAAAATCAAGCTTAAAATCGATGGCGCAGTGTTTTCTGAGCTTGCTTAAAATGCTTTGGAGGGGGCATGTCTGTATGTGTGCGTCTATATTGGAGCATAGCCTGTTTTGTTAATTGTTTCAAGACAGTCGTTAAAAATTCAGCCAAAACTTACAAAAGTGTTTGGTCTGAAACTCCCACACATCTAAAACATATCTGTGCTTGCGAGTTTGAGCAGCACAGTGTTATTTTATTTAAAGCCAAGTATTTAAATATAATGTGTGCATCAGTGCTACTTGCATAAACTTATTTTTGCGCATGTTCAAGCGAAATAGGGCACAAGTTTTTGGGTCTGTATCTGTTCCTGCTCTTTCTCCTTCCACAGCTAGATTGTGCTTTGAATCTGGATTTTCCCAGGTGGATTTTCCAATCAGATGGTATTAACATCATCACTGCATGTGAGGGTGGGCCTGGGTCCTAAACCAGGAAGCATAAGGCATGCGGCCAACGACACCGTGGATGGGCACACACGCTATAGGCACCTGAAAGATGTGAATTCACCTGAATTGCATGACTGCTAGGGGGAGGGGTCATGAGACAGGGCAGTAAAACAGAGGACCACACATTTCAGAACGAGATCATGGATCAAGCGAGATGATTAAGTATGACCAAAAAGCAGGGAATCACAAAACTGGGAGGAAACTATGAATATCCTTCATCACTAGATACTCTTTGCAACTTTTCCAGCAGCCTGTCTTGCTTGGCAGGTCATTGCTAGTCCCTCCACTGTACTAGTAGCTTATTCTTAACCCCGACTACCTACCCAAATCTCCATCTGTCACCGAACAGCCTATTTCAGAGTGATGCCAAAGTTTACAGGTAACATGTACTGCTGATAAAAATATTGCAACTGAGGTGGAAACTGCACAGATTTGCTACTGGCATGATCAAACTCCAAAATCCACTCCATCTGTCTGTCTTCCAGCCGCTTACCCAGTGCTGAGCATGGGCTCTTTCCCACAAGGCACTGGCCACCCTGCCGCTTACCCAGTGCTGAGCATGGGCCTTTTCCCACAAGGCAGTGGCCACCCTGCCGCTTACCCAGTGCTGAGCATGGGCCCTGTCCCCCAAGGCAGTAGTCACCCTGCACAGGATGCATGACAAACCAGCGCTAGTTTAACACTTTTAATTTGTAATTGTTTCCCAGAAGTTCCCTCTGGGAGTGTCTCGCATCACCTCCGGCGTTGGCTAACTGAGGCTGAGCCGCCCACATCCGTGCGCGGCTCGAAACGGAGGACTGTGGCTTGGCGGACAGTGAAGTTTGCGGCGCGCCATGAGAGTCTGCTTTGCCTGCACAGATCAGCTGGTTGGCATCCTGGCTGTCGAGCGCTGGCTGCCCAAGCACATTCTCCAGCTGAATTACACTCGGTATATTAGAGATACCCACATCCTCTCCTCTACAATCCATTGACAAATTGGAGGCTTGAAACCAAGCATTATGGGTAATAGATATTTAGATGTGTTGCTGTAATGGTCAGATAAACCACGGGGATTTAATGAATGTCACGTTGGGGGCTTATTGCTGAATGAAGGAGAGCTGCTGACTGTGGCACCCAGCCTGTTAGCGTTTAGGGGGGGGGGGGGAGTGCACTGGCACAGGGGAAAGTGGAGGATTAATAATTTCCTGGGGTGTATTGCTCACTGTGGTCGAGCTTGAGGTAACTTTTAGTTATTCCTGTACTAGATGTATGGAATATGCTGAAAGCAACAGAAAGTGACAGGATTACTCCTATTTTGCATTCCTTGATTGGCAGAGACAGAGAGACATGTCAGGGCTTATTGGCCCCAGGAGGATCGAGTTGTTTTCTAACTGAGCGGGACTGACTGACTCTTCTGGAAGGTCCATCCTGAAGTGGCGGTGTGCTCCGGTTCTCCCAGGGAGCCGCCTATCCCGCCCATACGCCCGCCCGCCCGCCTGCCCGCCTGCTGCCGCCGCATGGCAAGGTGGCTCCTCGCTCCCGACAGATGGCCACGCAGATGGTCCCACTTCTAATTTTGTGTGCCGGAAAAACCGCGTCCCGCTCTGTGCGTCACTCGTCACTCTCACCGCTTTTCGGCGGCCGCGTCTCTTTCAGTGGCCAGGGCCGCGCCTGACGCTTCTTACGGCACAATGAGACTGTGTCCACCAGCCGGTGCTGTTCATTCCAGCCTTTTCTCTTTATCGCCTGCTTTGTCCACAAGGGCGGCGACGTAGCTCCGTCGGCAGTACTGTAGCCCCACACCTTCAGCTCTGTTGATCCTATTTCTGCCCCCAGCTCAGTGTGGGGTGTCTGTATTCTCCACATGCCTGTACCTGTCCCATCGCTCGCTTTCCAGAAACATGCTGGGTGAGTTTAGATGGAATTGTCACTGCGATGGACTGGCATCCTGTCCTGGGTGTCCCTGCCTTATGCTTCCTGGGAAAGGCTCCAGGTCCGTCATGACCCAGTGCTGGATAGGCACTTATGGATGGCCATACCCAAAGCAGGTGAATTAGTGAAATGCTCCCTGAGAACTTGATGGACGTGAGAAGCGCTGGAACTGTAAGTACAGTCATGAATAATTCAGAAGGCCTCATTCGGGGGAGGAGTAGCTCACTCTCACCATCCACCAGCACCAGTAATCTATGCCGATTGATTTACGGTCCCCCCCATTGGTCGACCACCTGCCACTCAACGTTGTATTCGCTCACCTCTGCTGTCCATTTCCCCTTAGGTCTTCTGAGACACTCGTTGGCAGGCAGATAATGAGATTTTGTACTGGGCCGGCGCTAGCTTCTAGATATTTGCTTAATTATTAGCATTTTGCCCAAAGTGTTTTTTTCTTTAATCACTGAGCAGGATCTGCCTGTCTCTGAAATGGTCTTCAGGTAGGAGCAGCTAAAATGGCCGCGTGTAGGTAGGGAGCATGCTGCCTCTTCACCCTGTATGTTGCCATGAAACACAGAGCGTGAGCCAGCAGCATACCTCCACTCTGCAACATGTGACGGACATCGCTGTCCTTACGTGCCTAGCCCTATTTACCTTTCTGACATGTTCCCCGGACCTCGGTGTTCTGACAGCGGGACGTGAGCACAGTCATTCGCATCGCAGCAGTTAATCATGTTTGTGGACCTGCCACAGTTCCTGTTCTTGCCTAATTGGTCATTAAGGCAGAAGCCTTTCATGCCCATGGAGTGAGAATTAATGTCATATTGCTGCTGTGCGGGAGTGATTAAGGGGGAATTCAGCACCGAGCTTCTGCTCTTATGGGCAATTGCAGGTCACATGACACCAGCTCACACCACTGGCTCAAGCAAGGGGCATGGGGCGGGGGGGTATTATATAATTTTGTTTCATTCATCACCCCAACAATCAGACGTTTGTATTTAAATTATTATCATCAAATTATTAGTCTTTGCTACTCCATTGGCTAGAGCAGGGGTGGCCAATCTTATCCGCAGAGGGCCGGTGTGTATGCAGGTTTTTGGGATAACCTGTAGGTCAGCTGTTCAAACCCAGGTGTGAGGACTATTCATCCAATCAGTCCTCTAATTATGGTGTTGCAGCGAAAACCCGCATGTACACAGCGGCCCTTTGCGGATAAGACTGGCCACCCCTGGGCTAGAGCGATCATAGTGCTCTGAGGGTAAGGGCAGGGCAGTGGGTGAAGCCGGGATTACATTAGGGGTGCCGTCCCAGGAGTCAGAAGGGGGAGCCCTGCCTAAACTCGGAGGATTGTCTGACGAGCACATTTTCATGGGGATCATGCAGAAAAGGAGCACTATGGTCAATGATGAGCTGCCAATCGTGTACCAGTGACATGGTAATCATGGTAAGCAAGTTTACAGCTTAGGGGGGGCAGATGGACACTGACAGGATTCATAGTGTCCATGTGTTTCTTTTAATGACAGCAGTCAATAAGACGCAGATGTTTTTGTCTGCTTTTCAGGTGGTATTATCCGACGCGTGCTCTCTGTCCGCCGGTGGGAGCGTGTGCCCACCTGTGTGTTGGGGAGGAACTCAGAGAGCAGAGGAGAAATGTAAACGCGCGACTGTGCAGACAAAAATGTAAATAAGAAAAATAACTTAAGGCTATTTAGTTTGCTTAATAAAAGGACAATGTATAGACTTGTTCTGTAGGAAAGGTAATCTTAAATTACTTCTGTTATGATTTGGCGGGGGGGCAGAAGGTGCTGTTGGGAGGGTGGGGCGCCCCCCTAATATAATGGTAAGGGAAGCACTGGTAAGAATGGTGGAGAGATACGTTGGTGGGGCTAATGGAGTGTCAGTGGTCATTGTGTCTGTGTGTGTGTGTGTGTGTGTGCGTGCGTGTGTGCGTGCGTGTGTGTAGCAAATACCTTTCACTCCCCAATCTCCAACACACTCTCCCTTGGCCCAAATCTTGGACAGTCCCCCCATTGCTACCCACATCTTCCCAGGGAAAGATGCTTCATCCTACTTCCCTGACTGTGGTGCTTTAGTCATAGTTGAACATGTTTTACCCCTGTGGTATCCCCTTTTCTGAAAACCCTGCATCGTATACCTCCTATGAAGGAGGGCTCTGGTGCTCTTTGCTTAGCAGCAGTGCTAACAGCTTGATGTACATACGGGGCATTTTCCCCGGCTGTCGCTCTCTTCCGTTTCGTGCCTTTAGTGTGATAAAGTAGCGCCGTCGGCCGTCTGGACACGTTTGGCAACGGGCGATGCCTGAAAACTGAACACTGCGGATGCTTTTTTATTTTTTTAAATGCCGCGTCCCGACCAGCTCGGACCGGACCGGACCGGCCTGTAATGGGATCGCTTACGAGGTCGTTGCTGCACGTGGTGCCCTGCTGTTTACACTTGGCACGCTCATTTCTATGGACATTACAATCGACGCTCATCCTTGTACCACAAAGATGGTCAATCAATAATAGATAATCCTGGCATAAAAATGCAGGCTGTCCTCCCCCCCTTCCTGCTTCTGAGGTTTAGCTAATTTACAGCTGCCTGCTTTTTATCACCGCGGGGCCATTTGGAACGATGTGGCCCCACTGGTCTGATGCGTTGGGAGGAGAGTCGGACTCCATTTGTCATCAGCCCTTCCGCGACTCTAATTCGCAGCCCTGGCTGTTGTTTGTGTCCCTTGGGGCGAGCAGCCAGCTGCAAATGCATCGCTCACTGGGCACGTCAGACAGCATCCAACCCGACCCCCCACCCCAGCTGAAGCACTGTCTCCAGAGCACCCACCCTGCCTGGACTGCGCAATGTGGGAGTTTGATGAATGAGCAATAACGCAAATTGATTGCCACATATACTGAATTTGCATTGATTTCAGAATGTCATTGACCTACTTGAGAAACCCCAGATAAGGTATTATGCTTATTCTTGTTTTATTATAAACCAAAGTTAAATATGAAATGCAAATATCCAGCAGGAGAGAGAGAATTACGACGTGAAAGTGCATGATGTGGCATGAGTGAGTGACTGGGCCATTATGGAGAATAGGGCTCAGTTCCGGGTCAGCGGAGTCGAACTAGATGCAGGAGTGAAGGTACAGGGCGGTTTTGGGTTTGAAAGAGACCAGGACCCCCCCCCCCCCATCCTGTGGATAGTCACAGAGTAGGCAGGCAGTCCCAGGATGCTTGAGCAGGATGTTGCTGTGGGCTACTGGGGGCCAAGAAGGAACAAACCATTGCTGGAAATAAGGAATGGGGGGGGGGGGGCAGTGAAAAGGCCGAGACCAGTCTCCTCCCTCCCAGTATGCTGCAGGCCAGCTGCTCCCCATGGCAGGCAAAGAAGCCATGTACAGAATCATAACTTTTACACACAGTGGATGAAGTGGAAATCATGCTCTTAAATGAACATTGCTTTGTACACCGAGTAGACATTCTACAGTTAACATGCATCGCTGGCCTGGGCTGGACAGGGAGGGGTCCATACTGCCATGGTGCAGTTACACCAGCATTTCCAGTTTGCCCCACTTGCCATTTATTGAGCCAAGCGGTTAGGATGCGCAGACGAAGCCGGCTGGCTGCTCCACATTGACTCCGCTCTTCCTACCAGGCTTATGGAGAAACGGTAACAGCAGAGGGATGGAAGGGGACTCAGCTCTGCCGTCAGCCCATCTTGCACAGCCTCTTATCTTATATGAGGTTACAGGGAGCCTGCAGCCTGTCCCAGGCAGCACAGGGCACCAGGCCGGCATGTGCTCATACACTATGGGAACATTAGGATACACCAGTACACGAAAACTACATGTTTTTAGATCGTAGGAGGACATCCATGCTAGTACGAGGAGACCATACCAAGTGCACCCACAGCCTTAGGGGTATGAGGCTGCAGTGGAAGCCGCTGAGCCAGCATAACACACCACATTCTTCTCTTTTCATTGTCAGTCTGTGCCAGTCGACACTGCGCCTCAGTAACGGCTTCATTTCTGCCAGCTCCGTGTCCTGGCAACACGGTTAAGTCATACGGTGACTAACTGCTTGCCCGCGCTGCCTCTGATTTTCGGTTCAATCCTGGACCCCTACCCCCAATCGTTCTTAATGGCGGTGTGAGATGGTGGGGGGGGGGAGGGGGGTGCTGTTCCTTCACGAGCAGCAGCCTGACTCTCCCAGCTCTGTTCCTATTTGCAGTTCCTCTCCTACCTTTATGTAAGTTCCCAGCAGATCAGGCTGGTTTTCTGCAGGCTTCTAGAAAGCCAACTGTTTTGTCTTGCTCACCAGCAGATTTAAGGGAGCTTCACTCCTTACCGTTAGAGCTTGTTCCCGCTTCACTCCTCACCGTTAGAGCCTGCTCCCGCTTCACTCCTCACCATTAGAGGCTGCTCCCGCTTCACTCCTCACCATTAGAGGCTGCTCCCGCTTCACTCCTCACCATTAGAGACTGCTCCCGCTTCACTCCTCACCGTTAGAGACTGTTCCTGCTTCACTCTTCATCATTAGAGACTGCTCCCGCTTCACTCCTCACCATTAGATAGATGATATGTATTATTTTGGGGTGTGAGGGGGTCTCAGGGTGGGGGTCCCCTCTCTGCCTGACAGATGATATGTATTATTTTGGGGTGTGAGGTGGTCTCCGAGTGGGGGTCCCCCCTCTGCCTGACAGATGATATGTATTATTTTGGGGTGTGAGGTGGTCTCCGAGTGGGGGTCCCCTCTCTGCCTGACAGATGATATGTATTATTTTGGGGTGTAAGGTGGTCTCCAAGTGGGGGTCCCCCCTCTGCCTGACAGATGATATGTATTATTTTGGGGTGTGAGGTGGTCTCCTAGTGGGGGTCCTCTCTCTGCCTGACAGATGCAGCACTGAGCTCCATCCCACCTGTTTTCCCAGGAGGCCTTGCACACCGAGGACCCGTGGAGGTGGAAGCCCGCTTTCTCCGCCTCGACTGAGAGGCGCCCCCTACATCATACCCAGACCCTCTGTGAACCTTCACCTTAAAGCCACAGCACGCCTGTCCCAGGTACATGCAGAAACCCTCTAACGCTGCCCCAGGATGTCTTTTTAGAGCTGCCTCTTCCCACCCCATTCAGCTGGCTGTTCTGTCAGATGAAGAGCCCAAATCACCCAGCCTATCAGGATGCAAGAAGGATGAGTGCAAGGCTCAGGCAGAAAGGCAGGGACTATACATGCCCTCAGGACTCGCTAAGGCTGTCTCCCCGAGCAAAGACACCAGCCAGCTGGGCCTTGCAGGTGCATCAGGAAAGGGAAGGGAAAGGTGTAGTGCAGTCCTGCGGGGCGTCTCCTGCCCCAAGCCCTCCTCCATTCAGCAGTATGTCACAGTATGCTTGTCACTTTTTAAGCGTCCCTTGCTGGGTGTCTGCCAGCAGCCGAGCAGGTGGTGCTGTACACACCACGCGGACAGCCTAAGTAACGCTGGGGGTTGGAGCGGGGGGGGGGCGCACAATGCAATTGACACACTGATTCTAGCATCAAAAACACATTCACATGGTGTTGCAAAGCAGCTGGTTCTTTTTATCGGCCTTAAGCCTCCTTTCGCCAAGAGAAGGAAAACATTCAGAGGCATTGTGGGTATTTCATTCTTTCTCTTCTGCATTTTAAAATCGGTTTATCCTTCATGGCACTTGGATGCAGTCATGCTGGTGGGCATGTGCCTCCATTTCCCCCTGGTACTCTAGATTATGTTTGTAAAGGATGCTACTTGAATCCATACATTAATTCTTCTTCCTACTCATTTTCCAGTCCTGTCAGACCATCACAGTGCACCTTGTAATGGACAAAATAAATAAAAACAGAACAATATTGAAATCCAGGAAAATGCGTTCTCAGAAACATTCTTGGATGCTAACTATCTGAGCTTTGGATCTTGGGAAGGTTCTTATGTGCTGCTGATTCATTGGTCTTCTGTACTCCAGCTGATTACATCAATATTTTCTCAGGCTATGTCTTTTTGCAAAATTTTATTTAACAAAAAAAACTGTTAAAACTGAGACCAGGCCTGCAGCCATCTGAGATGTAGGCTCCCCCACCCACTCTCTCCCTCCCCAACACACGCTGTCCTCTCCCCTAGACCCCCACAGAGCATCCATGACGGACGCGGTGATGGGGACGAGCTCGGAGCGCTGGGGTGCCCACGGGAGGCAGCCGCGCATGCCGGCCAGGTAATCGACCAATGGAGCATGGAGCAGAGTGTTTTATAGCCAATCCCATGAAGGGAAATTAAAAAAATGACCGGGTGGAAGGGGGGGAAAGCTCAGCAAGAATATGGGGATCGTAAGTCTCCTGGAAAATGGTGTTGTAAGAGTGACAAATCACAAATGAAGACGTTAAGAGTATCAGGGCGTCGTGAGTATGGCCCCAATTGATGGGATTAGGCTCGTTGGGATGCCGGTGCTAGAGCCAGGCCACTCAGAGAGTACATGAGGACAACAGCATGGTGTCAGGACGCCTTAATGATGGCAGCATGGCTGCCTCTAATCTCCTCCTCTGTGGGTCTCCCCCGTGCTGCAGTAATAAGGACCAGTGAGTAGATGCCAGTCACTCTGTGCGTGTGTGTGTGTGTGTGTCGCAGTCTGCCAGCGTCATCATACTACAGACAGCCTGACGCTGTGCAGACACTTGTGGGGGTTGGGGGGGGCTCTCTGTTTTGTGGTAATGCACCATACCCTCCCTCCCCAGCACTGTGGGAGGGGGGATGAAACTGCGCAAAAAAGTGGGAGTCCGGCATTGACTGACATACCTCATGGCTGCCTGCATGCAGGCTTCTGCAGGCCGCCTGTGTTCCAGCTGCATGTGTGCTGCGTCGCTTGCTGACACGCATGCCCAGGATTCCGCATATGTATGTGTGTGTATCTGTGTGTGTGTATGTATGTATGCATGTCTGTGCATGTGTCTGTGTATGTCTGTCTGTCTGGTTGTGTGTGTGTGTGTATGGATTCGGTTTATATTACATTGTGTTATTCTGATGTTGTTTTTCACTTAATTTTTCAGGTCTCCACAAAGATCTGTGAATGCAATCAAAAAAATTTCAAATGTCAAATGTCTTGTATTTTGTTTGGTTACTTATGGTTAATGTTAGGGCTGGGTAGGGGTTAAGTTCGTCAGGTTGAGATTAGAGTTTTCCCCATATAAATGAATGGAAAGTCACCACAAAGAGTAAGATATATTTCCAAACCTGTGTGTTTGTGTCTGTGACAATGCCTGCCCCCCCCTGCCACCTGACCCTGCTACTCCTCTGTCTCCCGGAGGGGTGACTGGACGCCACAGCCTAACCCTCCCCCCGGGCACGATCTGACTGATGAAGAGAAGGAGATCATCAACAGCGTCATCGCCCGGGCCGAGAAGATGGAGGCCATGGAGCAGGAGAGGATCGGGTGAAGAATGTCACCTCTGACCTCTCCACTTTCACTTTGACTTCGCATTTTTGGAGCCTGGTTATACTATTCCTACATTACTTGTCCAACATTTTCTGTTTTTTCATTGCCCTTGCTTACTTTTGTGAAACAACACTTGTAAATGTAAAAAATAATTGACATGACATTAGAAATGTTCCTATATTACTTTTTGTACTTAATGCAGGACAGAATAGTATAAAATAAATCATGAATGAGAAGATACAATTGAAGGAATGCATTGAAGTGTCCTTCAAACATATGGCTTCTGCTTTCCTGATGGTGACCTCCAGATCACCAATACTGCTTCAACAGATCACCACAGTGAGGAGATGATGCACTTACATACAGGGGGAAGGCGGAGCAGCCCACTTTTGAATTTTAATAGAGAAAATCAATGCTGGGAGCAGTCTGACTCTTGTCTGATGTTCCCTGGTAGTGTGTTTTGTTGCTAGAATTCCACCAACATTTGACTATGAACATTCTCACTGTATGATCCAAGCATGAGTGATGTTCCTGTGCTGTTGGCTTTGTGTGGCTCTGTGGCTGAGGACGCTGGCTCTGTTACCTGAAGGTTGCTGATTCAAATCCTAGTCGGCAGTGTGTTTTCACTGTTGGGTCCCTGAGCAAGACTCTTCGTTCCCAAATTCTCCTTTGTGACCCATCTTTTTATCATATGATGCTTTGAATAAAAGCACCTGTTTGTAACTTGTAACTGTAAATCATTGAAAGAAGAAGGATGGACAGTTAGGATCACAGTTAAGGTTACAGATAGAATTAGGTGTTGATGGAATAAGTGGGTTAGAGATTAGATCTGGTGGTTAGAACTGGAGATGGGATAACACGTTTTTTTAAGGTTAGAGGTTAGGGATGGGACAGTGGACATAACCTTAGTGTAATTCTGGTTCTCTGTGTCCCCATGCAGCCGCCTGGTCAACCAGCTTGATGACATAAAGAAGACAGTGTGTGGGGATGGAGTGTCACGCTGCCTGCTATGTGGGGAGCTCTTGGGAGTGCCTGGGGTCAGCTCTGTGGTGTGTGAAGACTGCAAGAAGGTGGGCTTTGTTTCTTGGAAAGCTGATGTGATCATACCCACCAGTATATGTGTTGGTAAGCCAACTGATCAACAGTGCTGAGAAGGTCAGCCATCCACAAACCTGTAACCAACTGACTGATTCCTCTAGCAGAATATTCTTGTAGAGTATTCAGTCACCCAGAAGTGGATTGAACTGGTTTCAGTGGTTAGTATACTGGTAAATTACAGCTGTCCCTGCAAGAGAAACCAGTATCTATGTGCCTAAGGAAAGGAAAGACCATTTCAGATGTATGGGGGTGTCTGCTGGACTGCTGTGATTAGCCCATGATTGAGAAGGGACAGAATCCCTGTGTCCTTCTCTTTCTGTTGTCCATAACCCCTCTTTCTGTTGTCCATAACCCCCCTCCCCCATCTTCCAATCCGAAGAACATGTGCACTAAGTGTGGCATTCAGACTGGCCGGTGTCCTCGGGCTGTGTGGCTCTGCAAGATCTGCGGCGAGCAGAGAGAGGTGAGGGGGCGGGGCCAGATGGGCCAGCCTGTGAACAGAGAGAGGTGAGGGGGCGGGGCCAGATGGGTCAGCCTGTGGACAGAGAGATGAGGGGGCGGGGCCAGATGGGCCAGCCTGTGGACAGAGAGAGGTGAGGGGGTGGGCCAGATGGGTCAGCCTGTGGACAGAGAGATGAGGAGGCGGGGCCAGATGGGCCAGCCTGTGAGCAGAGAGAGATGAAGGGGCATGGCCAAACGGGCCTGCTTATGAGAAGAGAGGACACTCTCTCCATGACACATAAGAAATTATTTCAGTTTGAATTCAGCTTGTAGGGCACTTTAGAAGCCAAATGATTTTCTGGTTGGCTATGGTAATACCTACTAAACATTTGTGCTAATTTGCAAATTTAATGAGTGAGAGGTGCGAGGCAGTGGATGTTGCTTTGACCCATAATCCAGAAATGTCGTACTAGGAGTTAGTGGTATTATAACAAAGTGGAAACAATTGGGAACAACAGAGACTTCACAAATGCTCTCCTGGAAGAATGGCCAAAAATTCCCATAAACATAAACCTTGTGAGTAGCCTTCCTAGAAGAGTTTAAACTGTTATAGCTGCAAAGGGTGGCCCAACACCATATTAAAGCCTATGTATTAAGAATAGGAATTCATTAAAGTTCGTGTGTGTGTAAAGGCAGATGTTCCAATACTTTTGGCAATATAGTGCTTGCATGTTAGGAGATATCGACCAGTTGTCAAAGCTGATACTGGTAGCCACCATTCTGTTAAATAGCATCTACAACTCCAAAGCATGACCAACTGGTGAAAATGTGGTATTGCAGAATGTTTCGAAATGTGTTAAAAAATCTGTAGCTTATAACAGAAATAGGGTGGCCGAGTGGGTAGCGATGCAGTCTCCCGTCTTCAGGATTGTGGGCTCGATTCCCCTTTCTGGCTCTCTGTCTGGATATTGCACATTCTGCTAGTTTTTTTGGGTGCTCTAATTTTCTGCTGCAATTCAGTGACATGCAGTTAGGTGAATCGGTGTCTCTAAATTACCCAAAGTGGGCATGAACCGCAGCTAGAGCTAAAGCTGCACCATAGACATTTACATATTACCAATTTCCCTGATATCTGTGGGTGGTTGGCAAAGCTGGAATCAAACCTGTGGTTAAGAAGAAATATTTATGAACTTACATAGCTTTATGTGTTGAATATTCAATTAAAATGTGTTTTGAAGGCACCTTAATTTATTTGAAATATTTCAGATTTTTGCAAGGCTTCTGTTTTGATGTTTGACGGATGCAATATCTGGTCTGGGGCAGAGTCCAAGTGTGTCAGCAATGGCTAATTAGCCAGCCTGTTTGCAAACTGCAGTGTTCAGATCCTAGTGAGCAAAGGGATGAAGGACAGACACGTAATTAGGGGGCTGAAAACTAACGTACCTCACACGGCTAAACCCCCCCACCCCCCCGTCGGACTCCCAGGTGTGGAAGCGCTCCGGGGCCTGGTTCTTCAAGGGCATGCCCAAGCTAATGCTGCCCTCCCCCATACCCATCTCCAAGAATCGGGAAGCGAGTGCCCAGTCGACACCCAGTGCCCAGGAGCCTTCGGGCCCCGAAGCGAGGGCCCCCAGTCAGCCCAGGACACAGAGCAGGGGTGAGTGGAGCGCCTTTAACAGTCATGGCTATTCATTGCATTTGGAAGACTGAGTCTGATGTAACTTTATCCCCTTCTTCATGCCATAAGACCTCATGTATCCTAACCATTTGTCAGATACTAATTAAATTAAATTATTGATTTATATTTCATAGATATTCAGTGTGACATTAATTGAAGGTAGATGATGAAAGGAACTACTTGACCAACCAGGGTTTTTATAAGATACCGTGAGACTATTTGGGGTGAGTGTTGCGCATCGGGACAAAGTGGAAGACAAGGTTCACTAGAGGCAAAGAAGTGTATTCAAACGAAATGTGAAAGACTTAAGTAGACTGAAAACTGAAATGACCAACCTGAAATGTCATAGCATAACTTCAGCTTCCATCTTTTTCTCACTTGTCTTAGATACAGTTTTATTTTATCATTTTTTTCAAACATGATGCAAACCATTTGCACGTGTACACAGCTAGGTACAGTTCTCAAAGCGATTCAGGTTCAGTGTCTATATAACAGAAGTGTCCATTCGGAGATTAGAGCATATACCCTTCTGGTAAGTCCATATGTGTATGCCTAGGCCCAGTGGAGAGCCAGAGCCACAGTTCTGAGCAACAGCTGACAGGTGAGCAGCCAGCCCCTTCAGCCCACCTCAGCCAGGGCACTGCTTGCTTAAGACCCATCAGCAGTAGTGTCACACACATAGGCTGCTTCCATTCCTTGATAGTGCAATATATATATTATATATAGAGAGTTTATGCCATTATACAGTGCACTATAAAATAGCCATAATACACTGCAAATTGTAGTGTACAAATCTAGTACACTGCAATGCTGCATGTATGCCGTAAATCGGTGTGTCTCAGCCCAGTCCTCTGAGACCCCCGTCAGTCCATATTTTTTCCTTCCCAACAGCCATCCCAGATATTTGATTGGTTGATTTAGGTGTGCTGGAAGGGAGCAAAAATGTAGATTGGATGGTAATAAATAATACATGATAAATAATTTAATAACATAATAATATGATGGTAATTTGAAATTAAGAATGATACATAAATGATGGGCCTACACATCCATCATTTTATCCCCTTTACTCCATTCATGTTGTCACCTTATTTTGCTATTTGCAAATGTCAGCTGTCAAAGGTTGCTAGGAAACCAGCATAGAGCATCTTGGAATGCAGCCTCTGAAAATGTCGTTTTCTTTCCCTGGCTAATTCCCTATATAGTGAACTGCTTAGATTTCTCTATATAGGGAATGGTGAGTGAGTGAATTCAGCCATATTCTAGAAGATGACCTGCAAGACCAAGGCCACAGGGGTGATAAAATTGCATGTCACAATAATTCCACTCACTGCGCCTTTGTTTCTTGCATCACTTCCTGTATGGCCATGGACAGGAGCCTACTTTGAATGCATGATTATGTCAAGAGACACCATTAGTATGTACAAAATGTACTTGAATGTGTCTGTGTGTGTGTTGCAGAAACACAGCCCTCAGGCCGAGGGACATATCCTCCTGTGCCCCCCAAGCCCACTGATGTGCAGCCAGGGCGAGGTCTGTACCGTGGGGAGAGCAGCGACGAGGCTCAGGGCTGCCCTGTGGTGCTGAAGCGGGCTGTTCCCGTGCAGAGCTCCAGGCCCCCCCAGACACAGGCAGCGTCAGCCATGGCTGAGCAGGGTGAGACCCCAGGCGGCCTTGGGGTGCCAAGTGCTCCCCCCAGTCATACAACAACCCTCCTACTCTGTCAACATAGACTTATGTATATTGTTACTCGCCATTTGCATATTATTTTTGTTTTAAATAAGAAAGTAACCATCCAACTTACATAATGAAAAAAAGCTCTTCTGGTTCTCAGGACACCTTTAAATTAAATATTTTCAATACAACACAAACCCAGCAAAGAGATGATTAATCAAACAGTTAAAGAGACTAAAAACTGCAGCCCACTGGTACTTACGTGCTATGATTTAATGGAAAGTGAAGCATGACCGAACTCTCTCCTGCCAGCCCCAATGGAGATGGAGCCCAATTACTCCAGTGGACCAGCTCCCCTCAGAGAAGAAAGAGTGCCATCTGGTGTCCAGGAGGAGAGGCGACAGCCTGCTGCCTCTTACAGTCGGGCCCCTACGCGGCACCAGCCCCCGCCCCCGGAGAAGGATGAGGAGGATGAGGCCAACAGCTATGACTCGGATGAAGCAAGTAAGGCGAGCTGTTTCCTGAGAAAATGTTTACCTTTGACTTTAGACCTCGCTCAGCCCACTGTGGCTTATCTGGTCTGGCCTTTATCCTTTAGAAAGAAACGGATTGTAGTCGCGGCCAAACGCTTTGAGAATGACACAAATATTAATTTTCACAAAGTCTGTTGCCTCAGTTTTTATGATGCCAATTTGCATATGCTCCAGAATGTTATGAAGAGTGATCAGATCAAGTCCCTCTATGCATTTCAGCTCTGCCACAAAAGGACCTGCTGACATAATTTCAGTGATTCTCTCATTAACACAGGTGAGAGTGTTGATGAAGACAAGGCTGGGGATCATTCTGTCATTCTGACTGAGTAAGAATCACAGTCTGGATGCTTTAAAAGGAGGGTGGTGCTTGAAATCATTGTTCTTCCTCTGTTAACCATGGTTACCTGCAAGGAAACGTGCAGTCATCATTGCTTTGAACAAAAAGAGCTTCAAAGACAAGGATATCGCTGGTAGTAAGATTGCACCTAAATCAAGGTCATTAAGAACTTCAAGGATAGAGGTTCATTTGTTGTGAAGGAGGCTTCAAGATTCAGCTGCGGGATTAGAGCACCACCACCAGTGCAGAGCTTGCTGAGGAATGGCAGTAGGCAGGTGTGAGTGTATCTGCACACACAGTGAGGCGAAGACTTTTAGAGGATGGTCTGGAGTCAAGATGGGCAGCAAAGAAGCCACTTCTCTCCAAGAAAAACATCAGGGACAGACTGATATTCTGCAAAACGTACAGGGATTGGACTGCTGAGGACTGGGGGTAAAATCATTTTTTCTGATGAATCCCCTTTCCAATTGTTTGG
>JAABNY020000039.1:35506846-35535533 GCA_015164015.2 Brevimyrus niger | reverse complement strand
TGACATGGTCCATGGTCAGGAAACTCCCAGACATTAATCCCATTGAAAACTTGTGGTCAATCCTTAAGAGGCAGGTGGAATAACAAAAACCCACAAACTCTGACAAACTCCAAGGATTGATTATGCAGGAATGGGCTGCCATCATTCAGGATTTGGCCTAGCATGGCAGAGTGAATTGCAGAGCTCTTAGAAAAGAAGGGCCAACAATGCAAATATTGAGTCTTTGCATAAACTTAATGCAATTGTCAATGAAAGCTTTTGACACTTATGAAATGCTTGTAATTGTACTTCAGTAAACAATAGAAACATCAGAGAAAAAGATCTACAAACACTGAAGGAAACCAACGCTTGTGTCATTCTCAAAACTTTTGCCCATACTTTTTGCTGTAAAAAAGGACTTTGGGTCTTGTTCAGTATGTGTTGTACAGTGAGGGGTGTTGTAAAGAGAGAAATTTGGACGAATAACAGGGATCCTAAAAAATGTAAACTGTAATTGGATTGTTCTAGGTTAGGGGCCCAATATCTGTAGCTTCACTCTGTGTACAATGGCTGACCATCTTTAATCCAAGTCATTCATTCATGGCACTTTGACTGTAGGTCACGTTTGGCTTTTACGTCTCAGACTTGTGTTTTGAAATAGCCGATGTTTGACCTGTTTATCCTCTCTGGCCTACATTTTTTATGTATACCAGAGTTTTTATTAATTTATTCCTTTTTTGCTCTATTTCAGCCACTCTGGGCTGTCTTGAATTTACCCTTCTCTATGAGCAGGAGAACAATAGCTTGCACTGCAACATCATGAAAGCCAAGGTAAAGGCGAATGTCCAAGCATTCTCCTCATTTTGGCAACGGTCACCCCACTGCACCTGCTTGGAAATTGTGCTGGCTTTGGCCCTGGCATCCTGATACATGGATCTTTCTAGATGCACACTTTGGAGTCAATAATGTCAAGTAGTGTAAATGAATATCAAGGTAATAATAGCTGGAGTGCACACTCAGAAGCTTTTTTAAATTTTGCACGAAATCTGTGGAACATCAGGGCTGTAGAGGCAATGGTCACATGACAGATAGCTAAGTGGTCTAAAACCTCAGGGAACCCCGCATAGTCCACGTTCTTGCTTCCTCTGGACTAGGTTGGGACACACTGGTCTAAAGTGCCAGATTCAAGGGTCAATACAGCCCAATGTGATGGCTGTTTTGGTCTCCTTGTGGGATTTGAACCCACACCTCCATCTGACAGAAAAGTCTTATTTTATATAGATAATCCCATACACCTTAGCTGGGGGGGGGGGGGGGGGAGTTAAAAGGTCTTCATAATAACTGCAGCTTGACTAGAGGCGGTTTCTGGGTAGAGCAGCTTTGTGTACCCAAGTAGGACAGGTGTTTTGGGATCCTCTGCGATTCTGGGGCTTTGGGTGTGATCTGTGTCCAGCTTGATGGTTAAATGGGTATACTAATGATGGGATGGTTTTTTACCCAGGGGCTGAAGCCAATGGACTCTAATGGGCTTGCAGACCCCTATGTCAAGCTGCACCTACTGCCTGGGGCCAGCAAGGTAACAACTGTTTATCTTTTTTAGAAGGGAGCTGTTCTCTGTGAGAGGTGCTGCAGTGCATTGTGGGTAAAGGTTAGTTATTTGGGCAAAGCCCAGTTCTCCAAGCAGCGGGCTCAAAAACTCATATTGTGCAATTGCACAATGATAAGAAATAGAGAAGTCTGGTGGGTGATGAAAAGATACTTGTTTTGGTAGCTCAAGTACTGGAGAGCCAAGAGTTATAATCTTAGGAGACTTCCATACTGTGTGGCATGTGGGATGAAACCCCAATTGAAAACACAGCCTGTTTTCTTGGCATGCTCAGTCGAACAAGCTACGCACCAAGACCCTGCGAAACACTCGCAACCCGATCTGGAACGAGACACTGGTGTACCACGGCCTGACCGACGAGGACATGCAGCGTAAGACGCTTAGGTGAGCTGACTGGGGGTTTCCTTCATTTGTTCATCCCAGGTAGCTGCCATGCAGGGGCTTTTCTTCAAAGCTCTGGATTGTCTTCTAGCTTCCAAAAGTACCATCTTTGATTTGATTGTAGGTCACTGGCTCCAACTTCTCAAAGAGGCTACAACTGTTATGTAGCACAATTGTTGAGTATAAAAAGATGTTTTAAGGCTACAATATATGGAGTCTTTTGCTTTAAAGCCCCTGGGAGCTGGCATTTCTAGGCCGTTTTATCACGAATACTATAGATGTACCCTAGTTTGACTCTTAAGCATTTCTGTAACATTCCAGTTATGAGGCCAACAGGATTGGTTTGTTTTTTAGGGCTTCAGCAGATAATTTCTTGTCAAGAAAGTTTAAGATTCCTCTATTTGTCATGTACAAGGTTATACAAGTACAACGTGTAGTGAAATGTACAAGGCTCTTACTCATTGTTACTTCCTGCGCCCACTCTGCTGCATCTGCCTCTCTGACGTACAGAAAGCATGTTACAGTAGCCTCTTCACCTGAACATCGTGCCTTTCGATCACGGAGGAGTCACAGTGGAGTTTAAGAGACGGAGCACGGCGGATATTTCATACCAGACTTTGACGTTACGTGGTTCCTACCAGTCGGGCAGAACTTGAATATGTTGGTTTACATGAGGAGGTAAAAGTAATCAAAGCAGGAATTCACAGCATCATTTACTACAACAGTGAGTGTCTTTAGATGCTAAATTCCAGAACATTCCAGGGAACCCTTGGGAAAGTCCACACTGGCAATATATTAGCAGTGTGCTCTACACTCATGTTTAACTACACCAAGCCATAATGTACAAGTTGCTACTAGTTTAAATGTACAATTTTTTCAGGATTTCCGTCTGTGACGAGGACAAGTTTGGTCACAATGAATTCATTGGTGAGACTCGGGTGGCGTTGAAAAAGATGAAGATGAACCAGAAGAAGAACTTTAACGTGTGTCTGGAGAGAGTGGTGCCGGTAAGGCAGTGCTGCACTTGCTCAGTCCAGGAGGGTGAAGTCAAGGCCATTGGGCTTTATTGTCATACCATTAATATATAGGCATACAGTGGCAGGAAATAGCATTACCCCAGGACCACAGTGCAACTTACAGCAGCAATGATGGGGGGGTTAAAGTTTTTATTATGTTATAATATAATTATGTTTATTATGCTGTAACCCCTTCAACTTGCTGAAAATACACTGCGTATGTTTACTGGAAGACCACCCATCATGTTTTTCCTAATCTTTTCTACTCTTTTAATCTTTGTTTTCAAGTGAAATGTATACCTATACTGCACAGACAAAGGTCTCAGATGCTTGAGTCACATGACCAGCTAGGTGTGACTGATCAGTTTCATGAAAGTAGATGGAGGGGCAGTAGAGCTTCAGACAGGGAGACAGGGCAGTTATATGTAATTTTGTTTTGTTTATTTTCTTTGTACGCTATTTACCACTATTGTGTTGTGTGCCCTTTTCCTTTATATCGTGGCCTAGCCAAAACCGGACTGTAACATAAGCCTGATCACCATGTTATAATGGCTGAAACCTCTGGTCTCTTGTCTTTGAGCCTTGTCTGTGATTCCTGTGCTTGCGAGACTGCAAGCTATGCTCCATGTTTTTGCTATTACAATTGTCAAGCCTGGACCTCTCATTGTAACAAAGCTGAAAATGTATGATGAGATTTGATGGGCGAGCGTGGTGGCAGTCACATGACAGCAGCTGTGTCCTCCCCAGGTGAAGCGGACGGCAACCGGGGGAGGGGCGCGTGGCATTTCACTCTACGAGGATGAGGTGAGAGCTGCCACTCCAGCCTGCCCCGTGGTGTTAGCATTGAAACGTTAGCACCGAGCAACTGCTAGCTTGTATTGGTCTATCAGTGTATCTGCCTCCAGTGTCTCTGTTCAGCGTGTCCCAGCATTTTTAAGTGTGTCATTGTACCAGAATGCTGTACCGCGTGCATTCCAGCATGTGCCTGTTCAGTGCCTCTGCGTTTTTAGCACGTTGGCCTTGCCCCCGGCCCCCACTCCCATCCTGCTAGTTGACCTCGACTCTGCCCGCCGGTGTTGAGCCCTGTTCTCTCCCTGGCAGACGGGGAAGGACATCGGCGATGTGGAGGAGCGCGGACGCATTCTCATTTCTCTCATGTACAACAGCCAGCAGAATCGGCTCATCGTGGGGGTGGTACGCTGCGTACACTTAGCCGCCATGGATGCCAACGGCTACTCGGACCCCTTCGTCAAAATGTAGGTTTCTTGGGGGGGGACTCCTTTGTACCTTCCATGTCCCTGCCCCAGGCTACTGCAGCCTGTAGCAAGATGTTCTTACTCATCACTGTTAATGTAACATTTAAAAATAGCTATTCGCTTAAAGTGGGTCTTTCCCACATCACATAACATCTGTGCCACACTGGGAGATGTGGGGAGCTCCCCGGACACATGCACTGTCAGCAACCTGCCTCTTTTTACTATAGATGCCGGTTTTGTTGCATGGCCTGACACCATTCATATGCTTAGCCCTACTGACGATGCTCCAGGCATCGAGCTGCCACTAGGTGGCACAGTAGAGCAACAAGAGACAGATGGACCTGGCAGTTTTTGTTGCGCGCTTTTCATTGCAGTTGAAATGATCATCAGCATCATTATGCAATTTGTTACAAAAAAGTAGATTGAGCTGATATGGGAAAAATACTTAACTTCACATCTCCCACTACACTGCAGTTGCCTGAAACCAGACATGGGTAAAAAAGCAAAGAACAAAACCCAGATCAAGAAAAAAACCCTGAACCCTGAGTTCAATGAGGTGAGTTTCCCTTCTTTGTGTTGTGTTGATTCACACACACACAGACACACATACACAGATATATACACACATATATATGTACTGTACATTTTTATTTTAAATGAAGATACTGTTGGTGTCTTACATTTTCCAAGAAGAGGGGAGATTTAGCTGATGGATCATTTAGCCCACAATGTATGTGTAATGTGTATATGTGATGCACTAATTTTTAGGGGACCTGTTGACTACTATACTATACTCATAAGCAAATATGGAGCGTGCTCTGGTGGATTATGTCTATTTTGGCATGCTATTATTTGCAAATAGAGCACGTTGGTTGCATTGCAGGAATTCAGCTATGACATCAAGCACAGTGAGCTGGCAAAGAAGACCCTCGACATCTCCGTGTGGGATTATGACATTGGGAAGTGTAATGACTACATTGGTAAGGCCGGTGGGTGGAGTCTGTATATCCATTCATGACATGTTGTCCAATCACATCCTGCCACTCTGCCCCACCTCTTTTAGGAGGATGCCAATTGGGCATCACAGCTAAAGGGGAGCGTCTGAAGCACTGGTATGAGTGCCTGAAGAACAAGGACAAGAAAATTGAGCGCTGGCACACACTGATGAATGAGAATCACGTGTCCAGTGACTAAGAGCCCTGCTGCATGTCCCCAGCACATCTTGGTTCCACATGTTTCCCAAATTATTTTTTATTGATGCTCAGTGTTGTGCCATCAACAAACATGGCTACCGCTTATATCCTTGTAACCCTTGGCTGTAGTCATGCTATCTGTCTGACCAAAACCTGCACAGAAATATCACAGGCCACAGGTGTGCTTTTTGCCCCCAGGTACAAAAGAGATGTTTCTCCTTCTTGGAAGGAAAAGCTCCTGAACCTTGACATAATATATGTGAAAATCAAAAAAGTGCTAGCCACAGTATATATACACACCATGCAAGCATTACCTGAAGTTAGCCACAGACAATAATTTTAACTCCTGAATTCAAAAGCTGGATTCTTTGTGGTTTCAAGCATCATTGTACATCACCCCAGTAAAATCAGCAAACTTGATAAAAAGACTTGCAAGCTTGAATGAATACATGATGGACTTTAAGGTCCACTGGATGTGACCCAGGGGTGGGTCACTGATTAGCACTTTTGCCTGACATACCCAGGTCTGAGGTACTCCAGTTTCCTCCTGCAGTCCAAAGACATGCAGTTCAGCTAATTGGCATCTCTATATTACCTGCATTGTATTGCATGGTTGTGTATGTGGACTGGCCGTCTATCCTGGGCGTAGCCTAGCTTCGTGTCCTGAGCTGCAGAGGATAGGCTCCTGGCTGCCCTGTTACCCTCACAGGGATAAACAGTTAGAAGATAAATGAAATGTGTAATTCCTAGCAACAGAGTAGCGGCACAAATCCTTGTAGGAGTTTTAGGCACACAAACAAAACAGCTTGCTGTTATGGACGTTGGATTTCACTTGTCGGATTACATTCTGCTGCTGCAATTGTCAAGAGTTTTTTTTTTTTTAAAGATTCAATTACTATTTTGTTGTTTCGGTACCACTTTACAATAAGGCTCCCTTTTGCTACTTGTAAATGATAGTAACTCATTAATAAAAACAAAACATGACTTGTTTAAAATTGTCTATTAACTTACAAAGTGTTACAACCTAAATAATAACTAGATTATAAACCATTCATAAACTCTTTATATGGGTATCATTATTGTAAAGTGGCACCGTTGTTTCTGTATGAGGAGAGAAAATTATTTTTTTCTTTATTATTATTATTATTAAATTACTACGGTAAATTATGTAACCGTGGAAGACTGCAGGGAAAAAAACTGGCAAAATAAGTATTAAAACATTCGTTCTCTAAAGGTGTCTTGATGCGAAAACCTCAGATCTTTCAGATGCCTTTCCGAAGATTCGTTTCTGTCGAACTTTAAAAAAAACTGTGATATAACATGCACCTTAACACATTTTCCTGACAATTTGTGCGTGATAACAAACCGGAAACCCTTTGGTGATAATGCTTTGTTTTGGAGCCGCTGTAGGTAGTTCCTAATAGCTCTGCCTGTGTTGCATGCTGTGGTTGGTGGCCGTGTGGTGTTTGTGCAAAGAGCTGCCTTGGACCTCTGACCAGATCCACGTAGACAGGGATCTTTTTGCCCTACCGTCCAGCTCCAGCGCCTGTCAATCACAGAAGCTTCTGTGTGCAACACCAGACTCGCCGCGAAGGAAAGCACACGCTATAGTACAATGGAATGACCTCATACTTTTTCATCGAAATCTGCAAGTTTTTTGGATCTCTATGCATGATTGTACCGCTTTTCCTGATATAGAACATTTTTCGGTTTATCACAGATTAAATTCCTCTCTTCATTTTAAATAGATGTGAACGTTTTTCTGTATTCTGCATTTTTTCTTTTGTTTATCTTTCCTTTGCGCATTCCAGTGTCTTCCAAGCCGGTGTTCCGTCGAGTTGAGCTACTTTGTTGAGTTAGGCTACCGTAGCCCTAATCCTAACCCCCCTCCCCTTACCTTAACCCTAACCCCTAAAACCTAATCCTAAATCCAAAACTGTGGAACTGCACGTACCCGGGAAAGCTCGATACGTAGCTGAACTTGTCAGAACACCGGAACACAACATTATCACGGCATTCCCATGACGCTGAAGTTTTAACCGCGACTCATCGGCGTCAATGCTGCGCTATAACGACCTTCCTTATGTCATCTCCCAGCTGAGTGCACTTTGGTCTTTTAGGGTAGTGTATCCCAATCCGGTCCTCGGGGACCCGCAGTCAGTTCGCGTATTTGGTCCCTCACAGATAAAAATGTGGACTGTCTCGGAGGGAGCAGAATCTTCTGTGGGTCCCCGAGGACCAGGTTGAGAAACAGTGTTGTAGGATATGGAGCTGGTGTTCAATCACACCAATATATTTCAGTCAGTAGTTTTCAAACGATAAATTTTACCCTTAAAAGCATAACGTTTTGCCGAAATAAATGTTAAAATATAAAAGTGATAGTGTCCATTCAGATGCATGTATAAATGTGTGGTCGTAATATACATGCCTGAACACGTGAGTCTATTTGTATGGAATGTATATTAAAATCTGTTCCCTGCGTAACACATTTTTATTGAAGTTGGTATAATCTGAACGTAACAGTTACTAAAACATTATGAGGATTACGTGTAATGTTTTGTATGTAAAAAGTTGCTATTCTCAAGTAGAAAACGTAAAAAGGTGATTAAGAAAGTAAGTTAGGTAATAGGGTTAGGTTTTAAGTGAGTTACGCGGTTAGATGTTATATATTAATTTGTCGGTGTCTCATAGAAGATCTAGGGGTGCACTCAGTTTTAAGGACATCTCCACTCACCAATGTTTTACCTATTTATCCGTTCCCTGTTTCATTTAGGAAAGTATTATTTTGCACATTTGTAGGCTATGTTCTGCCTATAATAGAATAAATTGTGACTGACTTATTTGTACATAGTGCATGTAGAAGGAAAGAAACTCTAGTATGTTTGCTATTGAATTTGCATGTAAGATTTTACATTGGATTTGGTTTATGCAGACCAATAAAAAGATAAAAAGAGCCTATTAAGACTGTGGGTGCGAATGCTCTTTTCATTCACAATCGTGTACAAGTAAAATGACACAATAAAAAGCGCCTACAGAAACCTGCGTTAGTCTGGAGTGGGAGCGCCTTGGGAACACCACATTACCCTGATTAATTTACTTTTTCCTGTACAACCCATGCTGTGCACATTATTAAAACAATATATGTTACATAAAACAAAATATTAACAAAATAGATTAAAAATGCTAAATAAGTCTTTCATATGCATATACAAGGAGAGCTCCATAGGTTACGGACCCGCCCAAACCTTTACTTAACCTAAGGCAAGAATACTCCTCCCCATCGTCTATTTTCATACCACAAAAACGCATACTTCTCGTGATTTAATGAAACCCTCATCGTATTTCGACATTTACTGTATAATGGCACCACTTTTAAAGTCTGCACTTTTTTCAGACTGGATTGATCACGTTTAGAGACGCAGTAACACCTGCAAATGAGGAACTTTTCGTTTGGCTGTGCAGCTGTAAACGGCTGTTTTGTTCCCTGTAAAATGTGCCTCAATAGTTTGTAATAGTTTATTGTACCGTTAATGTGTTTAGTCTGGAAATGACAAACTCGGCACAGCTCTATGTAGTCTCGCTGCTGGTAGTTCTTGTATTTTTACAGAAATACGATGCAGCCACTTCCTCGAAAATGGACCGAGATACCATTAACTTTTGCTTCTGGAAGAGCTCCGACGCACATGGCGCTCGATACAGCTTCCTCCGAGAATCGGCGGGGGTGCATGCCGTCAGGTCGCTGCAGTTGTATCAAAGCACCTGGACTGAGGAGCAGCGACTTGTGGAGTGTGTTTTAAGTGACCATCCCTCTGTCACTGGAAGCTACATGTCTCTTTGCCGCAGAGATCTCGCAGATGAATTCAGTGATGAAACAGACGATCGCTTTAACATCAGCCAGCTCCTAATACCTGGGGGGCCCTGCGTTACACTACCCACCGACGTACAGGTCACACCTTCCCCTACGGCTCCGACACTCCGGCGCCACAAGCGATCTTGGATTTTCCCTGGAACACTTTGGTGTGGCACAGGAAGCAAGGCGATGGACTATGGCGATTTAGGTAAGTAAATAAACTGCCTAAACAACTAATAGTGAAGAACGAGTGAAAACCAAGGATTTTGCATGGCATTAACTAGGGGTGGGTGGGGGGGATGGCGTACTGTAGGGGAAGGCTGCGGATCTCGACTTTGGTAACTAATAAATAGATCAGTGTCTACTCAAATATTACATATTTAATATATATGTAGTGCACTTTTGGTTAAAATAATACAATCTATAATAAAATGTCTTAAATTCGGCCGATGGATCTGCCGGCGCGATTCCCCTCTGCCGTCGATTGGCGGATTTTACCGTCAGCACTCCCCCCCTGATCGGTATCTGTTATTGTTGGCACCGCGCGCTTTTATTAGCATATTATTCGTGTTCTAATGCTTTTAATTCTCTATCGTTTTTCTTTCGGCCCCAAAATTTCTTTCGGCCCCGCTCAAATTGCCCACTTGGGGGGGGCAATTGGGCTAACCACTTTAGTCTAGGGCTCAGAGAAGATCCTCCGTCCCTAACATTACAAATTTAAATATTAAACTACATTTGTATTATATTTTTATATTTTAATTTGTAGACTATATAGATGAACCGTATGCTAAATATAACTTCTCTTACCAGTTAATGGGAACACACCGGATCCTACCAGCAAAACACGAATATATTTACAATATTATTTTGAAGTTTTAAAATAAGAAATCAAGGTAAAGTTTCGTAGCCATATTGACTTTGTTGGCTATTTTTTCAATCCACAGTCGTTCATCATTTAGGTTTTTAAAAATTGCTTTGATTGGCTGTAGAAAACCAGAAAATGACCTTTGGGTTTACCCTTGATAATATCTTCTGTCAAAAGGTAGTTCCTTCATAACATCCATCCATCTTCTATAACTACTCATCTAGTGGCTTTGTGATTTTAAGTTTGAGCCTATCTTAGGAAGCATCAGTGCAGAGCTGACATCTTGAGCTCAATGGAAAATCTGTGCTGAGATGTTCCTAAATACTTCCTCACTGGTCCATTACAGGCGTGTTTAACAAGACGGACCAATGCTGCCGTGAGCATGACCACTGTGAACACACCATTGCCCCCTTCAAGGTCAACTTTGGCGTCTTCAATCACCACTTTTTCACCGTGTCACACTGTAACTGCGATCGCAGGTGAATTACATCAGCACAAGCAGAGTCATCCCTTGGGCTGTGCCGTCACATTCCTAACCTTTCTGGAATTATCTATTTTGCCATAACTCTTCTGTGTGACATTTGAGTCCTTCACATGTGATAAATACGGGCGATTATCATCCATCACTCAGCCTAAACGTAGAGGTCATTGTTAAATAATTTTGACCAGGAATCTTCCATCTTAGTGACTGGAAATGTGCTCTAGCTTCTATTGCATGTTATTTTTCAAAGCAGAGGTTTAAATTTTAGTGTAATGACCCAAGGTAATTGTTAACTCCCACGTTTGAGATTATTTCAATGCCCTGGTTGTAACGGACTGATATCATCAGTGCATTGTTATCTGTACACCCCCTTTGATAACATCTACACTGCTTATTATCACCCATCCCCACTGGTCTTCTCAATAAATTCTATTATAGGCGTTTTCCTTCTTTAGAGGAAACTATAATATCATATAAAGTACATCTGTAGTAGTACATAGTATGAGAAAGCCAGCTTTAAGTCTTATAATAGGTATATTTATCACTGGTCTAATGCTTTTCTGATTGGTTAAATGCAAATAGTTCCACCTGTTATGAGTGTCAACACCTAATCTCTACCATTGCCAATATATATAGCACCCAAGTTCTGTCGCCAAACTGGGAATCATGTGATCTGTTAGCTAAGTTGTTCCAGAAGACAATCTTCCATAGCAAAGCAGATTACAGATTACCGTTAAAGATTATTGTCACTATTGTCATAAACAGATACTGGTGTCAAAAGATCTACATGACTCATATTTTACAGTTTATACAATTATACAGATGTATGTATTTTTATTGCATTGCTTTGGTCAGAGGTAGAAAAGGAAGCCTCAAGTCTTCTCATGTGTCAGGCTGCTCAGTGCCCTCACTCATGGTGCGCCTGTGCCCTCTTCTGGCAGGTTCCGGCAGTGCCTGCTGGAGGTGAATGACACCGTCTCACACATGGTGGGTTTCAGCTTCTTCAGCATGCTCAAGGTCCCCTGCTTCAGACTGACCAGGAAGCCATACTGCACCCAGCTCAGCTGGTGGGGACTGTGAGTGCCAGTTCTAGGGCCTTAGCTTGGTGTGTGTGTGTGTGTGTGTGTGTGTGTGGGAGGGGGGGGGGTCACATGTAGGACTGCTTCTAGCATATTGTTGCACTCGCAGACATTTACTACTGAACAGATAAGAACGAAGGAGTTTAGCTAGTATCATGTGCTGGATCCCAGTACAAATCTGTCTTCCTTTTACTTTTCAAACTGCATACTAAACAGGACCCCTCCCCCAAAACTGGCTCATATGTATAGTTGATTTTTTTTTTTTTACCAGAGGGACTGTTGTCTTAGTGTCTTTCTGAAGAGTACTGCAGAATGGCATCTTGGGGTTTTGGGTCAAAGCCATTTTCTTTACCACTAGACCACCTTAAATGGGTGGCTTAGAAGAGGCTTGAAATATTTTTATTGCCTGACAAATGCTTTTTATAAATGTGAGTATCTTATATTGGCATTGTGGGGCTGCATGGCGCAGGTAGGAAAAAGGCGACAGTCCACTTAAGAAATCCAAAAGAAAGGGATTTATTGGGGGGACTTTACACACTGGGTGAACTAAACAACAAAAAGACCATGTGGGGTCAAAAGCAAAACGGGGGAAACAAGAACAAACAAAAAAATATATATAAAAAAAAATTTAATAACACACAGAAACTTCAACACAACATACAGAAACTTCAACACAACACACAGAAACTTCAACTCAACACAACACAGAAACTTCATCAGAACACAACAACTGGTGTGGAATGACAATTAGCCAATCAACCGAGACGCGGAACAACACGCAACAGGTGGAGCGGGTTACAATAATGAGCATAGAACTGGGAATTTCTAACAAACACAAATAATACAAACAAGGACAGAAGTGAAAAGGAAAACAGCAGGGCATCCTATATCCAGGCAAATGGAAAAGAAAACAAGAAATGATGGAGAACAAAACCAATACATATAAATAAACAGGGACTTGAAGGGGCTGTGCAGTGGTTAGCACTGTTGCCTCACACCTCTGGGACAAGAATTCTAGTTTCCACCTGGGTTACATGTGTGTGGACTTTGCATGTTCTCCCTATGTCATTGAGGGGTTTCCTCTGGGTAGTCTGGTTTCCCCCCACAGTCCAAAGACATGCTGAGGCTAACTGGAATTATTAAATTGTGTTCTGGGTTGTTCCCTGCTTTGTGCCCATAGCTTCTGGGATAGGCTCCAGACACCCTGCAGCCCAGAAGGATAAGTGGTTTGGAAAATGGATAGATTGAGGCTGACTTGAGACCAACCTTAAATCCATAACTAAAGGGTTAACAAGCCACACACTCAGCCCTCTGAGGTATGCAACAATTTGGGAAACAGACAAAACACAATAAGGTTTAGACAGGGAGGAGGACAGGATGCCATGAACACCTGCTGGCCAAATGGGGAGGAGACACAAAGGGCAGGGTGGGGCAGGTGCTGACCTTGACAATTGGTGAATATCCCAATGCTTTCATAATTTCCAGCTGTGACCTTTAGATTGAAGGGTTTGGTTTTTCAGGACAAGTCACATGAGAAGTAGTAGAAGACTATGTGGATTGTAGTGCTTGCATAGACCTGCTTGACATGAGGCTAAGCTGACTGAGCTCATTGATCTTGGCCGAGATGACCTCTTCACCTTTGCCTTTCTAATAATATAAATAGCATGTTTTAAACTAGGGCCTCCTTTTAACTGTGAGCAAGGGACTCAGGCATAGCAAGAAACTGAAATTATTTGAGGCATGTTCCCTTCCTGTAGGAAAAATACTGAACAAAATGAATGAAAGGGGTTTTAAAACATAATTTACTCATTTATCACAAACTGGTCATCCAGTGCAGCTGGAAAAGTTCTGGCCATGGAATGGATTTAGAATTTCAGGGAGGTCTTGGGAGGTGTTTGTGGTTATACCCCACAGAAAGGCAGTAAAACAGAGCTGCACGTGGTAAATTTATAGCTGTTAAAATTTGATGAATTGGTGTAGTGAAACAAAATAAAATAATTGTATGTTTCTTTCAATACGCTCTCACACTCTTTTCACCACTCGAGTGCCGCAATATTTCATTTAGCAGACATGAGGCATGGTTTTAATTTACAATGCAAAGTTATCCCGCTAATTTACTGGCTAGTCGTTTCAATGCTGGCACTGGCGATGTTAAACTATATTGGTTATAGACTGAATTTTCTAGCTGTGCGGAAGGTTTGGCCTCGTTATTTCGTCACACTTTCGATGAGGTTACGCGAACCTTTTTTGCGGAGGCCCGTAGATGTTTAAATAAATAAATAAAATTAGCGGTGTCTTGTCACTGTTGTCTTATAAGTGCTTTTCGATTAACTATTGTACAAAAGTTTTAACATACTCGAAAGTCGTGCAGTTGTGATATATTGGAGTACAATTGCACTCCTCCTATACATGTTACTGCTTAATTAATTATGAACAGGGGACCAGTATGTAACTAACATATTTTCTGGTTAATTTATGCAAGTAAGAGTGTACTACTTCATTACTTGTGTCCCTGACACAGTGTTACTAAATTTTCTTCTCTTGATTAAAGGTTTTTTTTACTTTCAGGATGTCAGTGTTTTATTATACAAATTATTTTGGTATTCATAATGTTTCTATTAAATCTAAAGTTAATATATGACAGAAACAGATGAAGTTTTTAGCACTATTTCCTCTGGAATCTATAGGCTGTGTACGCTGATGCCTTTAGTTTTTGATGCTTCTCTTGACTCGGCAGATGTAAGCAGACCCAGGTGGCCCCATTTGCGGTCTTCAGAAGCCCTGCCTTGTACAATAGCATGCACCTGCCCCGCAGGCATGAGAGGGTGGGTGTTCCTCTCATTACTGCAGCTCCGGCTGGATTCCAGAACACCACCTGCTCCCCAGCCACAGTCATCCAGAGCACTTCACACGCCTCGACTGAAGCCTGCCAGTCACTAGGCCCAAGGCTGAAATCATCAAAAAACATCTTACCTCCCACAATTATGGTTGCCCCACTGACAAGACCAAGTAAAAAATCCTCTAAAACTAAAAATACTCCACCTACCTGGGCTACACACATTCAAACAGTGGGCCCTAGGCTAAAACCATCAAAAAACACATCACCTGCAACAACTACAATCAGCCCATTGATAAACTTCAGGACAAACACAGAGGACAGCAAATATGCCCTGCCTACCAGAGCCTCAGCTGGTGAATTAGAAGGTTCCAGGTTGAAACTACTAAACCAACCAACCGCTAAACCTAGGAAAACATCAGGTACCAAGAAAAAACCCTACAAGAGTACCTCACCCACCAAAACCAGCCAAATTCTCAGGGCAAAACAAAAAAAAACACCTAGCAGTAATAAAGCCAGCCCACTGGCAGGTTCCAAGAACAAGCCTTCCAAAAAGATGTCAGTGGCTCCAAATACAACCAGCCAACTAACAAGTTCCAGGACAAAAATCCCTAAGAACTTTCTAACTACCAAAAATCCAACCAGCCAATTAGCAAATTCCAAGATAAAACATCCCAAGAACATCCCACCTACCACAACCAGCCAATCAACACGCTCCAGGGCAAAGCATCCCAAGAACATCCCACCAACCACAACCATAACCAACCAATCAACATGCTCCACAGCAAAGCATCCCAAGAACATCCCACCAACCACAACTGCAACCAACCAATCAACAGACCCCAAGAAAAAGCACTCAAAGCTACCAGTAGGCCGTGGCCGACAGGACCCACCTCGAGGAGACAACTTTAGGGGCCCTAGGAGAAAGGGGAAGGACTCTGGCAGAAGAAAGCGAAAGAACACTTGCATGAAGCGCTTAGTCTCACCCCCAACACAGGGACCCACCCTGAAAAGCACATCTGTGATAGATCTCACATCCCTCCCCAGCATCCACAACCACTTGGGTTCTGCAGACGGTATGATTGTCACACAGCCCTGGACCCCAAGTAATGGCTCCTCTGAAAGACACAATGCAGAACTCAGCCACAAAGGTATCAGCCAGAACTGAAGTGAAATTCAACAGAATAAGTCATGTTTTGATATTTGAATTGAAATATTTCTAGTAGGTTCAAACAGAAAGTGTATGAATAAGCCTTATGGTTAAGGGCTGTGTTTATTAAACAAAAGAATACAAAATTCTGTTTTTCAATTTTTTGAAAAGCATATGGACCAGTTTTAATGGTCCATACCAGCTGCACATTCTTTTCATTTTTATATGGTATATGGGGAGACCCTAATGCAGGCTTTCAGAGGGATGCAGTAAACCCTGAATTATATCATACATGCACATGCTTATCAGATTATTTACTTTTGAAGTAGGAAGTGGAGTTGACTGCTAGTGGAAAGGACATGCACGGGCTTGGAGTTACAGCTTGCTTGGCAGAGGTTTACCCTCCAGCTTCACCGAAACCGCAGATGCGAGAATTACCTGTGGATAACTGTAGCCCTTAATATACACCGCCTGAGATGACGGTTAAAGATTTCAGAAATATTCCAGTAATGTGAAGTCATTCTGAGTCTTGTTTTGTAATGTGTCATTACCTAAGGCCTATTATAAGAACAAGATACAGAGATGACCACATTTCACACAGCATTGGTGTTTATAGTGCATTTGTGTAAATTGCACTTGCTTTGGTTTTGCTGTTCCAGATTTTAATTTGACTACTTATGTCTCATGTATGCCCAGTAAGGAGGTATTGCTTATGCTCTGTGTTGCAGACAGACTGCAGCTTTCTGAATACTACAGGTCCCTAGAAGAGTGCAGATACAAGATCCTCCCCCAGAAAAGGCAATACAGGCTGTTTAATGCAGAGGCTAAAGTGCTGTACCACTGTAACTGCATTCACAGGTAAGACTGCTGTGGAAGCAGACAAAGGGACGAATGTTACTGGAGAGAAAGCTTCACAGCTGAACACAACAATGAAGGTTTAGGGGTCCATATTTGCATTTATTTATTTAGCAGATGTTTTCACCAAAGTAGGGTCAGCCAGTTCCTGGAGTAATTGGGCTGAAGGACCTTGCTGAAGGGCCCCATGGTGAAATCACTGTGCCAACCATGGGATTTGAACCTGCATCCTTCTTAGTAAGGGCAGTGGGTCTTAACCAGCAGAGCCACACACCACCCCCATATTAGCATCCCCTCACCCCTCACAGATGTCCCTGCCACTTTGGGGAATGGCTAAAGGGACATTCCCCTCTCTTCTCACAGGCTGTACCGGGAACTCAGACGGCTGAGATACCCCATGGACACACACATGTCGCTGCTTCTGGGGTCACTGTCTCCATTGTGCTTTGTCTTCAAAGACTGCCCTGAGCACAGTGTGTACCGGTGAGGTCTTACAGAATATACACTGAATATTTCACTAGCAAATTGGAACGTTGAGCTTAAATTTATGTGTGCAGTTGCTGGGATCACCACCAATAATGGTTTAAATGTTTAAATATCTCACCTGTAACGCAAGAGCTGGTGGTATAATGTAGATATTGTATAGAATATTTGCTGCCACAATAACTGGGCTCGAAAGAGGTGTACGCCAGGGGAAGAGTGATGTATCACTCCAGACCCCCTAGGGGCCCCTTCAGCAGGACACGGTTGGTCTTTGGGTGTCCGTGCCTCTGCTATAATTGTTTTGTGATTATCCATCTCTTCTTCCCCAGCTGCCCAGCTTCCCTCTCCCAGGTGGAGAAGCTCATTCTGACACTGGACACGAAGAAGCACAAACAGGGTGAGAAAAGCCTTGAAGAAGCAGCCCCCACAGTCAAGAAAGACAAGATAAGGAAATCTCTGAGGAGGACCGCCTCCCTCGGACTACACAAGAAAGGTCTTCGAATTACAGACTTTAATGAATAATGCCTTTGGAAGTATTTGAGTATAGTAGTATATCTAGCAAATTTTTTAAATTAAGCATGTTTTTAAATGTAAATAAGTTTGATATTTTGAAAAAATATATTTGCAAAGTAGGATATAGCTGGTATGCCTATTACTGCTGTATTTTTTCAAATTTCTAGTATTGTCTATAATTATAATTCACTGTGTGTTATTTATTTCTACAAATAAACATCTTTGTGAGGTAACCTTTCTAAACTTGTTTGTGATGGTTACGTAATCGTGACAGGTACACTATTTCCATACCAATGAACATGTGAAAGAATGCTCCTGGAATATAATTTATTCACATTCAATTCCCATGAAAGGGGAGATGAAAGATTTAGGGATCATTCAGGAGTTCATTATACAGTAAGCATGCAAACAGTCCTTATATCTTAAAATAGTTGTCTGTGCTCTATTTTTACTGTCAGTCACTGAGTGCTTCCAGTGAAGATTGGAACAAGGACACGAAGGTAAATTTACATTTTTATGCTGCCAGTAGCAATGAATCCAGTGCTGTTAAGCTTTCCTGCTAATGCTGCTCAGCTGGTGCAATTTAACAAAACCAATTAAAAAGACAAATGTCACTATTTTATGTGGAGAGTAAAGTGAGGAGGAGAAAAACAAAGGTGCTCTGGTTGTCTTATCCTACAGCACAGTGCTGTGGTGGTCTGTGGAAATTGATTCTGCAAGGCTGTGAGCCAGTCCTAAGTTAGAATTTTCCTTATAAGGCCCATAGCACGTCATACTTAGTTACAAAGATGTTGAGTAATTCAGTCACATAATTCCAAACAATATTGGATGAGGAAACACGGAAAAAAACAGAATATGATTTTGACTTAATTTTGCCAAACTTAGGGAACTTTCTGAGAAGAAGTAAATCCTATTAGATGCAACAGAGAGTGATTCCACAAAGCTGTCAATTTGAGTGGGGCAGTGGAGAAAGCCAGTATAGGTGGTCAAATACATGCAGAACCATTCAAAGTGTGTTTCGATAATGTGCAACAACGTCATGGATAAATGGAACTGTTCTGGCATTTGCTTCTCTTACAAACCGGTTAAACACTGAGAATGACATTCTAGATGTGACCACATAATGTGAGTATTATTCTGTCTTTTGTAGGACACTTAGAGAATGCTAATTTAGCTATAATCTAAGTACAGTGTATCTGTGTTTTGTGTATTGTTTAAGGTTGCTTTGCTGAGCGTCTATTTTCTATTGTTATATTCTGCATATAGTTAAATGTTGTGTCTCATAATTATACTATGTATATGTGCAAAAAAAATCTTGTATTTTTTACAGAAAAGTACACAAAGCTGGTTTATACATTTAGAGTTGGTTATGGTGCGTGCAAGATAATTTAAGGTAGAGGATCTGCTGGAATAATTACGATATTTAGCACAACTTAATGAAGATGTTTACCACAAATGTGAGCACAAATACGGTTAGGCAAACAACGCAGGGGATACAAAATGTGCAATTGGCGACCCCTGGTGGAATTAGCGATACATAATTTATACACGAGATTAACCGCCAGATGACGCTTTTGTCATATATTTGACCTCGAAATTTTTTTTTTTTTTTAGAAAGTTCAGAAAAAGATGTCACTGGTCCCTTTTTATGACTTCACTTAGAGAGGTATGAAAGATAGCTGCTCCGATGGCCATCCGCCGTAGACTGGCAAATATATCTCTTTATCACCCATGGTAGGTAAGGGGGTCTGGCTTTTTTTAATGTCTAACCTTAGTTTTATATTAAAACATATTAGCTATGGTACACTTGTAAATATGCACATCAAGTAATTCAAGCAATATGTTACATTTGAAATATATTTTTTTCTTGTAAAGTAAAATAAAGAATTGCAATGTAAATACGTACAGTATATAAGTAGATGGAACTGCCATTAATTAAAGCCTACCTCGGTTTTTACTGATGGGGTACTAACAGCTCAGCGCTCCGTCTCATTTGTTGTCATGTTTATCGTGGTGCGCGGTGCATTCTGGGGGCACTCGGCCTAGGAAACATGGCGTCTCACTGACAGCTTGCAGGGCTTCCATTATCTGGTTGGCCACCGATAACCCGAGGAGCAGGACCACCGACAGTGCGCTTTTTACGTTTTTCTCCATTCCCTCTCCTTTATCCTTGTCGCTTCGCCGGCCCGTTCGGGATCCCGAACTGAGCCGTGCGAGAAGCAGCGTTCGCGGCCGCAGTCACGCCCACCGCGTTAGTGAGAAAGCGGCGGAGAAGCAGCCAGCTCCTGCGTTAGCATTAGCATCCCGGCTAAGCCGCGGTGTCCGGCGCCGTCGACCTGGGTGGCGTCGGCTGACGCCCTGTCCCGTTTTTTGCCTTCCTCTTCTGTTACTGACAGCACCATGTATGTCGCGTAGACCCCCCCCTGCCGTCTAGGAGCACCTAAAATATTTAAAATTATATTTAATTTTTTTTAATGTTCGACCCGTCTGGGCTTTGCTTCGGAGGAGAGAGACATGGGCTCCGGCGCCGCCGACTCGTCCCAGTGGCTGTCGGTGAAGGAGGAGACGATCTTTCTGCACGATGGGCTCATTCGGGTCACAGACCTGGCCGAACTGCCCAGTGAGATCGGGGTTTCGGAACAAGGGGACGCCGAACAGGAGGTGAGTTTGAAGACATAAAGGTTTTTTAATTAAAAAACGCCGCTTCTGTTTTTCGCCGTTTTGGACCGGTTCGGTCAGACCTGCCGGAGTGTACATGGTTCGGGGCCGCCGGTCCGTTATCTCACATTTCACCCGCTGGTTCCAGTGCCTCTGGCTAACTAGCTGGTTACCCCAATAACTAACCACCTGCGAAGGAAACATTAACCAGGTTTATTATTGTGAGTAAATATAACGGACGCGCTGGCTTGTCCGTTTTATTTTGTTATCCTGGTGACAGTTGGATGGCAACGTACATAATCTCGTGCTTTTGGATGTCGGTCCCGTTACAGTGGCCCCAGGCGTTTTGTGGAAATTTCTGGACTAGTTTGCAATCACGCTCTTTTTTTTATCCCTATGCTAGTTAAGACCCAGTTTCCCTAATTCCCCAGCCAGGGTTGCATCACTGCCCGCAGGTTTAACAGGGTTTAAATCCCCCTTGTTTACGCCGTCTCTTTAGGCGGACCTGGCCTCTCGTGATCTTGCTGTTGTAGGTTTGACTGAAGATCGTGTGTCAGCTTTGATAAAGAGTATCATCATCCAGGGGTTTCTGTGGCCATCGGCCCCCACCCACGCTCACCTGACCTGTGGGAAGTGCTGTTTGAATTTGGGAAAGCAGCTGTAGTCTTCAGCACGACGTTCAAGGGCTTAACTACATCGTAACATGGAATAGACTTAAGATACGATCAAGAGAGAGGCGTAACACCTGTAATATAAGTTGCCTTTCTCCATTAATCAGCTGTTTAATAACTGCTGAATTATGTACTGCATTTAGAGGAATATGTGAAGTCTCAGCTGTATTTTCATGATTATTATTAAGTTATGGCATGACAAGTGATGTAAGTTTTGCAACATTTATGTAATTGTTAAGAACTCCAAGGTAATTTAGGGCTTTCAGAAATATCCAATGTTTTTTGTGTTTGTTAGGTTAGTAAATGACTGGTATTGTTGTCAGTGAATACTGTCTTTCAAGGAATTTTTTTGTGGGTCTTCAGCAGTTAATGAACTACTGTGCATTCTGGGCTGACGTGCATGCTAACTGGCAGGCATAACTTCCATTCAATATGCATTTTGTATTCCAACACAAAGATCATTACTGGAAATTGAGACCTCTGGTGACGGAAGTTCAGGTTATGCATATGGAATCGGTTAAATGGAAAGAAATTAACAAAATCAAATAAACTAGAATGGAGAGTTCAAGCATAGTTAATGTTTTTTAAAATCCTACTTGAAGAAAGAATTTCTGAGTGGGTGAGTGGTGGCTTTTACAAATGGCAATACAATGTTGGCCTTGAGGTTATGTTTTTTTTTAATAAGCCTTAAGGTGAAGTAGGTTTGCTCTTTAAAATATGTGAGTAGTGTTTTAAAGCACAAAAAAGAGAGATGATTGGTCTCACGTCGTCCTCTTGAAGTTCATTGCAACGTTACTTAAATTTGTTACGCTGTCTCCATGTTTTTGTCACCCTTAACTTTTACTTACGCAGATTTTCCATGTCCAGGTGTGTGTGTGTGTGTTTGTTGTTTACTCTGTTTGTATTGGGTGTCTGTTTGTGAAAGGTAGTAGGCAAAGTGCTTAATTGCACTGCAACCAGAATAGATGCTTTTGACAGCTATGCAACTGTCTGAAGTAGCAGGGAATGCAGGTACTGTTCTCCTGGGATGGCAACACTGATTTAAAACATTTTTTTCGTTTGTTTTTTACTTTAATTTGTCTAGCACTAGACAACATTTTTGTAACATCATATGTCAAAATAGTTTTGTACAGCTCTGGAGAGAGCAGATTTTGCCCGGTAACCGGCCAAGCGCGGGGCTCATGGCGCTCCGGGTCGTGCTGTCCGCAGTGATTCGTAACCCGAGCCATCACTCTCATCTGTGGGGTTCGTCCGTAACACAATCAGAGGTCTGTGCTAAGGTCCCGGCCAGGAGAAGGAGTGCAGTGGAGGCTGACTCCACCGTCACGTTTACAGCCCTACTTGCTAAATGTGCATTCCAGTTTTTAATTCTCTCTTTGCTGTTAACCTTAATGATGAAGACTTGTTCTCCAAGTCTGGCAAATAACTTCATCCCTGTAAAAAGGTACAACTTTATCTCCTTTTGGTTCTGGAGATGGCTTAGAATAGGGGTTCCAAAATCTTTTGATGTCTGGAACCTATTTACATCATATGGACCAGTAAAATAGAGGCGATTGAGGGTGGGGGTTGTAAAAAAAGAAATTGAAAACTCACAGTTTATTTTTTGGAAATTACCCAACCCCCAGCATTCTGTGGTCCAGTCGAGTGCTGGTTGCTGACCAGGCGTTTGGAGCCCTTAGCTAGGAGATGGCGCCCTCCTCTGCCAGCCAGGATGCCTTCATTCGTCTGTGGTTCTTTTTTTTGGTCACAGATTACAATGTTTCCTTAACCGTTTAGACACGCAATTTTTGCAATATCCTTAATCCACTAAAAGACCGCAGCTAATTCATTGGTAACTCTTTCACCCAAATCAAATCGAAATTTTCTTTTTTTCTCATTTGTACAGCTCTTGTTAGGATTTGGATAGAGAGTCCCAAGTCCGCCCTGTGCACGTTTCCCTTATTCCTGATTCTACTCATACTTGTAACTTGCATTTTTCCAAGACTGAATTCTCAGTTGAAAATTCTGCATGTTCTGTGAGTTTGTGCTAAGAATAAAAATGGTCGCATCAGCTCGGCGGTGCTGGAGGTTGATTCACAGGACTGTCATTTTGTTATCTATGTCTTCTGATGGTGGCGCTTCTGTCAAATAGCTGAAAAGAGGAAGCTGGGGTGATGTGACAGCCTTCCTCCTATGGTAGATGGTGCTTTTCTTCTCCTCCCTGGTCGTTGCATGGCAGCATTGGTGCTGAACAGAAGCCTGGTGCTCAGAACCATGTAGGAGCTGCACAGCTTCTGTACTCAAAACGACCGGCAGCAGTCTTCAGTTTCTAGGCTGCAGTGCACTAGCGGCCCGTGTGTAACCTGAGACCCGCGGCGCATCCCTGGCTCTTTTGACCCCCCCACCCCCCCTCTTCCATTAGCTTTCTCAATTTGCATTTCATCGTCATGCCTCACCGTGGCTTTGGCTGAGTGCAGTGGTCCCCGTTCCCGGTGGTAGGGCAGATGTCCCAGAGGCTTGACCTCTCGTGCTCCCCCGCCCCACACTTAACGTGAATGAGTTTCAGATCTCCGTGGCAGTCATGTGATTTCTGAAGATCTTGCATTTATGATGGTTAGGTGTGTGTGTGCATGTCTGTGTGTGAGAGTGAGAGAAGCAGGGGGAAGGTAAAGAAGCACAAGAGGAATATCCCCATTGGACGTCCAGCAAACAGCCTGTATTGTATTCTGATTGCATTTCTGTTGCGCTCTGCCCCCCTCCGCCCTCGTAGTACTGTATGGCCCAGTTAAATCTGCTGAGCCACATGTAGCTAATGTGCTCCCCTCCTCTCTCCCGCCTGGTTTAACATCAGCCTGCCCAGGTCCCGCCTGTGCCCCCTTGATGTGGAGATGTGTAGTCCTGCCCTCTGATGACGGGCTGCTATGGCAGCATTAGCGTCTGGCCCACAACGGAATCAATATAAAATGCACCTGCTAAATGCTGTAATGCACACCCCCCCGAAAGACCAATAAGCCTGGGGCATTTGACAATCAATATCTGTAAAATGTTGTTGAAGTGCAGATGTTGCATAGCCATTAACTGAATTGCTTGAGGCCACCTTGATTATACATTATCGGTCTTGCTGCACGATCGTTATAATATGCTTTTTTTTTTAGCAAATTTGAATTAAGTGCATTGGCAGTTTATGGTATTGTAATTTGGCATTTTTGTGGATTCATTTACGCGTATTTGAAGTCAAATTCCTTGAGTGGTGGATTAAATTAGTGGTTTCAGGGAAATGCGTCGCCCGGCACCCTTAATAGGATGAGTCCAGCCCCCCAAAAGTTTTTGTTAAGCTCCGGCTGCCTTTGGTGACATGGCATGAATGGCTAGCCTTGAGGATTTAGTGCTGTTAGTGCTGGGTTTTGAACCCACGCCTTTGAAAATCAGAAGACTAGCTCGCTGAGCCAAAACATGCTTGTTACATGGGCTCATTCCCTGGAGCTTTCCTTCATTGGGGAGCAGCTCTGGGGGAATCCTGTTTAGTCAAAATCTGTCCCACTGCCCCTTGCCCTCGTGACGCAAGTCGGACATCAGGCCATAGAGTGAGTCATGGCCCAACTGTGACTGCTGTGGCCCAACTCAAGATTGACTGTCTTTAGTTAAAGGACTTCACATGCAGTGATGTCATGGTCGCCATGCAAGCCTCTGTATTATAAGATAATCAATTAATGAATAATCCCCCCCCCTCAATACCCTGCAGATTCTCACTTTTGAGACGAAGAACCCGGCGGAGCTGGCCGAGCGCCTCCGCGCCGTCTGCGGCAACCAGAGCAACGCTTACGCCCGTCTGCTGGAGTATCGGCTCAATGCGCTGCGCGGCCTCTGGGGGGCGCAGCGGCAGCTGGCCCTGGAAGAGCAGCAGGAGCGGGAGGGAGCCGGCGACGAGGAAGCGCTGGCCCTGCTCAAGCGCCAGGGCCTGTTGCAGCAGCCCGAGCAGGCGCCCTTCACGTCGCGCGTGGGTCTCCTGCTGGTCTTCCCGCTGCTGCAGTCGCAGTCACGGAGCGACCCGGCGCTCTGCGGCGTCACCGCTGAGGTACTGCTGGCCTGCCTGCGTGACTGTCAGCCGCTCAGCCTGAGCAAGGAGCCCGCTGACTGCCTCAGTGGCCTGGAGGGCCTTCTCTGCTCCTGGCTGGAGGAGGAGGACGCGCCGGGCCAGAGGCAGCAGCGGCCTGCCGGCCTCCAGCCTCACGCCCACCGCCAGCGCGAGAACGCCGCCGCCGCCCTGGTGGCACTCGCCTGTGCTAGGTGAGAATGTGTCAGTGCTGATTGATTGCTACTTTCTTGGGGGGTGGGGCTACTGTACACTCAGTTATGACAGATACTCTGGTGAGTTAGTGTTTTTTAGTTTATTCACAGGGAAGCACAGACAACATACTAAACCTCGATCATTCTCTTTCATCTTTAAATAGGTCAGTGCTGCTAGACTTTTTTTTTGTGTGTGTGTTAATGCTTAGTGGGCTGTGCAGTACTGTTGGAAAGAGTTATTGCTGTCCTGTTATTGCTCGGACTTGTCTGGTTTAGGGATCCGAGTTAGAGATCTGTTCCCATGTCCAGGTTGTGGGTTCTTATCCTGTAGCAAACACAGTAATCACTACTGGACCTGCTGGTGTGCCCTCCAGAGTGCCCCCTTCTGTGCCCTGCCTACTGTTGCAGAGAATGTACATTTTCCCTTTTGTTGAACAGGCTCCTCTAACTGAACAAAGTCCTTTGTGTTTTTAACCAAGATCTCCACTCGGAGTTTGTGTCACACGTGTATTTTTAAAGCCATCTGTTTTGCGTGCATAAAAAAAAAAACTGGTTAAAATGTGAACGTTCATTTTAAAAAGGCTGAAATACTTTAATACAAAGTTTGTCCTGGACATAACTTTGTGAAAATTTGTAAAACCTCGTGTGTGTAAATTTGTGAAACCTTAAGTACATGTATGATCAGGGAGTGTGGTTGTATCATTAGTGAGATGTCACCAATCCAGATGGGTATAGGAATGCAGTATAGTTTCGGAATTCCCACTGATGACTCCACCCCCTGTATGACCTCACAAGGTTATATATTGATTACACAGACATACCCAGACGGGCACAGAGTGAACGCAGTTGTTTTCCAGTTGTCCTTAGTTCTATCACTCTAGATATATTTTGTGTGTGACACCACCAGCCATCACATTAATTAAGACTTTCTTTGGTATGACGTACTGTATTATCTTCAGTTTGAGGCATTGTTGTTCATTTGTGTCAGCTGCTTTTCCCCCCACAGATTAGAGGTGTTCTGATGAAAGACGTGGCAAAGGCCTCAGCAACCCCAGGCCTCTGGAGAGGCTGCTTGTGCTCTAATGGGCTTCCTTTCAGCCTCTTCTCCTGTTCCAGGGGCTCACTGAAGACCTTCATCCACACAGTGCACCTCTTGCAGAAGCAGACAGACCTGGGGCAGCTTCCAGTAGCCGACGTGTTGTACAGGTAAAGAAAGGGCCTTCTCTCACCCATCTCGCTCTTCCTCTGCACCGAGTGAAATTGAAGTTTCACTAGCCCAAAATGGTCCTCTGCATTTGATTGAGTGCCGTGCAGGTGGCCCGCGAGTGCCGTGCAGGTGGCCCGCGAGTGCCGTGCAGGTGGCCCGCGAATGGCCCGCAAGGCTGTGCTAGTCCCCTGCGAGTGGCCATGCAAGTGTCCTACGAGTGCAGTTCGGGTGCCGTTCGGGTGCCCCACGCTCTCCAGGTTGCACCCAGCTTTGCTCTTAGTCCTTCTTCCTGCTGGCAGTTGAATGAAGGCTGCCAACTGGTTACTGCTTACTGTTTCCTGTAGTTGGTTGTATAGGCTGACTGGACTAACCCAGTATGGTCTTGTTTAGAATGTGACCCCCTGCCCCACCTCCCATAGGCTGCTGCTGCTGGAGGGAGGCCCGGGATCGCCATCATGCCTGCTGGGCAGCAAGCACAGCGTCTCCTGGGGTTTCGAGGATATGCTGCCAGCACCAGACAGCACTGCGGCAGGCTCTGAGAGCAAAGGTGAGCTGCGGCTCGGCCCCCCCGGCGCTCCCACAGCGCGTTCCTGCAGGTCTCGGGCGTTTTCAGCTGACCTCCGCTCCTCAGTCTATATGCCAGAGAGAGCTGGTTTGGTGATCTCCCTCAAATCCTCCATTCACTGGGTGACCATCTCTGTTAAACAAAAACTGATGTGGGTTATGCACACTGTGTTGAAGCCTCTGTAGTTTATCTGCTCTCTGCTGCTGCTTGTTTGTTTGTTTTAGTGTGGGTTTGGGTTCTGTGTGTGTGACCGTGTGTGGGGAGGCCTCTTTAATTTGCCGTTTAATCTCCGTGGCCCGGTTTGTGCTGCACAAAAAATTCATAGAGCAGTAAAACAGCCGGAGGAAGTGGTGCTGGTGCCGGTGGATTGATCAGCGATTTCATGTTTTTCATTTTTTTCAGATGCGAACAAAATGTGTGGGGCTAGAAAAACTGGAAATGTATTGTTTGTTTTTGGAGATTAACCAGCCCCTCTGTGGTGCCCCTAGCGTGCAGCTGCCTTGTGGAATACTGCCCACGGACGAGGGATTGGGAATCCCTAGTCTAAAGAACATCTCTTATGGCTTACTATGCACCATGGTCATGTGATTTTGGGCTGAAACTCTGGGGAGGTCAGACAAAACCAGACAAAAGCCACACAAATCCCTGGATGCTTCAGAGTAACGATGACCCCATTGGCATGTGCGAATTACATGCTGCGTTTGCTTTCCGTAGTGAATCAACTGTCCTCTGATTTGCCAGTAAATGATTGAAGGTGCTCTGGTCACACCCTGATACAATTCACCAGTGCTTGGAGATCAGTTGATGTTCTGTTGGTTCACTTGCTGATTCTGCGTCATGGTTTGTTGGGTTCATGACTCTGGTTCCCAGCACTGGAACGGGGTCTTTAAATGGTGAGATTATGGAAGGCCCCCAGTACCACCTCTGCTAACTGGGGCTGTGTGTGTTCCTTGTAGCTGGGAAATGAGGTATAAAGACACGGGAAGAGGGAGAAACAGTGGTGTGTGGCTCCACAGTGGTGTGGGCTTCTGTGCCCATGATCAGAATGCTGTTAGTTCAAATCCCATGGTTGGTAGAGTGATTTTGCTGTTGAGTCCTTGAGCAAGACTCTTAACCCAAGTTGCCCCAGGGACACTGGCTGATCCTGCTCTCTGACCCTCTGACCAAAAAAAACATCTGATAAATAAATGTAAATGTAGGGATGTTAGGTGTAAGTTTCTCTCTCTCTCTTTCTCTCTCATTTACTTGTCTCCCCTCCCATCTTGTCACAGACACAGACCTGGGGCGTTGCCTAGCCACGGATGGACTCTATCTGTACACCACCAACTCCATTGGGAAGGGTATCAGCAAGCTGGGCTCTGGCCTTCATGGGACTCTGCGGTAATACGACACCCACCCCATTACTAAGCTAAAAATACAACCCCCCCCCCCCTCCCCCCGACCTCCGAGAAGGACAGCATGCTGACATGCTCTGTGCGCCCTGCCGGCGCAGGCTGATGATGTCGGTGGTCACCTGAGTGTGACGTCGTTGGCGTCTCCTCTATCCCCAGGGGCTTTGTGTACTGTCGCAATGAGGAGCTGGAGCCCGGCTGGGTAGTGTTTGGAAGCGGGCGCCTTCTCCATCGCCCCGCCTCCTTCGATGCCAAGCCTCATCAGCTGTGCCAGGTCATCGACCAGTTCAGCCTCCAGGTACCACACACCAACCCCCCCCCCCCCCCCCCCCCCCCCCCCCCCCCCCCCCCCCCCCCCCCCCCCCCCCCCCCACCCCCCCCCCCCC
>JAABNY020000039.1:35491793-35504852 GCA_015164015.2 Brevimyrus niger | reverse complement strand
CTTATCTAGCTCTGATTTAAAGGAACCCAGGGTATTAGCTTCTACTACACTAGCAGGAAGACTATTCCATACTCTAAATAAACAATAAATAATACAATAAATAAACCACTAACTTATGTGTACTATTAGAGCATTTATGTCATTTAGTTGAACTATTTTACCAGGTAAATTAACTGAAAACCAGTTCTCACTGCTCTTGTTTTATCCTGTTTATTTTGTGTTTAAATGCTAACAAAAAAAACATATCCATTATTTCTTATGGGGAAAAAAAATTTGATCAGAACTTTTTAGGATTCGATCCGGAGTCCGGAAAGGATTAATTTCAAGAACCGAGGTACCACTGTATATATGAAATAATAATAATTGCACATAATAAATGATGATATATACTGTGTGAAAGGCAAAGTTGCTCTTTGGTTTTACGTCACTGTTGCTTTTACTGAACCTTATCGAGCCGACCCTTTTGAAGTGGAAAACTAAAGTGAGCTGGAACCGCGTTGTAACTAGTCTCTATTTGCGGTACAGCACAGTTCCTGTCCTGCCAGTGGAAAATGGCCATATGGCAGTGTCCCTGACCTGACTGGTGTGCTCTCCGGCTCCCCCTACAGACTCGGACAGGCCTCTGCGAGGCGGAAGTCCTGCAGGAGCGGGTTATCCTGACGCGCAAGGAGGGCGAGTCCTCAAAATGTCTGAACGACCTGCTTCTGTCACGCATGTCGCGCTTCCGTGCCTCGCACTCCGCCACGCTGGCCGCGCTCACAGGCTCCGCCCTCACCAACACGGTGAAGGAGGAGCAGTCTGGTACGCCAAGGAGGGGGGAGGGGCTAACGTGAGGCAGGAGCTTCTGCTTACAGCTCGCCGAGCGTCATCAGCTAACTTCTGGCCTAAAATGCTTGGTTATCAACATACAAGCAGCCGTTACTCTTTGAGTCTATGATTCACATTGAGCCCGACCCTTGGCATTTTAAAACTATTCATCTCCTAAAAATCCTGCTATATGGGGGGGGGATTAGACCATTTTACAATTGCCAGGATTTTCAGTGTATTTTCTATGCAGCTTTAGTGAGACTCATCCCTTTGAGTGGTTTTGACGTTTATTTGAAGCAGTAAACTTGAAAGATGATCCTTCCTCTGCTTGTGTGAATATTGCCTCCTGCTGGCCACTGTGTGACGGTTCTTTTTATGTATTTCCACTTCTTTTGCGATGTTTGAGCCTCCTTTTTTCCATAGCAGTGAATACCAGCTGCGGGCTGCCCCTTAAGACGCTGCGCAGGACCCCCATGTATGTGTGTGGCACCTACCTGGTGATGCTGGCATCACCCCCCGGGGTGTCTGGGAGCTCAGCCACGCGCTCCCTGTTCGGGGGAAGCAGCAGCCTTTCATCACTTAAGAGTAAGTGCCATCCTCCTGTGCGCTCGCACCCACACCCCGCATGGCCTTGGCCTCCCACCACTCCATGGTCTTGCCCTCCACGCTTTCCGCCAAGTCTGTTGATGGCTCCGTTCTGCCTCTTCCCTTAATTACCATGGCATCTCCCCTGGCTCATCAGTCCTGGCCTCCAGCCTGGTGTTCAGTCTTGCGGATGGGCAGTTCAGCAGCCGAGCCGACCTCATCGACGCCCCGGGCAGCTCTCTGGGCCGTGGGGCGCAGGTTCCAGGCCTCGGTAAGGAACTCTTAACGGAACCGAACTCCTCAACACGTGTGGAAGTGTAATGCTAGTGAGTTGCTGTTACTGCCTCAGTTAGGGTGTCTAGGGACTAGCTCCCACAATGCATCATGTACCTTGGAGCACTTCTGATGTTAACCTGGTGTACCATAGCGACTACTGACCCCCTCTCCTCTTCTACGCCCAGGGGCGTGCTATGATACACTCAACAACCTTATCTGGACCTGCTCCAGCGACTACATGGACCAGTGGTGCAACCCTGGCAACCAGGCTTTTCATCATGTATGCCACAGGCTGGGTGTCAGCCACATCATCAAGGAACCCAAGGGTGAGTCGTTGGATGATCCAGATGGGGATGGAGACTCGAGAACTTTGACAGACCTTTTATCCAAAGTCATCCCTGACTGACTCGGGCTGATGTTTTCTAGTAGAGTACTGTTTTGTTGGAGTGAGAGATGGCAAAGCTCTGAACTGAATTCTGCGTAAGGAAGAACATGTGCGGAATTTCGTCTGTCAGCAGAGGAGACGGTGCCCACGAGCGAGGTGATCAGCCAGCTGCTGCACCACGTGGGTGCCATGTGCATCCACCAGCTCAACGTGCTGGCGGCCAGCGGCGGCGGCCTCCCAGCTGGGGCCTTCCTGGGCAAGCAGCAGCCCATCGAGGCCCAGCATTTCAGCAGCATCTGTGACATCATGGAGAAGGCCATGGTTAACGGGGACACCTGCATCATCCGCTGTATCCTGGTGGTCTTCCAGGTACTGTCCTCGCCGCAACCCACCCCTGCCACACTCCTCTCCCGCTCCATCGTAGTGATGGTTTTTCTTGGTCTTCTGCCCTAAGGTGGTGTTCAGATTTTTCAACCCGCAGTCAGAGCAGAACCGTGAAAGTGTGCGGCGCTCTAGCCTCCTCCTGTGGCAGCTCCTGATGGCGCCAGCCGATCAGATCGGTGCCGAGATCCAAAGGGAGGTGTGCCTGGCCATCAGGTAAATGCTCACTGGGGAGGTGTGTCCATACAGCCGTATGAGCCGTGCACTCTCATTAGTAACACTGTAGGCACTGAGGAGTGACCCATACACACAGCCACAGCAGAACACTTCAGAATACACACTCTCTTCATTCCAATGAGCATGACCCTTATCTCAGCAATGGCAAACCTAACCCCTACCTATCCCTAACTTTAAGAAATCAAACAAAATACAAGACATTTGGCATTTTAGTTTTCTGATTGCCGTCACAGATTTTATGAAATTGAGGTTATTTTTGTGGGTCCTTGTGGATTTTGTGGGTGAGGAAATCTGGTCCCCACAGTATAATAATTCCTAAAGTGTTTGCATACGCATGCTCACACACACACACACACACACACACAATAATGAATTTCTGTCCTGATTTGTCGATGGGCCTCTAACATACCAATATCTGAAAGCCTCAGCTGGAATGGGCTTTCCTTAATTACTTTTTTCTGCTGCAGTTCGGGGTTAAACACCTTGTATCAAGGGGAAACAGAACTCAATAACCTACTGAAGCTTGTCCTTACAGAAGGTGAGTGTTTGGCTGTCGTTTCCTCCCTGTCTCGTACAAGTTGGCTTTGGGTCAGAGTCTCCAGGGTGGTGGGGTGTTTCTAGGTGCGGACTCAACAGTCCTTCTCTGGGGGGGCGCCGCAGACAGCTGGGTAACCTGTGTGCCCCGACGGGCTTTTCCAGGGGAACGCAACAGTGGCCTTTCTCAACTGCGGGACGTCATCCTCACTAACCTCGCCGTGCAGCTGCAGAAGAACCGCTTTGGGAGTGACGATGATGACCACTACAGGTGGGAGGAGGCCAGGAGATCCTATTTGCCGTCTGTTCTTCCTTTCTCTAAGTATTCTACCTTCTTCTCTCTCTTAGTGACATAATAGGTTTCATATACTGAAACAGAATCTTGATTTGGGGGCAACATTCTTCCAGATTCTTAGTATGAAGTGCTGTTTTGAGGTGTACTGTCTATAGGAAATGCCAGATGAGTGCAAGGTTGAGGTTCTGCATGAGTGATCATGTGGGTGTTAGTCATACTGATGCCTTCCTGAAGCTGGGAGCCCGGGGCAGATGGCAGGGGGCGCTGCTGACTCTGAGGTGTTGTAAGGCTGCCTGCTGACTCTCGCCACTGAGATGGAGTCAGGCCACCTGCTGACTCAGGTGTTGTAGGGCTGCCTGCTGACTCTCGCCACTGAGATGGAGTCAGGCCACCTGCTGACTCTGAGATGGTGCCAGGTTGCCTTGTAGACTCTGCTGACTCTGAGATGGTGTCAGACAGACTCTGCAGACTGATTGTGTCACCTGTCCACAGGCTGAGTGACGAGCTCCTCCACTGTATTCTGAAGACTGTCGTCCGGGAGTCCTGTCTCCTCATCACCAAGTGTCAGACCATCACTAAGGATGACTTCCAGAAGCTTCTCTCCACTGTGCCAGTGCGTGTGCTACCTTTGCTATGTATTATCTCTGTAATTCAGAGTCTGAATGATTATGGTTACTGGGATTATTACTCTAATTTTGTTCCAGGACTCACACTTAGGCTGGGTGTGTGTATCTCGGGGGGGGGGGGGGGGTTGACATATTTTTCCCTCCACTAGTTGATTTTTTTTTTTTTATATATATATTTGTTCCAAATTTCTTCATTATGTGCTACATTAATTACATTATATTTTAAAATAAAACCAAACTAAAGACTCCAAAGTGCACATTCTCCTTCTCCATGACAGGTGGCCTCCCCTAGCCTGCGCTACCTCATGGCTGTTCAGAACCACCTGCTCAGCAACACGGTTCTGATCCGCCCCGACGACAGTGATGACAGTGACAGCTCCCTGCAAGGGGAAACAATGAAGGTACAGGTAAACATCCCCTTTAAATACCCATTCTGCCGTCCGTGTGGCTGCCCCTGTGGCTCACTGGCCCTGCTTTGCTTGTCAGGGCAGAGGCAATGCATGCTGGGTAGCCAACCTCTCCCATTTCTGTGACAAAGGCTTTCATTTTGCAGAGGTTTTGTGAAGCCTGCTGTATGTGTATGTTTTTACAGTACTACTTCCATTGTAGGGGGTCTTTGAGAGGTGTATTGTGGGAATAATTGTTAGTAGGAACAGTTACTGAAAGACATTAAGAGATACTTCACTATGCAAGGTTTGTGAGAAAAGAAACTTTGGAAAGATCATTAGTTGGAATAGCCATGTTCATGAATTCTACCCTTGAAATTATTCTGCTAATTTTTGAGTGTGTTTCACGTCTGATTTGGAAACGGCGTGAGGCTTCGAAAAAGCAGGTACTGGCCCTTTTATTTGGTGCTTGTACAGTAATTTGAATACTGCACGAGGTGTAATTTTGTGTATAATTCAGTTTTCTCTCATTTTTGTGATAAGCTAATAAGCTGATGCTCATTAGATTTATTGTTGCAGTGGGATTACCGTAAATCTGATGGGCCTTAAACTGTCGTTACCCTGGCTTTGACTACCCTCCAGTGCAAAGCCCAGAGCATTCTCAGCCCTGTGTTGACTGTGTAGAGTTTGGGGTTTACTCCGGGGTCACTCACGATGGGCCAACTTCCCTGCTGACTAATGGAGTGAGGCGGCGAGTGCGTCAGCCTGTGTCCTCAGAGGGGAAGCTGTCACGGAAGCGGGCTTGTCTGTCATTCCCAGGAACTGCAGGCCAGCATCCTGTCCCTAGCGACCAAGGTGCTGGTTGGCTGTGACGAGGTGTTGGAGACGCTGCAGCAGGTCACCACCGCCCTGATAAACAGCGACATCCCCGACCGGGAGAGCAGGTGCGCCTGCGGGGGGCCGGACGCTCAGGCAGGAAATGGGGGGGGGGGGGGGTCTTGTCACATCTGGCGACAGGCCTGGTTCTTTGATCTGATGATGTTTCATTTGAGCTGACGTACAGCTTACCCGCTGACCTGAGGCAGGTGAATTTAAAAACCTGAAACGCTCTGGTGTCTGCAGAGCGCCTTTATTACACTGCTGCTTTTCAGAGAGGAAACATAAAATAGAAATGGCTTCCCTGTGCTGGGTCTGCAGCCACACAGGTCTGCAGTGATAATGTATTTGGATCCCCACCCACCCTGTCTCTCTTCTCGGTCTCCCATCTTTCTCTTTCTGAGTGCCGCCGTACCTCCAACTCTCTCCTCCGCTCCATCTCTCTCTCGTTTTTTCTTCTGTGCACTTGCCCATCTCCCATTCCCTCTTTCTGCTCCGTCTTCTCTGCCTCCCTTCCCACCCTTCTCTTCTCTTTCTACCTTACCTCCCTCCATCCCCTCCTCTCCATCCTTTTCTCTGTGTACCTCTCCATCTCCCACTCTCTCTCCGCTACCTTCCCTCCCATCCTCCTCCTCTGTTGTGCCTCCCTCTGGCCTCTCTTCTCCTTTCTGTCCCTTTGTGCACCTGCCCATCTCCCTGTCTCCATCTCTCATTCTCTCCGCTCTGCCACAGGCTGAAGGGCCTGGAACAGGTGACCAAAGCCACCATGTTGGGCCACCTGTTGCCAGTGCTGCTGACGTCGCTGATGCACCCCAACCTGCAGACTCTCACCCTGGCCGACGCGCTCATGGCTCAGCTGGTTCAGCTGGTTCTCTACACCAGCCAGGTTCACTGCCGCCGTCTCCCCTGCTGTCCACAAGTCCCGGGTTCCTTGGAAACTCGAGCGTCTTATAAACTATTTATAACCTTTCCGTGTTTTGTTTAAATAATCCTCCCAAACAGCTTCTGTAAGCGGTCTGGTTAAACGCGCACAGGCTGGTCATTAAACTATCCCCATGTGCAGCGAGAGCCGGTTCATTAACTAGCCCGTATGGCAAACCGTTATCATCTGGTAGTAGGGGAAACATCGGCTGTGGCCTGTACAAGTTTCAGCTTTCTCCTGGGAGGCTTGATTGTTGTGAGTAATTGGAAAGTAATAGAGTTGTATAAGAGTTTATACTTGACTCTGTGGCCATCTTGTAAGATGGAGCTGAATATGAACTGTTAATTGAGTTTTCCATCCTACATAAACGCCTTTATGTGCGGGAAGGGCAGGACTGTATCATGTACATCACCGTTTGTTTGCACGCTTTTGCCTTGATGGTACGGCGTCTGATGCTTCTCTCCTGTGTCTCTGTCTGACTTTTGTGTTTTCCCGTCATTGTTCCCAGACTGCATTGCTGCTGAAGACCCAGTCGCCCCTCTTTACGGAAGGTGCCACACCTACATCAGGGCCCCCCGGACCAAGGGGGAAGGTGACCCCTGCTGACGACAGGTAGTACTGCCCTAAGATGCAGATTGCAGGTCCTGCTGAGTGGCGTCCTTGACGGCATTTCCTCTGCAGTCTGCGGATCCTGGAGGAACGTGAGGAGCCCGGCTTTCTGACGGGACTGAAGATCCCTGCACCTTGGGCGGCGGGCAAGACCGTGGAGACGGTGCACCCGGTACGGGACAATTACAAGTTCAAGGAGACTGTGCACATCCCTGGGGCACGGTGCCTGTACCTCCGCTTCGATCCGCGCTGCTCGTCACAGTACGACTACGACAAGGTGTGTGTGTGTCTGCCTGCCTGTCTGTGTCTTCTGCCTGCCTGCCTGTCTGTCTGCCTGTGTCACTGTCTGTGCCTGCCTGTGCTACATTCTGTCTGTGTCTGTTTGCCTGCCTGTGTCACTCTCTGTGTCTGTCTGTCTGACAGCATGTCTGTCTGTCTGTCTGACAGCATGTCTGTCTGTCTGTCTGACAGCATGTCTGTCTGTCTGTCTGACAGCCTGTCTGTCTGTCTGTCTGACAGCCTGTCTGTCTGTCTGTCTGTAACTTCTGTCTGCCTGCCTGTGTCACTCTCTGTGTCTGCCTGCCAGCCTGCATGTCAGTCTCTGTCTGTAACTTCTGTCTGCCTGCCCGTGTCACTCTCTGTCTGTGCCTGTCAGTCTGTCTGCCTGCCTGTCAGTCTGTCTATAACTTCTGCCTGCCTGCCTGTCTCCGTTTGTTTGCCTGTCTGTTTGTGTGTGTGTGTTCACGTTGTGTTTTTGGCTCTACCACATTTTGCTTTTCTGTTACATTACCTGCTGTTTTTGAACAATCTGAACAGACGTGTCTCCAAACATTAATATGAACTCTGCAATCCAGTGTGTACCATGCAGTTCTGGTTTGTAGAATGGTGGGAAGCTTTGAATCAGGTTATTTTTGATGCCTTCGTCTGCTGTGTCTATATGCGTGTTTCTCTTCCTCTCTGCCCTCCTCTCCCACGGCTGGTTGGGTGTCACAGCTGGTGATCTACGCCGGCCCCAACACCAACAGCCGCAAGGTGACCGAGTACGGAGGCAACACGCTGGGCTACGGCAGCCGCAGCGTCCTGGGCACCGGCTGGCCCAAGGACCTGGTCAAGGTGGGTGGCTCGCCAGGGATGGGTGTGGCTGGGAAGGGGGCAGAGCGTGGAACTTGGGGGTCACAGGGCGGCTTACCCAGGGCACTCTGTGGCAGGTGGAGGGCGACACGGTGACATTCTCCTTCGAGATGCGAAGCGGGCGGGAGCACAACACCCCTGACAAGGCCATGTGGGGCTTCTCCTGCACAGTGCGGGCGCAGGTGAGGCCCAGACGCACATACCGCCAGGCGCTCACGCCGCTCTCAAACTAACAAATCTATTCTCTGGTGACCAAAAAGAAAACATGGATTACAATATGATGTCATTCTTTCCAAAAAGTAAGGCAACGTTCAGAAGCTTAATGGAGAAAAATAATATGTAGAGCCATCTTCAGCAGTGAAAGCTTTGCTTCAGCTTGTCGATGTTGGAGGCCGTTTATGCTCAGCCCTCCTAAGCTTCTGCCACAGCATCTGTGGGTTTGAAGTCAGCACTTGGCTGGTCCATCACCCAGAGTGTTTTTTTTCTTCAGCCATTCAGAAATCCAAACTTCTTGGGCTTTCCCTCTCCTTCTCTGTGCAGGAGTCGTCCGAGGACGTATCTGGCGGCCTGCCCTTCCTGGCAGACCTCGCTCTGGGCCTGTCAGTTCTGGCCTGTTCCATGCTGCGCATCTTGTACAATGGGCCTGATGTGACTCGCGAGGAGGTGGCCTGCCAGGACCTGCTCTGCTCCAAGCTGCTGCAGAGGTGGGTGCTTTAGCTGCACTAATGCTAACGGTGATGCTAATGTTCACACCACCGCCGCGTTAAACTGAACTTCACGCCGCTCGCATCCCCCAGGTGCCAGTGGCAGGTAGAGGCCAACGGTGCCATCTCCCCGGCCCTGACTCCCAGCCCATCGCCACTGCCGCTCACCATCGAGGAGGACCGCGAGTTCATCTACCCCGCGGACGCGCTGATGCCCCCACCAGGGCTTATGCCTGGGGCTTATTTTGACCTACCACGCATCCGCCTGCCCCCGGGAATCATGAGCCGTCTGCGGGAGGTGTCGGGCAGGGCCAGGCCCCAGTTCCGGCCCAGTATCAAGTAAGGAACCCGTATTTACTGTGCTGTCCTGCTCAGATTTTTTCTTAAATGACACCCTTTCCAAAATGGTAGCCCCACTTAATAAATGGCAGTACAGGTACGTTTTCTGCTGCGCCTTGGCCGTTCACCTCTGTTACATCATCATCCAGCTGCAACGTACTGGGCGCTGCTTATCTCTGCTTCCTCACTTAATCTTGATGTGGGTTTTTAAAGCTGATTCAGGTGTCAAAGGTCATGCTGCTCGCTGTACAGCTTAGAGCTCGTATGTGACTCTCATCATGGTGATGTGGTGCCCTTTGATTGGTCCCCATAATGGCCGCCTTTATGCTCCCAGCTGTGGGTAATGGGGCCCCCTAGACCACGCCTACCTATACTCTAGCAGAGTTCCATGCTGGCCTCTCTAGACTGGCCTGTCTTCGCTCCCCTCTGCCCGGACAGGGAGGTGATCCGGCCCGATGTCATTGAAGAGGTCATCGTGTCTTGTGTCATCAAACACCTGGCACTGGTGGATGCTCTCCAATCTCTAGTCAACTTCCAGTACCGTGAGGAGCACTCCGAGGAACATGACCTGCTCTGCAAGATTATGGCGGAGACCTTCAAGAAGATCAACGCCATGGAGCGCCAGCTGCAGGTTGGCGCCTGTGCCCGTCTCGCCCATGCGTGTTCAGCATTGTGGCAGTTACACTTATGTTAATGAAGTAATTTGGGCATTTAGTCTCATTACTGCATCTCACCTGCAGCAATTTATTTGTGCTTGTCCACAGTTGACAGCTATGGCAGTGATTAGTAATATTGAGCTTATTAACCTGATTAGTGTGAGCTGTAGCACTGACTGCATTAACAGTGTTTTGAGTAGAGGAAGATGAGTAAATGAAATGCAAGTTTATAACAATTAAAGTTAATATTGCTGTGGCACATGGCCTGTGTGTTGTGCAGTGATTGTACTGGGTGTATGAAAGCCAGGCCAACAGCTGGGCTTCTCAGGCTGTCTGTGTATGTGAACCAGCTGCCATTGGTGCAAGTGTGTGCAGTAAAGGTGAAAACCCTGATCATTTTAATCCACAATGTGTGTGTGCGTGTCTGTGCTCGTGGTCCGTGCCCCCTCTGCAGAGCGTAGCGGAGCTGGAGCAGAAGTGGCAGGGCGAGGTGGAGGAGGCGCAGCAGGGCAAGCTGGAGAACAACATGCCCTTCTTCTACGATTACCACTTCTTCGAGGTGCCATCCGTCCCCAGCGAGCATTGCCCCCGGGCTCCGGTGGAATTCTTAAAGCTGATCTTCTCTCCTGGCTTTTCCAGAATAAGATTAAGGAGCTGGAGCTGCTATGTTCCCTGAAGGAGGTACCTTTAGACTGCAGCGATCTGGAGAATGTGGTCCTGGCCTTGAGGTAAGAGTATGGATCAGTCCGGACCAGGGAGAGCTCATGTCACTGCGGGCTCCTTCATTTTGATGATAAATGATGATTCTTAATATTAAGCAAATCTAAACGGGGGCCAGACTGGCTAAATGTATGTTAAATATTCTACACGGTGAGAGAAGACTTCCATAGAATATACACTCAGAGTTCTGTCTCTCTGTCTGTGTGCGTGTGTGGGGGGGGCTGCAGGGAGAAGTTCTTCCAGGAGGTGAACTCCCTGCAGCAGAAGACAGGAGGCCCACTGGCCAAGACCCGCTCCCTGGTGAAGAGCCTGATGAACCGTACAGAACTGCTGCTGCATGTCACCATCGCTCCCCACTCACGCAGCCTGGCTGGGACACCCTCTGGGACCCCAGGTAAGCCCCCCCACCCATGGGTAGGAACGGGGGACACCCTCTGTCTCTGCAGTCTGTGTGCTCCACATGGGCTTCACTTCACATGCTATTAAAATGCTATTAAGGGAATCGGTGTCTCTGAATTGCCGAGTGTGAGTGTGAGTGTGAGTGTGAGTGTGAGTGTGAGTGTGAGTGTGAGTGTGAGTGTGTGTGTGTGTGTGTGTGTGAGAGAGAGAGAGAAAGAGAGAGACCTATGAAGGACTAGCTTCATGCCCTGAGCTCTGTGCTTCTTGGAATAGGCTGCAGGTCCATCAAGATCCTGTACTGGATCAGGCAAAAAGATTAAGTTAATCAGATTAATACCCACATCAACAATGAAAACGTCATTACTTTCAGCGGCCTTGACGAATAAGTCATTCCGATTAGTAACTGGTGGAAGGCTGTGTGTTGAGACTCAATTTGCTGTAGTTCTTTTGATGGCTGCCAACGTTTGGCAGCTTTCTCCTGGCCTCAGTCATCATGCATATTGAGGTTATCTGTACTGACAGCATGTTTACCGTCTGCATGGCCGGCTGTTAAATTGCCACCCCTTCAGCCTGCAAGTCGGTGTCGGACACCAAGTCCACCGTGCCCCCGGTGAAGCAGCCGGTCTTCCTGCGCAGCATGTCCGCGCCCTCTGACCTGGAAATGATCGCCAACCAGGACCTGGAGTTCACACACAGCAGCCAGCGGTCAGTGGCGGAAGCACTCTCCATGGGAGAGAGCAGCTTCACGTTTGAGTCTCTTAAAGGAAATAAAATGTTACATAATTATTTTCCTCCTTCCCAGGAGGTTTACAGAAATCTTTTTTATACACTGTGTTTTATGTAATGTGCTCTTGAAATAAACTATTCTGTCATGGTGAAATAATCACTTGTTGATTTAGTGAATCTGGTGGGATTGCAGTTTTTCCTTTCGGTGAACCTGCCCTATTCCTGCCCCACCACTAGGAGGCGCCACCACCCAACCAGCCACCGCAGCAGCTCGTTCACCCTGCTGCAGTCGCTGGCCATCGAGGACAGCCGGGATAAGCCCACGTACAGCGTGTTGCTGGGCCAGCTCTTCGCATTTATCGGCACCACGCCGGACCAGGCCGTGAGCAGCCTGCCGCCTCTACCCCACCCCACCTGTCCTGCCTGCCTCCCGCACCGTTTTACTCTGTTTTGTTTGCCCCGTGTTTTTGCTGATAGTTTTTACACTTCACATGTTTATGCAACTGGTTTATATGGAGAGAGACTTGTTTGGACTTAATGCACGCTCACAGCAAAGTGCCAGTCACACGCAGAGCGGAGCTCACCAGCCCTGCCAGCTCATTGGCTGCCTAAGCCGCTTACACTTCCTGCTTCCTGTTCACCGGCTCTGGCTCTCTGCTCCCGTTTAGGTGTCCAGCAGCAGCTTCCTGTCGGCCGCACAGACCCGCTGGAGGAGGGGCAACACTCGCCGGCAGGCGCTGGTGCACATGCGGGAGCTGCTGACGGCCGCTGTGCGAGTGGGTGGGGTCACGCACCTGGTGGGCCCTGTAACCATGGTGCTGCAAGGCGGGCCCAGGTACGACAGCCGTTCTTGAGTGTGTGCAATGTGTAAAAAGACACAGCCAAATACTGGGAACACCACAAGCAAAAGGATTGCAAGGGTGAGTCATATTAGGGAGAATGCCCGTTAATATCTATAAATGTCAGTTATTAGAGACTGGGCGGTCAGTACTAGGGTTTGCAGGCCAAGGACACATAGTCAGGGCACAAATGACAGGTGCAGTGCTCACAAAACCAGCAGAATCGTGGTGGAATGTTTTGAAAGTCATGAGTATATAGCAGAAACAGTGTTTATTTTGTCTGTCTTCTGCTTTTCGGTTGGATCTATGCAGACCTTTTAAAATATTTTTTGCATGTATTATTCAGATACTAAATGTGCAGGCCCCGTGTTTGGATTAAATTAGCTTAAGATGTCTTTTTACTGATTGTGTCCTTAATAGATGACATGTACTAAGCTGATGGTTATAGTGGGGTTAGGGTGTATGAGCTCTGTTTTAATTACATGGGGGATTGAACAGCCTTAATTGTTTAAGACTGGACTGTAAGTCCAGAACTGAGATGTGAAGAGATTAGGGGATTTAACTGGAGCAGGAACCAGAGGTTGTGTCCAGCGCATTAGGGCCATGGTGGCCTACCCAGTCTCTGC
>JAABNY020000039.1:35469460-35486360 GCA_015164015.2 Brevimyrus niger | reverse complement strand
GGGAGTGTGCTTGTCCCCCGCCCGCGCCGCTGCAGCCTGCCCGCGAACGGGGGGGGAGCCCCCCCCCCCCCAGGACCCTGTTACACAGCTTTGCTCTCTCTGTTGTACTCACACTCCATCTCCCCCCAGCCCAAAGAGATCACCTGGTGCCCGTCCCGGGTCTTCCCGCCAGTGCGTGCCTGCATGTTCTCCTCCCGCTTGACCTCCGTGACCTTCCTGGCTGACCCCAGCGCCGGCGGTGGTCTTCCACGGGGCACGTTCATCTACGCTACCTCGCCCGTGCCCGTGCAGGTGGGGAGCGCGTCTGCGGGACACGAAGGCCGTTCTCATTAGGCCTTCGCTTTTCAGATCTTACAGGATGTTTGGTCATATACATAATGAAAGGAGTACACGTATTTAGTGACTTGTGACATTTACTATACTTAGAACAGTCTTCAGATGACTATGGGTGTTCATCTGCTTCCTGTTTCATGCTGGTTTTTGTTTGCCTTCATAATACAGATAGTTTGCTTTCCTGACCTATTCCTAGGGGAAGGTTCATTACACCTCTGAAAAAGACTGTATGTGAAAACTCTATTACTGTATACAAAAGAAGTTCTGGGCAGCAGCGAGGAAGACGGGAGGAAGCTGTAGGCATTCCTGCAGTCTGTGTAATGGCGATGTTTGTCCCTCAGGCTCCCTCCTTCTACTGGGAGATAGAGATTGTGTCCTACGGGGATTCAGACGACGACAGCGGGCCCATTGTGTCCTTCGGCTTTGCGACGGAGGCGGAGAAGAGGGATGGGGCCTGGACCAACCCTGTGGGCACGTGCCTTTTCCACAAGTGGGTGTCTATCTGTCTATCTGGTCTCTGTCTTTCTGCAGTTCCCATTTGATAAACCTGTGCCTGTTTCCTCCTCCTGAAGTTTATCCTTCCATTAAAGTCGACTTGCTTACCTATACCTGCTGGTAAAGTGGAAAGTTCTTCAGATTTTCCGAAATACTGGGAAGAGCTGCTAGCCTCCTTGGCTTCCGTCAGATCTGACACACTGGTCTGGCTGCCAGTGGTTATGAGAGTGCCGCCTCTCTAATCAGCAGATCCTGCGTGGGGTCATGTGACCTAGAGTGTATATGGAAAGCTGTCAGCTTAAGGGGGAGCAATGCAGCTTAGGGCTGGTGTTGTTACCTCACATTACTGTCACTGTGCTGTCGGTCCATCCTACCTCTAATGCTGGGAAGAACCTTCATGGTAATGGGATGGATTGGGAAATGCAGAGCGGAGAGAGATGGTGGGAAACGGCCTGATAAATCCTGTGTCCTTTGCTTAGTAACGGCCGGGCAGTGCACTACAACGGGTCCAGCCTGCTGCAGTGGAAGAGCGTGAGGCTGGACGTCACTCTGCTTGCTGGTGAGTTTGGACAGTTGCATCACCATTTATCATTACCATTATCAGAGTACCTAATTACTTGTGGTACATGTATACTGAGATGTGATGCTGAGTACCATCCAGTGATCGTTGAATAGGCCCTGCCCTGTCCTGTCCTACATCAGGTGACGTGGCTGGGATTGGCTGGGAGCGTTCGGAGGGCACGCCCCCGCCTCCTGGACAGGCCCCCAAGGGACGCGTGTACTTCACCTACTGTGGCCAGCGGCTCAGCCCCTTCCTGGAGGATGTGGCAGGGGGAATGTGGCCCCTAGTGCACATCCAGAAGAAGGTGGGTATGAAGTGCTGGGGGGTAGGATTAATGGGATATCGCTTTTATATGTTTTATTGAGGATTGGGTACAAAATTGTTACATTGGCTTTATTGCTAAAGAGTCAATGTATAATATAGATATTGGCTCCAAAATAGAACTGTATCCATAAAATTTTAGGAAAATGGCTGAGTAGTAGTCGTTGCTTTTATGTTGTGTATTTTAACAGGAGATTTGATGAATTGTGTTCTCTTTGAGAAGGGCTGTGGAATTTAATCTACTTTTCATGACAGTACAATAGGACTGTAGATTTAATACCGTCTGGATTGTTATCAGATTGTCGTTGATGAATGTGAAATTACAGATACATTTTTTTATGGTTAATCGTTTTTTTTTGCTCACTGTGAAATGGACCCATGCTCTATTAAAAACATTTGGGTTTTGAATAATGGTTCTGCTACAATGGTTTTACCACATTATTTTCATCGATGATTGTTATTACTGTGGGATTGACCATCTTCATACACAGGAAGTGATGTTAGGCCGCCCATCGGCGCTTGTTTGCTTGCAGAACACGAAGATTCGCGCCAACTTCGGCTGCCGACCGTTCGCGTACGCGGAGGGCCAGGCTCACCGCAATGCCGCCGACCTCTGCGTCGATCTGGCTCAGGAGATCAGCGCCAACTTCGAGGTGCTCCCCTTCGCCATGGCCTCCGACAGTGACAACGATGCCGGCACCAGCGTGGCCTCTGACCCGGGCTCCCACGGGCCGCCCTGCCGCATCGCTGCCGTGGCCACTGCCCAGCAGCGTGAGTCCTGCCACTTAGCTCACCACAGCGTCATGCCGCCGGCTAAAATCCCAACAACGTAACAAATGTGTCATTTTTGACTCTGCGGGTTTGGTTTCGTGATCGGAAGGTCGCCGGTTCAAATCTCGCAGCTGGTGGAGTGCTCTCCCCATTGGGCACTTAACCCAGTCCAGGGACTGTTTGACCCTGTTTTCTAAAACTCACTTGTACGTTGCTTGGAGAAATCGGCCACTAAATAAATATGAAATGCATATTGGAGACTTAACGTAGGAACAGTATGATACATTGGGTGCCTATGCATGTGAGTGAATCTTGCTTTCTTGTCTTTACTTTTTGCTTATTCCTGACTGTGCTTTTGGGTTAACACCTCCTTTCCATCCCACTCTCCTACCTGTGTCTGTCCCAGTGGGTAGTGTTTGTAAGAACTGGCTTTGTTGTTTGCCCTCCCCTGTTGGGATAGAGTACAACAGCGACTTGTCCTGCCACTACAAGGTGGAGCTGAGTTACGACAACCTGGTCACGTCAGGGCCTGACCCCCACCCACCTCCTATTGCCGACGACGAGAGCGATGATGATGACGATGATGATGTTCCCAGGGTAATGATTCTTCCCGCATCCTGGGGATTGATGCCCATTCTGTTTTCTTTGGTTATTCCTTGAGCTGGCCAGGGTTAGTTGTTTGAGAACTCCTGTGTTATCTTGCCTGCCCCCTACAGGAAGATCACTACGCCCTATTGGTGAAAGCCTGGGAGACCAAGGTTTTTCCCACCATTCGGCGCCGTTTCCGAAATGAGGCAGAGAGGAAGTCTGGCCTGGATCAGATAAAAGGGGCACTGCAGTTAGGTGAGGACCAGTCAGTACTTCAACTGGGACATCATATGGGACCCGCTGGTCTTAATATGCTTTTTGATTGGTCGAGTGCTGCAGTAGAGGGTTGTGGTTTGAGAAGATCTTAAAGACTATTGTATGCTCATCAGAAGAAGTGAGGAGTGAGCAGTAGGTTATGGTTTTGCACCACTTTTGGAAAGGTTGGACATGACCAAGATGGTGATCAAAGCTCTCAAATTACTGACTTAGCAAGTGTGATCTGTAAGAAAACAGATTAGCGTTTAGTTTCTGTAAAAATGTCTTTGGACTGAAAGTATCTGCATGAGTGACTTGTTTTGAATCAGCATTTGCTTGATCTGCATTTATGGTAAATGACCTTGTTACTTCTGATTCAAACGCAGGTATGGTGGACATTGCCCGGCAAACGGTGGAGTTCCTTTATGAGGAGAATGGGGGTATTCCCCGTGACCTCTACCTGCCCACTATAGAGGACATCAAGGACGAGGCCAACAAGTTCACCATCGACAAAGTCCGCAAAGGTGCACGACTCAAACATCTGAGGTGGTCTCTATCTTTGGTCCATTCGCCTGTGACTGACCACTTTTCCTCAGCAGGTCTGACTGTGGTCATCCGCTGCCCAGACAGCAACAACACCAACAGCACCACTGGGGGCACGGCCCTGCCCAAGTTCGCCATCCGGGGCATGCTTAAGACCTTTGGCCTGCACGGGGTGGTCTTGGATGTGGATTCGGTAAGGCAGCGGTACTCAGCCAGACCCTGAACCCCAGGGTCATGAACATAGGCATTGATACGCACAGTGGCTTTATTGCAGATCCTCACAGATCTTCACTGCACCATCTAATGGGCCAAACATGAGATTTGTTCTTCTGTTATAATGTAGTGGAGGTGAATATAATGGACATCAATGGGATTATTGTTTCCTTGTTTTTAGATGAATGAGCTGGTGCAGGTGGAGACGTACCTACGCAGCGAGGGCGTTCTTGTGCGCTACTGGTACCCCATAGAGATGCTGGAGCGCCCCCCGACGGGCTCCCGCCGCACTGCCGCCAATGGCCTCGTGTCCCTGGACAGCAGCAACATCCAGATTCACAGGTGTGGATGGTCCACACTCAGTTCCTGATTAGTGACCTGTGTCATAGTGTAGGCCATTTTTAAACAGCTAGAGGTGCTTTGGCTGATGCTGTGGGATTTCTGAGACCGGTCCACCATTGGTCAGCATCATGTTATCTGACCTGCTGGGTTCTGTTGTAGGGAGCTGCTTCGCTGCGAGGGGGGGCTGGCGCGCCTCTACTGCCGCATGGCCCTGCTCAATATCTTCGCCCCCAAGAGCCCCCACACCTTCACCCGCCTCTTCCACATTCCTGCCGTGCGTGACATCACCTTAGAACACCTGCAGCTGCTGTCCAATCAACTGCTGGCACCCCCTCTCCCAGGTGACTAAGAAGCTACTAAGGGTTGGTAATCCAGGGGGAATGGCCAGTGAGGATGGGCAGAACCAGGGACAGAAGATGACATGCTGATGTGGTAGTGGCGTGGGAGGAACGAAGGAGAGTAGACTAAAGCTGCTCTGTCCTTTTATCACCTATTATCCATCATTAATTATTAGAGGAGGCCAGACTGAGTAGTGTCTGAGTAGTGTCTGGTTTGCTTGTCGTCATGGGGACAACTAGGGTAGTTGCTGTGGCTGACGACGCTTTGGTATTTTCCACCATTGATGGAAAAATCTGAAGGCCATTCATCATTTTGACAGATTAGAACACTGGGCAATCTACCGTAACTTTAATCCCTGTCCATTTGGTGGCAAGTGTGCATTTAAATTAGCAGTTATCTAGTCTTGTATTTGATCTCACATGCATATAATAGACTTGCTGGTTGGTTGACCACAAGCACCGGCGGTAACACAGAAAAGAGAGAAGTAGTGGAGCAAAAATTGATGAGGTGGAATTATTTTTGTGCTTCAGTTACATTTAATGCAGTAATGAATAGCTCAGCCTTGGAGACAGGATGAAAAGTTGAGACATTCGGGGGGGGGGGGGGGGCCCTGCCACATGGAAAGGAACCTGTTGTGGGGGTTCGGGTATCTATGTAGGATGTAGAATGTCTCCTGGACACCTCCCAGAGTATCCCCCTGGAGGAGCTGGAGGAAGTAGCAGGGGAGAGGGAGGTCTGGACATCCCTGCTCAGATGGCTGCTCCCACTTTTAGTGGTGGATGGATGGATGGATTTATGCCATTAATGAATTTCTTTTTGCTTGTCTCCATACTTTTGCCTCAGAAAATTCGGGAATTCGATAACTGATATACTTTTGTTTATGGTGGAGGCCGTGACCCTTGCCAACACTTATTACATGTTGCATCAATTTTTATTCTGTGGAAAAGGCAGAATTTTTATCACGATCGATCCCCCAAAAAACTAACAAGTAAACTTGTTCATCCTCCATTGTTTTGGGGTAGTGGTCTAGTTTCGTATGACATTACATGTAAAGGGCAGGTTTTTGTGTGTCGTGTGCTCATTTAACATAAAGGTCACAGTTCTTGTAGTGTGGTGGGATGGCCACCATGGTGTACCAGGATCTCAGAATCAGGGTTCTGAACTTGGGACGGCACTGATACTGAGAACTGCCAGTGGCAGCCAGTGTGACAGTGCAAGCTGTGTTCCATTGTCACTGCATGGGAAAAAATCATCATCTGCTTCATGTGGTGTTCACTTGAAATGCGATTCCACAGTCGGTGTCTCTGTCTGTTCTCTCCATGCCCTTATAAATGCATAATCTATAACCGCGTTCTGTATAATGTTTATGAAAAACTTAGAATTAATGTTTGAAAATGCTATTAAATATGTCTTATTACAAATGAAAATAAAATGACAGGTAATGATGAATTTTTACAACCCTGTTCCTGAAAATGATGGACAGCGAGAAAATCTCGTAGCAACCTCTATGCAGTGAAAGACTGAATTAAGGCCATCAGCCATTTAAAACACTCTTAAAATCAATTTTCCAGTGTCATCGGCAGTCTGTCATGAATTTTTTCATATTAAATTTCTCTCCTGTAGTATCATTTTACAGAAGAGAAGCTTTCATGGGGAGACCATTTAACGTCATGCTTTCAGTATCATTTACTGTCAGCCTTAGCTGAGTGCAGTTCCTCACTTTGCTCTGCAGATGGCACCATTAGCTCCACCTCCATCCTGCTGGCCCAGTCGCTGCTGCACAACCTGCAGGGCCAGAGCTGCTCACCCACAGATCTCTTCTACCAAGGCAATGCGCGTCCAATCCGGGAATGGCTGACGGTGGCCATCACACGCGCCCTGCACCAGGGCGAGGAGAGCCTGTTGGAGCTCACCAAGCAGATCTGCTCCTTCCTGCAGGTTAGAGCGCCTTACCCTCAATGGAGCACGGTGCTGACCCTACACCGGTGTCACTGGAAGTCCAGTGTAGCTACAGTCAGCTGCCCAAGCATCTGGCGTTCTGTAGATTCCAACAGCTCATACTCCTGCTTGCCTTGCAGTGGTAAATCATGTAAATTCTGTCAGCTGCATTTCAGAGGGATCTCTTGGAATAAAAGCATGTTCCCATGCTTTTCCTGATTCTGACATCTTTCAACATCTGAACTCTCTTTTTTGCATAACTGTGTTTAACATTGTTGAGGTTAGCAGGTTACATGTTTTTAATTTCTGTTTGTTTTGAAGAACGCACCAGAGCAGTTTACGTCAGAGGAGTTTCCCGTTTCGGAGTCCAAAGTCAGCATGGACGTGAACTTCCCTGGTGCAGCCTTCGTCGTCGTGTCCTGCAAGGAGAGCCAGCTGGGATGCCGCAAAGAGTGCGTTGTTTGCTCACTCCCTCCCTCTCATCCTTTACTCACTTCTCAGTATATGAACTTGTATTTTCCAGGGTTTCTTATCTGTTAATCTTGATCTCAGTGTATGTGAGTCTCAATGAATTGGAGGGGAAATTTTCAGAATATTAATCGTTTTGGTCATTATGCCTGTAATCACCTATGCGAAGGATTAGGTCGAAATTGTCATTTAATGTTGCCATGGTGTTGGCTTTGTCTGGACCGTACAACCTCATGAATTGCAATATTAAAACACTGTGTGTGTGTCCTGACCTGTAATGAGGGATTTGATTGAGTCGGTGAGATTCTGAGTTCTGTGTTGTCCACTGATTGGTGTATTGCCTTGGCCAATCATCATGTGTTAGTGTGCTGCCACCAACATGCCGCATGTCTCCCCAGCTCCTCCCTTTATAAGGCCCCCTGGGCTCGAGTCATGGTGTACGGCCTGGGGCACAAGGTGCGACGCAATGGGCAGCTGAGCCTGACGGAGGCTGTGTGCTACCCGCTGGATGCCTCACCCTCTAACACAGGCCTCACCCCCCCGCCCACCACCAACCAGTATCCCTCCATCATCATCCCCACGGACAAGGTGCACATCAAGCTGGGTGAGTTTGAGCAGGCTGCTCTGTCTTGTGTGTCCCAGTGAAGAGCTGCTCTGATCGGTCAGTGCCTTTGTCCTTGGTGAACACCTGACTAAACCAGTCCTGGTCCTGTGGTTGCTACTGGTTTTGTGAATTTGTTTGCCTAGGTAGTATATTTATTGGACAAATGGGTCTTATATTTATGCTAATTTTGGAGTCTGACTCGATACTGGAGTTGTTCACCTGGGTGACATATGATCAGAAATTTCAGCTGTCAGATAAATAGTCAACAGCACTGTGTGGTGTCACTGTCCCCTAGGCGTGTCGCCCCCTCCTGGAGCCGTGCTGGCACTGCACTCCCTGCCGCTGGAGTTCCCACTGGCCCTGGCCTTTGCCGAGCAGCTGCTGACATGGACGCTGGGCGAGGAGGGCGAGCGGGCGGAGGATGAGCTGGACACTGTGCCCTCCTCGGTGCTGCTGCAAGTGGTGGAGCTATTGGGTGGGTTAGAGCCCCATGAACCCGGAATGTTGCAGAAGATAAATGACAGACAGCTTTTGTGGGTCATGCTCAGTAGAGGGGATTTTTCACAGCTGGAAAAGCCTGCTTTTGCCCTGATCAGATTATAGCACCATTGTATCACCTCTCCACTGGAGATTTCCAGGCCATAATTATATTCATTAATGCAAGTTAAACTGGTGCAAAGCTTTGAAAGTGTAATGTGACAGTTTTTGCTATATGGCACAGAAGAAGCAGAATAAGAAGGGGAAGTGTTTCAGGTGACGGTATACAGTTATGCACCTTATCTGCATGTTTACAGGTCAGTATAATTCTGGTGAAGTAGCCTTAATGACCCCATTATGCAAGTCGGGTTCCTTTATCCCCACAATACCGGCTTCCCATTGGCACTTTAGATTGCTAAAATATAAATTGGTATTCTGCTGCTTTCCCCCCCCACCCCCCCGGCAGGTGGCTTGCTGTGGACCACCGACCTGGCACCCTACATCAAGGAGCTGGCCTTCCACCTTCTGGCTGAGCTCCTCCGAAAGATCCACCAGCTGGAGCAGAGGCGCACCTCGACTGGCATCTCCAGCTCCATCGCGCTGCTGCTCAACCCCTGCCTGGCCGTGCTCATGGCACTGCAGACGGAGCTGCGCAAGCTGTACGACCGCGAGACGCAGGGCTGGGCGGCATCGGGGTCCGGGGTCTCGGCGGGCGGGGCCCTCGGCCTGGGGGCCGAGCAGGGCCGCTTCTCCACCTACTTCCACGCGCTGACGGAGGTGTGCCTGGCCGTGGCCGAGGTCACGCTCCCTCTGAACGTCAGCGGCACCCCCATGGGCGCCCTGTCCTCCGCTGCCACGCCCAGCCTCAGTGACTCTTCCTCGTCCTCCTCCTCTTCGCCGGGGCAGACGCCGCAGAGCCCCAGCCTGCTGTCGAAGCGCAAGAAGGTGAAGATGAAGCGAGATCGGGCGGCGGCGGCGGCCGTGGCGGCGGCAGTGGCCTCCAGCAAACGAGGGGGCGCGTCCGGCTCGGTGGGGGCCCGGCTCTCAGACGGCGACGGCGCCCTGCTTAGCATGACCGCTGGAAAGCCGGAGGACATGCTCTGGTTTCACCGCGGCCTCACGCTGCTCATGATCTTGCGGCACCTGGCCAAGAAGGACCCGCAGGGACTGGGCGTCACCAGCGACGCCATCGCAGACGCCTGCCAGGCTCTGGTCGGCCCCACCGCCCACAGCCGCCTGCTGGTCCTGTCCGGCATCCCCACCCACCTGGAGGAAGCCACCGTCCGCGCCGCCATCCGCCGCGCTTGCAACGCTCACGGCGGCCTTTTCAAGGATGAGATCTTCATCCCACTGCAGGAGGAGGATCCCAAGCGGCCCAAGCCGGCTGCTCAGGAGGCCAAGGCCGCCGCCGCCGCCACCCCCGGGCCTGAACGGGCGCCCTCGCTGGGGGGGAACGAAAGCCCCGACAGCTCCAGCAGCGTCACCCCCGCCATGAGCGTCACAGCCTCTGCCTCCACCAGCCAGACCTCCATCTGCAGCTCCTCTCAGGGCGTGTCACGCACCGCCAGCGAGCTCTCCGTGGACCAGGAGCCGCTGGCCGCCCCGCCCGCCGCTACCGCCACCGTCGCTGCTGCCGGACCCCCGCCGCAGCAGGGGCTTCTGGAGCCGCACACGGTGTCCAGCCAGGAGAGCCTGGACATCTCGCTGTGCAGCACCGGCAGCCTGGGCAGTCTGGGCAGCTTGGGGGAGCAGCTGGACAGTGGCGACAGCGCCTCGGCGTCCGACGGCGGCTCCATGTACACCGTCACCTCCCTGGACAACAATGCTGTCCTGAGCCGGCCCATTAAAGGCTATGCCGTCATCGAGGTGGGGCTCTCGCCTGCCCCGTGCCTGATCGCTAACGCCGTGGGTGCAGCTCGTACATTGATGATGGTTATCCTGTTTACTTTGGAATTGCCCATAATCCTCTGCATACATACTTAGGTGTTATTTCCGAAGAATCGGAGAGAATACTATGACGGGATGATATCACTGTAGTGCAGGATAACGGACAGCCTTCCCCCACAATGCATCAAGATGCGTTGTTGTGTCAGTATAATAGCAGTAGGGACTGTTGGTTTTTTGTATGTTTATTTGAATCAAGTGTCATTTACCCAAATCCTGCAATGTTTAATGTCATCATGTTAAAGATTGTTACTAATGTGTATCCAAGTGTGTCCCCAGCTACATGATACATATGCAAAGTGCTTTATGTCTTACTGAGGTGGGATGTGGTGGAGCGTGCGTCACACTTGTGAGGTCTTCCCTCTAACAGGTCCGTGCACGGGCGAAAGTGGAGAAGATCCGTGCCAGCCTCTTCAACAGCAGCGACCTGATTGGCCTGTCCAGCCTGGAAGGGGAGGATGAGCTGATGGAGATGACGAATGAGGAGATCCTCACTGCATCCAGTGTGAACCAGAGCCTGTTTGACACTCAGGGAAGCTCTGCCCTTGAGGACTATTTCATGGACAAATCCCTCAGAGGTCTGTTTGCTGGCCGGCCGGCCTGCCTACTTACCTCCCTGCCTGTCTGTCTGCTGGCCTGCCTGTCTGTCTGCTGGCCTGCCTGTCTGTCTGCTGGCCTGCCTGTCTACCTGCCTAACAGACAGAGAGACAGCCAGACAGTGAGACCCATCCTCATTCTCCTATGTTATCTTGTGGATCCTTACATGTAGAATATGGTCGCTGACCAGCAGCCGGCTTTGTGATTGGGTTAGGTGACAAGCTGGTGCCGGGAGCCCGTGACGTGCTGACGGAGATCTTCAAGAGCTGCGTCCTCTCGGAGCAGCTGCTGAGCCTGACCCCCACCAAGCCGGTCAAGGTGTCCGACATCTACCTGAGCAAGGAGCAGATAAACGCGCAGACTCCTGGGAACCTGCTGCACGTCTTCTTCACCAATGTGAGGCCCCCCAACAAGGTGTTGGAGGACCAGCTAACTCAGGTAGTCCTGCATCTTTCACCTGTCAGCTGCCAGCCTCCAGGCTTTCGGCGTCCCAGATCCATGCATATTGTCCTGCCCGGTCATTTCGTCCAGAGTGGCAGTTATTACCCTTCCATGTCTTTACATCAGCTCCTTATAGATGCCACATATAGGTGCCTACTTGTGTGCTTACAGATTCTCCGAAAATATGGCGTTCCCAAGCCCAGCAAGAGCAAGTACAGCAAAGCAGGCAAAGAGCAGCACCAGGGCAAGGTGGTGAGCACCAAGCGGCCAGTCACCAAGCCGCCCACCAAAGAGAAGTCAGTGCTGAACAGCGTCAGGTGAGCGCCATCTCACCCCCCACGCTGCCCTTAGGGACCCGCCCTCTCGTGTTCTCTATCATGCTGCCCCCGTTTGGTGCCTCTTACCCTCCGCCACGTTGTCCTGCCGCTTGTGGTGTATTTCACCGTGTCATGCGGTGTCACCCCGGTCTGTATAATGGTCAGGCCTCATAGGCCGGATTCTAGAAAATAATCCGAGACAAAAAGATTTGAATGCTGTTAAGTTTATAAACTCGACACACCGCCTGTCCAGTATCCCCTCACATTGACTTGGAAGACGTATTGAAACAGGTAACGCTGAGCTGAAATGGCACAGAATGGTGGGGTTTTTTCCTCACCGGCTTTTAGCCCGTTTCTGTACAGATGGAGATGAGCTGAGAATTTGTTTCGGAATTCATATCTGTGTGACTTGTGTAGGCAAATACATGTGGCGCATTAAAAATACTCCCCACCTCTTCTCGGGATTGTTCTTAAGCTTCTGGAATGGCAGTTAGACCTCCTGCCCACACTCAGGAGAGCTTTAACGGTCCCGTTTCTTGGCTCCTTCCTGTCCTCCTTGCTGAGATGATGGCTTTTTTTAAGCTCTCGCGTAGCTCGCCAGCAGCATCAGGCCTAAGTGAGGAAGCATGTCGCTCTCCCCCCCCACACCCCGTAGGACCGCGCTAAGTGAGAAGAAGCCAGTCCTGAAGCCCAAGTCTCCAGAGAAGTCTAGGCCTGACGAGAAGGACATGGAGAAATCTCCCGCCAAGAAGCAGGAAGGTACTTGTGATCCTAGCAGAGTGGAGAGCTGCAGCTGGACCTGTCCTTATTGGAAAGGTCTTAATCGTGGTTGTGTGTGAACCACGCTAAAGGATTTAGTGAGTGTGTTAACACGGTAAATGGTCTAGCTGACTGTGAGACGCGGTCATGTCTGCTGTGTCCAGCACCCCTCCCAGTTTCCTGCTGTCTCTCCCCAGTCCCCGAGGAAAAATACCTGACCCTGGAGGGCTTCCACAGGTTCACAGTGGACCGTGCAAAGCAGGACATCCGCAGCGTTTGGAGGGCCATCCTGGCCTGTGGCTACGACCTGCACTTTGAGAGGTCGGCTCTGTGAGCGAAGGAGTTGCTGTCTCTGTTCGTTCACTACTGTTTAGTTCACTGCATACCACAGTTACACTGTGTTTGGGGAGTTTACTTCACATTACATAACAGCATGCATGAACCTGTGTGGTGATGGGTGACCCCCCAGGTGCACCTGCATCGATGCTCGGCACGCCCAGAAGGCTTCCAAGAAGTGGACCCTGGAGATGGACGTGGCCTTGGTGCAGCACGTCAACCGACTCTGTCGCCACCTGGCCATCACACCCAGCCGGCTGCACCCGCACGAGGTCTACCTGGACCCGGCAGACGCAGCCGATCCACGCGTGGCCTGCTTGCTCGGTTAGCGTGCGCCTCGTGCCCCCCTCCACCCCCCAAGCACACACACACACACACACACACACACACGCAATGGCATTCTTTGTTTTAATTGGTACAGCAGTGCTGATCCTTGTTCCCCCATTTCAGGCGTTCCTAGTGAGAGTCTCCGGCTGCGCTTTGCCCTGCTCCAGTCCCTCAACAACACCCTGGAGAGCTTCTTCCTTCCGCTGATCGAGCTCCGGCAAACCACCAGCTACCAGAACAGCATCGCCGCCCTGCTGTGCGAAGCCAAGGGTGAGAGCAGCCCCCCCAGGGGTGGACACGCACGCCTTATGCCATCATACACGTTTGCCTTTTATATATCTTGTGTTGGTTGTTCTTTTTCCCTATTTTTAAATGAACTGTTTGCAAATATTGACTTAGCAGTAGAAACCATGCTTGAATTTCTGTTTGAAAACCACTGAAGTATGTCAGGTGAAAGCGTCAGTCAGTGGTATCATAGTGATTCCTCTCTCAAGCCCCCTGCCCAGTCATACTATATATCCAAGCTAGCCCACTGTCTGCTTATCTGGTTCCAATCAGTGACATCACTAATGCTCTGTGGTGAAGCAAGCATGTAGAGACGATTACCCATAATCCTGTTCACTGATCAACAGGACTGATATTCTATGACACCAAAGTGACGGTAATGAACCGAGTGCTGAATGCCACCGTGCAGCGCACAGCTGACCATGCCGCACCAGAGATCACCCTGGACCCGCTGGAGATCGTGGGAGGTGAGGGAGGGAGAGAAGGAGAACGAACTGTTAACCAAACCTGCAGTGTTCTCTCATCAAATAACTGGTATAAACCCCAGATCTGCCTGCGGCGATGTGTTGACGTTTCGGTGTGTGCCCCCGCTCACGCCTGTAGGGGAGATCCGCTCCTCGGAGAACACCTACTTCTGCCAGGCTGCCCGGCAGCTGTCCTGTGTGCCCTCCTCACAGCTCTGCGTCAAGCTGGCCAGCGGCGGGGACCCCACCTACGCCTTCAACATCCGCTTTACCGGGGAGGAGGTGCATGGCACCAGTGAGTGCGGGCCTACAGGAAGCTGGCCGATTGATGGGGTTATTAAAAAAAACGAGCGTTGGGGATGGCTGGGGGGGTGGAGGGTGCTTGTAAGTGACATCTCCCTGCCGGCAAAACCTAGAGCACGTCTGCTCTGCTGTAGGAGCTCGTCTGCTCACAGCCGCCTCCTCTAATTGCTTTCAGAATTTCATTTAATGGCCAAAATGCCAAATGTGGTACGTCTCTAAGACCTACAGCTGAAAAAAACTTATACAGCAAGTGTGTAAACAAACTGACTACTAATTATGTCAATTTAGAAAATTTACTTTTGCTTTTAACTTTGTGTTGATTTTTAGTCAAATGCTTTTTGCAAGCTCCTTTGTCAGAATCGATCCAATCAGGGCAATGACCTGAGCCATGTGACACAGGGGTGGATGCTCATTGGGCATGGTGTATGAGGATAGAGTTTTTAAAAAGGAGGAAAAAAAGAATGAGTTAAAAATTCCCTCTTGGGCATCTGAGGTAAAACCACAGAGAGGGGAGGCGAAAGGGGCAGGTTTATTGTTGCAAGAAAGCAGGAAAAGTGTGTTACTAATTATAATAATAATATGGGTTACTGGACGGGCGCATCACCTGACTTTCTAAACGTGTATAGCTGCATGTTTGCGATGGTGGAACTGCGAGTCGTAGTTCCCTGCCCGGCCAGGTGGTGACGCTATATGCCTTCCTCTTCACAGGTGGTTCTTTCCGCCACTTCCTGTGGCAGGTGTGTAAGGAGCTCCAGAGTTCGGCCCTGTCCCTGTTGCTGCCCTGCCCTAGCTCTGCTGCTAACCGCAACAAGGTACTTCCCTTGCTCCTCCCACCATCCCAGCATGTAGTGCTGCATTCTGCATTGCTGACTGACTCCCCCTGTGTGTATACCAGGGGAAGTACATCCTGACGCCCTGCCCCATCAGCTATGCCGAAGAGCAGCTGCTGCACTTCTTTGGGCAGCTTCTAGGCATCGCCATCCGGGCTGACGTGCCGCTGCCCCTGGACCTTCTGAGCTCCTTTTGGAAGGGTCTTGTGGGAGAGCCGCTGGACCCTGATGTCGACTTGCAGGAGGCAGACCTGATCACCTACAACTACGTCAAGAAGTTTGAGAATGTAGGAGAACGAGACGCCCAAGAGCGCTCAGAAGAGATCATGTCCTGTTCTGTAGACCACACTAACCCACAGTAAACATGGCTACGCCTTGGCTTTCGAATGCTCTGATTCTGATTCTTTGAATTGCAGGTGAGCGAGGAAGCGGAGCTGGAGGCTCTATGTGCGGAGATCTCCTCCCAGCATCACTCAGGCGAGAGTCCCGACTCGCCCAGCCGGCCGTGCTGCACCTTCACCTACGTTACCATGACTGGGGAGGAGGTGGAGCTGTGTCCTGGGGGCCGCAGCCTCTGCGTCAGGTACAGCTCGCAGAGCAGTTGCTTTATGGTGTCAGGTGGCCCGTGCTTCTGAAACCTCAGTGAATGTATGTATATATATATATATATATGCAAATTGCTTGTATGTGCGCAGCTGGGAGAATAAGGAAGTGTATGCGCGTGCAGTGAGGGCCCTGCGGCTACGCGAGCTGCAGAACGCCGAGTGCATGGCGGCCGTCAGGGCGGGGCTGGGCTCCATCATCCCTCTGCAGCTGCTTACCCTGCTCAGCCCCCTGGAGGTGGAGCTGCGTACATGCGGGCTGCCATACATCAATCTGGAGTTCCTCAAGGTACTGTCCTTGGCCCACTACCATTTTAATATACATATAAAACATGCTTGATATATTCATACACGCTGTGCAGAGATGTTCTGATCCCAAAGGCTGGGGCATACTTCTCTGCACATAGACTGCTGTACGTTCACATTCGGAATGGACACGGAACTGTTCGCAATGTACAGTGGAACCTGGGATTACGAGTAACGCAGTTTATGAGTGTTCCGCAAGACGAGCAAAGATTTTTAATAAATTTTGACTTGCAACCGAGCAAGATCTTGCAATACGAGTATTACGTATACACTTTGTCTGTCGAGCATCACGTGATCACAACTGAGTCAATGGTTCTTCTCTCTCTGTTTCGCTGCGGGATTGTGGGTAATCGTCTCCCATGCTCGGTCTCAGTAGGCGTGCCTCACTTGTATAGCCAAAATTTTTGTAGAAAAGCATCACCTGAATCGTAGCAGTGCCAGCGATAAAGCTGTTTAACGACAATGCAACGTCCACATTTCCGCGAAATCAAAAAGGAAGCAAACGCAGCTGTCATTGGATAGGTTCCTTGTTAAAGTCACACAAAAAGAAAAATATTCCAGTGAGCTAACAGATAGCAGTGATTCCGCTATTTAAAGTGAAAATCAACGAACTGTCTACAAAATAACCATCCTCTTCTTCTCTTTCTCATCTCCCTCACACCATCCACGATTCTTTTCAAAGGTAAAGTGTATGTTAATTTGTTTTACATATATTTTACTTTATATTTTGTATTAATCATTGTTATATGAATATTTTAGGATTGTGGAACGAATCATCCCAGTTTTCATTATTCCTTATAGGAAAATTTGCTTTGATATACGAGTGCTTTGGATTACAAGCACGTTTCCGGAACGAATTATGCTTGCAAACCAAGGTACCACTGTACATGTATTCTAAACAGTGGTGGAAAAAGTACTTACATTTTGGTGTAGTTTCTAAAAATTAACTGAAGTAGAAGTAAAAGTCATCCAGTAAAAATACTACTCAAGCAAAAGTAAAAAACCTGGGCCAACTTGCCCAAAACATTAATGCTGCATCATTCATAAGTTCTACGTTAAGTTCTAAGAACATAAGAACTATACAAATGAGAGGAGGCCATTCGGCCCATCAAGCTCGCTTGGGGAGAACTTAACTAATAG
>JAABNY020000039.1:35426242-35461083 GCA_015164015.2 Brevimyrus niger | reverse complement strand
GACAACTCAATCCAGCTATACTAATCATCAACAACAAGTGTGCTTGAAGAACCGACTTAGCCGGATCGTAATTAGCGGGATGATCTTATCTTGGATGTCTCATTTGATCTCGGATGTTTTAAGCAACGTACGAAGAACAAGCCCCAGGTCCGTGGGCAACTCATGTTGTTCTTGGGGGCATCCTGTTGGTGACCCCTGGTTTACACTTACTTGTGAGCATTAAGTGTACCGTCTTTATGCCTTGTCTGTGCTCTACCTACCTTCCTGCTGTTTACATGACAATTTCCCCCAGAATCAATTAAGTGAATATAAATCTTTACAGTTTTCTTTGCAGAACCTGAATGGGTTTGAGGACAGTTGTGCGATTTAGGAATTACACTATGCCATGCTAGCTGCTGTTGATCACATGACTGCTGCTCCTGGACCTCACCAGATGAGGGGGTCATCGAAAGGGGGGATGAGCACCCAGCCAGGGTTGTTGGCTATGAGCTGTCTGGCATGATCCAGAGTATCCATCAGCATCTGTGGAAATACCGGCTTTTATACCCGGGCAGCGTGGCGGTGAGTCGATGTTGCCATGACGATGACGATCAAGGCTCACCTTGCCATGCACCTTCACGGTGGCCCCTTCGTCCTTCAGCTTCTGCAGGATGAAGTCTGGGGTCACCGCGGGCACCACGATGGTAGCGGGCATGCCCAGACGGCGGGCAGCATAGGCAGCTGCCATGCCTGCATTCCCGCCTGCAACAGACACAGGCGTTCAGGACAGAGCCCCCACCCCGGAACAAGGAAGCTAATGCAGGTGAGCTCCAGCCCCCGGGGTGTCCCATGTTGCTTTGGACATCGACGTCTGCTAAAATTGACGTATCTTTGCCAATATTTCTGTTGTTCTTGCTAATAGATACCTTTGGCCAAAGGCAATGAAAATTTCCATTGCAGTCTGAAAGGAAGAGAGAAAATATGGGCAAAATATGCAGGACACTATGCTAGTCCTTCCTTCATAAATCTGTCCTGATGTCTTGACCTTTGCCATAGGGGCTCTGTCCCAGGATTTAAAAAAAAATAAAAAATTAACACCACCATATGGTTCATTAATTGTGTGTTTGCCACTGATACTGGTTTCAAGTGCAAGGGCAGGGAGGCATTAATAATAAGAAAAGGTGCTGGGGATCCTGCAGTGGGGGGATCCTGCAGTGGGGGGATCCTGGCGGCCTGCTCACCTGAACAGCACACGATTCTCTTGCAGCCTCGCTCTGCCCACTGCAAGAAAGGGATTGACACATCACACCCGCTTGCATAGCAGCGAGGGGTGTTGACTCACCACCCAAAAGTTGATGGTTTGAGTCTCAAAAGGACCCATGAGCAGTCATATGTAATCCAATGCATATTGGGCTGTATAAATCTACCTGGCTACCTTTACAGTCATTCATCAGTTTTCTGTAACTGATTTTCCAGCACAGGTGGAGTCAGGCTACAATGTAAACCACTGAGACATCCTGGCCTAGTAACTTTAGGTGAATGAAAACTGAATATAATAATGAAGAGATATGCTTTACAGAATTGTAAGTCACTGTCAGCCCACTTTTCAATGACCTCAAACCAGTCTGGACGGGTTCCTCCCATTTCCTTCAGACCCCCAACCCCCCAGCTCAGCTCCGGGGGGACGGACTCCCAGAGGAGGGTACTCACCGCTTTGCAGAGGTGACCAATGCCACGGATCTTAAAGGAGCCTGAGGGCTGGCTGGAGTCCATCTTCAGGTACACGGGGGTCCCCGCCACCTTGGACAGGTCAAGACTCTCACGCAAGGGGGAGTGGATGTGCAGAGGGTGGGAAGAGCTCATGGCTAGACAACCTGATCAGACAACAACACCACCACTACATAAGCCTGGGCACTCCACCTTCTAGACTACTGTGACTCACGTGACTAATGAACATGTTTTACCGGTTGTGTTATATGAAGACCTTGTTTTCAATCACCTCCACGTGAGAGATATCGTTTCATTATACACTAATTGGCCCAGTATACGATTATCTGCCTTGCGATAGGCCTATGCAGTATTAACCGTTTTAGATTACGCCAAGATTTGAAAATAATATTTCCACAACTACCCGTATACCCATTTCAATATTTAATACATCTACATACAATTTTTAACATTCCATAGATAATATACACACACGCGCACACACGACGAACGCGAACACACTTACGTAAACAATTTTTACACAAAATTACAAAATACACAAATAGGGTAATTTCCTATCGACATCATCTAATGTCGACATGACACGGCATTACTAATAAAAGTTTCTGCTTTGACTGCCTTACGAAGGTACTTCATCTTTGTTATAATTTGATTAACAGCATAGATCTTATACATACTTTACGCACTTAACCTCGAATTCTCCTTTTTCCCCCCTAGTGTAAAATAGGTCTACCCGTTGCTCAAGAGCAAATTAAAATAGCCTTTAGCCTCCTGGTGTTTTTTTTAATTAGTAGCACATAGTAATTCTACTGCAGTCTTTAGGAACTTAGACCTCTGTATAAAGAATTAATGTTTAAATAGTTAGTTTTTGCAGCTGTAATAGGATGGATCGTTTCAGAAATATTTTCTTTCCCAAAGTATACATACGATTTATGCAAATAAGATGTAGGTTTTTCTTCTGTATTCAGAGCAATTTTCGCCCTTCAGTCCGTACTGCACCCGTTTTTCACTATCATCACCCCGCGTTGTCCTGAAAGCAGCAGATCCGCGTCATTATATACCAGCCACTTCAGGGCTAACGGAGTGGGAACAGCCCTGTACAGCCAATCCTCTTTCGTACAGTACGGCACACCTCCGCTTTCAACCCCGTGATCACTTATCGTAAAGGTTAACTAAATTTATTTATATTATAGACACACAGGTGAGAACTTCTGACCTAAGCTTCCTAAACATAAGGGATTTTATTTTTTTACTCATGCATCCATTATCCTAGCGTTTAATTATAAAATAAAGACGGATATTAGTTAATTTGATATTACTTGAATATAATTACCCTATACATATAATATTTTGATCAGTTTATGTACTTGATCGCTCGCAGTCCATATGAACAAATGTGACTCGCCTTGACTCTTCTATGTACATTAACCAATAGGGTAACTAATTCTGGCCGGTGGCATTACAAACGGGACCGGCTGTGGTGTTAGTGATATGGCGGCAGCGATCAAACACTCTGGCACGTTACAGGGCGCCTTTACGTCAGGTCTCCACCCGACGGCACTGGCCGACGGACGGCGAGTCATTTACCGAAAGCTTTGGGGAACTCTGTCAATTACCTTTTCTTCTCGATGATTTCTCAGTCATAATCACAAACAGACCAATCTTTCCGGGAAAGGTGTGCATTTCTTGAATTAATAGACATCATATTATATTCAGGAAACAACCAGCAAGAAAAACAAAACGACCATCAAACTGAAGCACCTCCACAAATTTGGATTGGTCCAAAACAATTTCGGAAAAGCTAATGAACCACCTTAACCCTGTTTTTTCAGATGCTAACGAAAGTTTCACATTGTCATACAGTTCAAATAAGTGAATAAACTGTGCACAGTAAATACTCTGCGTGGGATTCTGAAGGTTGCCGGTTCAAATCCCATTACTGACAGAGTAATCTCAGGGCCTGGATGTGGGGCACTTCTCTGTGGCTGGACTCGGATAACATGGGGCTTGTGTAGATGTCATGTCTATTCATCATTCCCTAAACACCTTTAGCTGCAGGACAGGCTAAATTGAAGTTTAAATTATACAAATAGAGGGGGCTTAAATGTAGAACATGAGAAGGTACAAGTTCCCATAAACAAGTGTAACATGACAGCCAGCATCTTGAGATGGGAGAAGTGAAAATAAGGAAAAAACACACCTTTGGCAGGAATGTGTTTAGCTCCCTACAGGTGACAAGAACGTTATATTCAACTGTGAATTTGACAGGAAGCTCAAGCAGGAAGGCGAGTGACAAACTGAAACCAACACATTCAGTGGTACACAGAGCTTAATTCCCCTTAAACATACTTTATGTTTATAAGTTTATATACGTTTAGAATTGCAGTGGATGGGACAGACAGTCTCATAGCTGTGGCTGTCAACAAGGTGCTCAGTAAGCACTATGGTATTTATGTTGAAGAGCACGAGGATTATCAGGGAACCGGTCCTTACCCATCTCATCTGCCGGATAGTAATGCCTGCAAGCATCTGAACATACAAGGCGACCAGTTAGAGAATCAGCCAAGTCAGTGTTAGAGGATTAGCTTGACTGTCATGTCTGCTTATGGACATACTATGACCTAAATGCTAATGCAAACACTTAACTGAAATTACAAAACAGAAGCTACCACATTCAGTGTATACTACCGTCATACCTGCACACCCAGACACACCCAATCACCTGATGCTACAGACTATCAGCACACCTGTAACCAATATATTTGTTTATCGTCATTACTGTTTACATTTGTACCTTGTTTACGGTTACCTCTTCCTGAGGAATTGTGTCATCTCCATCATACTGGTAGTCATTTACAGTTTGCCCACATCCTTCACCTGATCTTTCAGTTTGCTTAATTTCTGGTCCTGATCTATATTCTTTGAGAAGGCTGCATACTCTGGATTGCCGATATGTACAACACACAAACACCTCAGTCACAAAACAAAAACGAGATTAAAGACTAAATAACACAAACCAAATACACATCTAACACTGATAATATCAAAAACCATCGTACCTCACAACCATCAAACAGTACAAATCGATGACAATGAACCTCAAGGAAACAGAACAGAAACAGGGACTTGAATACAGAAACCAAACTGGGTAATAAGACTAACACAGGACTGGTGAGACTAAATAACAGAGACCAGGGAAACAGGGCACAGATTAAACTAATAAACTAAAAGGAACAAAACAGGGAAACTAAGAACTAATCAAGGAAATAAAACTAACACTTGGGAAGTACAGACAGGTAAAGATACAAGCAAGGGCACAAGGAACAAAACCAAAATCCATCTACAAAATCAGACACAAGAACTAGAGCAATTCAAATGAAACACTAGGGAGCAAAATATAAAAACATAGAAAGTGGGATTCAAACACAGGACAGAAGGGTTTACAGACAACCACATGCTCAAGACATAGAGCCACAAGGGCAGACAAGTAACAAGGGAGAACAAAGACTAACACAAAGAACGGGATGACCAGCAACATCTCCTGGCCACACAGGGAAGGGACACAAATTGGGACAAAAGTGGCTGACCCTGACACCTGGTCATTGTGAAAAGGAAGCATCCTGCAGACACCTGATCACCCAGCATCCACACCCAGACTGAATGGCAGCAAATCCCACCAGCAATCTTCCAACATCTAATCAAAAGTCTTCCCAGTGCAGAAGCTATTATAACAACTGGGGGGGACTAACTTCAAGTCAAGGGGGCTTTATTGTCACAACACCCATACAGGGCCATATGCAGACCTTTAAAAATACAGAGGGTCAACACAACACTATCTATGCCCAGCTGTCCTAACTCATCTCTTTTCTTTCCTGCCAAAATTCATTAACAGTAATAATTAAATGCTCAACATAATGTATTATTTCTGTAGATAGGCTTTGTCGCAAAGCTGGACCACCCAGGGCTCTCCAACTCCACTCCTTGAGAGCTACTACCCAGCATGTTTTCTATCCTACTTGGCTTCTGATGAGCCACAGTTGTTCCTGATATTTACCTGAGAACAGGTGTGGTTGATCAGAAGCCAAGCAGTGGGTAGTATCTCTCCAGGATTGGAGTTAGAGCCCTCTTTTAGAACAATTAAATGAAATGTGAATTTGTGATCTCACTAGGTCTGAGGGCCGGATCTGTACTCAGATCTATTAAACACATGCATGCAATCTGAAAGTTAGACTTCATTATTATATATATATATATATATATATATGCCATAAGTTTAATCTAGTTAGTCATACTGAAGGCTAATTTCTAAGAAAATAAGGGATCTCTAAAATAATGGTTTAATGACCTTTCCAGCATGCAAAGTACCATGCATTTGGTAAACTAAAAAAAAAAATACCACAGGTCTGCGTGTCTGTATCCTGCATAGAGATCAGCTTCTCAAAGAGAAGGAGCATAGCTACCATGCTGACCATTTCCTGGAAACCACTCTGGTACCACTGAAAAGCGAACATGATGCTTTACTGATTGCTGATCAGTAAATGAAGGGCTCTGGGACACCAGTAATGACCCCTGACTCACAGGCTATTGCATCAGGGAGTTCATTGGTCATGCAGTGAGGAAACCCTGCTTTTACTCTGCTAGTTGGGGTAGGCTTCCTGGAAGTCTCTTCCACCAACATAGTTGCAAAGCCAGCAGCAGGTTAGTAGCCCATTTACAAAAGAATTCAGGCAGACAGAGGTCAAGCATCACTTTGCCATATTTCTATAAGTTACAAACAGCAAACATATATCTTAAAAAAAATACTGGATGCATGGATGGAATCCCAAAAAGACGGTAAAACCAAGAAGATGTTAGAAACAGCGTAAACCCCCACCACCAATGCCAGTCAATCTATCACATGACACTGGCGGCTGCCAGACCGACGATGGGAAATTTGCCAGGTGCAACTTAAGTAGAAAACGTTACTAAGCACAGGTGTAGGTCGTCCTTACTAATCAGACATTCAACTAGTAAGCATGTGAACTGGAACAAGAAACATTTGATGCTGCTCACCGCCACCCTCTGGTGACAAGATCGGGGTATGACACATCCTACGTTTGATGGATGTTATATATGGATTGATGAATGGATGGATAAAGCTATGTGACCATAGATGTAAGCGTAATTGTTCAAAATGATGTGCCTGGCGCTGTTTTGGATTGCTTTTGTAATGCGATAATTATTTTGGGAAGCAGGAAAATGTTCCAAGACAATAGGATTGCGCTAAACAAGCAATGTTTTTAAAGACGTGTGCCATTTTGTTCCTCAGTAGTTTTTCTCCGTTACGGTTTATTATAGAATAGCTGCTGAAAAGGATTTCCTTCTAAAAGTATAATTATACTTCACATATTTTACTATAACACAATGTCACAAATGATCAACCCGGGTAAAATACATTGAATGCACATGACAGATTTTTTGGAAATTAACAAAGAACATTTAAGAATAGCAGCATAACGTATCAAAAGACTTTTTTTCCATTAATTTAGCCAAAATAGTCTGGGATATCTCCAAAGACTTTTCCGCCCGAAAATCGAATATTACGTTTCCGTTGCGGATGTTTTTTTCACGACACTATTTACTTGGCGAATAAGGTTGTGTTTATTTATTTGTTTGTTTATTTATTTGCTCATTTAGTGTTACTCTCAAAACTTTCACACAGTGTAGCTGGGGAGAGCTGTAACCCAATTCCTCTCTGATGTCAGGCAGAGTCAAAGCGAACTGGAGACAAAAATCCGCTATAGTAACAAGAGGAGAAGAAAAAAGCGAGAAAAACGGGATCTGACAACATGGCGCACTTTTTCTGGGAAAACTTTCTCTAGGGCGCCTTGCACGCTCGAATTGACCGAAAGTGCAATGCTCGTCGTTTTTCTGGATAAATGATAGATATTGGTGACGCTTTTCTCGTTTTTTGCGGAATGCAGAGGCTTCTTTTATTCATTCATGCGGAAAATATCATGGGATGAAAGTTGCCAATTTCGGTAGCTGGAAATCAAAGCACGAAGGCACAGGATGGAGAAGCAAGGAAGCAGAAGAGAAAAGGTAAATTGATCACAGATCGCTAACTCATTCTCCCTGCCTTGAAATGTGTTGTTTTAAAACTACATTTACGGCGTAATCACAGATGCAGTTTGATAGTCGTTCCTCTCCGTTTTTATAACTGTACGGTCTTAACTTTTGGGTTCATCACGGGGAAACGTCGCCAGCTTCCCAATCGATTTCCCAGTCTCGGTCTCCGTATTCCTGCGGACTTCAGGAAGCTTTGCAGCGGGCAGACAGTACTTTTTATTTCGCCACCATGCTCCCTGTTAACTGAGCCATTATAACAAAATACTATAATTGTTTCCAACTGAATTAAAAGCTGTACAGCTTTAGGGCTTTATGGTATTTTCGTTACTTTTGTTGTTTCTGCGAGGAAAAGCTGAAAGCTTGGCTGCAATGTCCGGTCAGGATCCCGGAATAAGCGATTGGGACATTCTTTAATTTACTAACCCCCGATCGCGTTTTCCTCGGTCGCAATGTGGCACCATAGAGAGGGGCGGCAACTCCTTGCACACCTCTTTGTATGTGCGTCTGTTTTTCTTTTAATTGCAGGCATACGCTTATTTACGCCCGTCCTGTCTCGTAATTTCTGCCGCAGAAATGTGCAATAAACCATCGCACGCCATGCTGGTCGACCAGGCCGTACGTGTTATCTATTAGCTACAGTCTGTATTTGTTTAAAGTGAGGCGTAGTAACATAAATACCGTACGTTAACATCGTCACCTAGGTAATATGTGATGTATCTAAGGGACATCTCGGCGATGCATGACAGTTGGTGACGGCGACGGGCGCTGAAGGTTTACAAAGAATGGGATGTGAAAATAATTATTTGTTAAACTTGATGTTGAAACTAAAGTTGTTCAGTTTTAAGTCCAGTGAGACCTCAAATTGAAGTCTTTGGAGTTATTTTTAAAGCACATAAACCCTTCTATACTGCATTATGACACGATCAGCAGCTATGGTAGAAAGCTATAAACTTCTCCTCTATCCCTCCTTATATGCACATTTAATAGTATGTTTACTAATATATGCTGTAGTAACTAACTCTATCCCATATGTGTCTGCCTCATCCTGGGCCTGTAGAGACCCCATGCAGCTGAGTGTCAGCGCTCCTCGCGGCGGCGGATCACAGTGCCCCGTGTCCCTTTCCGACCAGTTTCAGAGGGTGACACGGTACAGAATGGCAACCCTCTGGGACCATATGAAAAAGAATCAACGAGTGGTATCTCTTTACTAGATCTCCAACATAACAATGAAGCCTGTAAAGAAATTTTTTTATTATTAGCTGTGTGGCATCAATTAAATACAGCAAAATACCATTGCTTAAAAGACAATCTGTCGGGCACAGTTTTAGGAGGATTTTGTGAACGGAAATTTCTTAACATACAGTGTGCATTTTTTTGGCATGCTGGACAACACAGCAATAGCCCATAGGAAAACCGAAATACAGAACAGCTTGGACAGGGAAAACATAAACGTGTGTCTGTTTCCTTGCGAGGGAGACTAACTGCAAAATATTGCTGTCGTTTAAACGGTGATATATGTTTTCAAGAACGACGAGTACGTGGATGTAAATGCGCAATGTATATGCCAGAGGGACTGAATTACTCTGCAGATATTAATAAGGTGGGCCCGTGAATTGCTAAAGTCACTTGAATCGGAGTTGCGTTAACTTTGATATGATGACTGTTTAACTGCGCTCTCATGCAATCACTAACCGCTTTTATCCTTAAGGGGTCGTAGTTAGTCTCAGCAATATACCGTGGTCGAGACATTATTATTATTATTATTTATTATTGGTATTATTATTATTAACACAAACTCTACAAAGCTTTGCTGATAAAAATGATCGGTCTCCTTCCAACTGCTTTCCTTGTGAGTCTGGATCCTGTCTCAGACATAGGACTAGGTTGGATTCATCTTGAATGGGATGTTAATCCACCGAAGGGCAATGCACACAATATGAACAGCTTAGGGACAACACTTAGCTTCGGTACATACTTTCTTACTGCAGGAGAAAACACACAAGGCATGGGGAGAGTATGCAGTCTCCACAGATGCTGAGTGGAAGTGAGGTTCCAATCGCTAATCAGGTTGTGCTGCAGTTTAGCCGTTGTCATAAGATTCACCGGTGATGCCGACTTATCAGACGGAGCAGGAAATGTTTTGTTTATACGTTGTCTGCTTTATTTCTACAGCATAATTTTCCACTCTTGCTCTTAATCTGTTGCTTAAAGCTGGTGTCACCCTGGGTAGAATGGCAGTCTATGGTCAGCAGTGTACAAGCCCTTGGCAGAGAGCCATGCATACACAGGGCGCCCTGGTGTGTGGGGCTGCAGCACTAACCACTCAGCCCCCATTCTCATAATCATTTATCATTATTAATTCGGTACTTCAGGCCTGTACTTGTGTGAGCTCTGTTTGCTGTGGCTTTTTAAATGTTAAGCTGGTGGGTTTAAGGTGACATTGTGAAAGATGGAGTCTGTCTTTCTGCACAAACTGCTCTGACTCCTGTAAGACCTTCCTCGGAAGTTAACGGCTAGATTCTGTCGCGGTTACACCTATTGCATTTTTTTTAAACTATTTTTGTAAAAGCCTGTTAAAATGATATCCTCTTTAGCAGCTTTGGTTTAGTACATAGGTAAATGAAGGTAGATGATGACGCAACCCAAATTCCAGGCTTTAGAATGAAGTCTGCTAATACCTATGTTTATGGCACCAGGACAGCACAACAAACACGTAGGGAAGTTGTGTAGGATGTCCAACTAGGCTCTGCTGTAAAGGAGGCCCCTCTTTTATAGATTGAGCCTCCATGTATGTTTTATCTCGATTAATGCAGAGAGAGACAAATTCCTCAGTGGTTCTGTATCCCAGTTCATTTCCAGTTCCACTGCAAGCTCACTAATAATGGGGTGCCAAATGAACCCCCGGCTGTAAATTTATCAGTTAAATGCATTTTTTTTTTCTTTCCGTTTCAAAACATTTTGCTAGACAGTTGCCAGAAGTCATCGACCACCAACATTGACTCTTTGCTGGGGGATATATTAAGAAGTAGTATAAAAATGATGGAAGAGATGGAAAACAAAGAGTGCTTTGTGCAAAAACACTGAAGAAAGGTTTCATCTGTCACTGTCAATGTAATATAACTGGTTCACTGTTTCAAAATAACAGGAACTTTTCAGATTATGGACTGTTGTGCTTCCCTTGTTACTGTATGTGCTATTTAGTTTACTTGACCACTTACAGGACACATTAATGTTTATCTTAAACTGGACACAAGAGTGGAGGTCTTTCTATGACTGGAATTGCTCTAGCTCTTTAGTCACTGCACCCCTGCTGGCTCAGTATGAGAAATAAGTAGTTACTTCAAATACAAGAACTCGTGGCCATAGGTGGAAATTAGCGGGAGAACATTTCAAATTGGATTTAAGGAAGCACTTCTTTACACAGAGTGTAGTCAGAGTATGGAATAGTCTTCCTGATAAGGTAGTGCAAGCTGAATCCTTGGGTTCCTCTAAATCAGCGTTGGATAAGATTCTTTCATTAGTTCAAGATTAGTTAAGTTCTCCCCAAGCGAGCTTGATGGGCTGAATGGCCTCCTTTTGTTTGTATAGTTCTTATGTTCTTATCACTGGAGTAGGATGCAGTGTCTTTGGGGGAGTCTGCCGTCCCCCCATCATCTGCTCTCACCCGTGAAGGTGCTGGACCTTTTTTTTTTTCTCTCTATCTTGGAATGACAGTTGATGCAGGTCACAAGAGGTGGGCCGGTGTGCTTATAAATGAGCAAATATTACTCTCATTTAATGTCCGCCCTAATGTGTATACTGATGTCTGTACGACTGATTACGTGCACATATAATATCTGTGTTTATGTAGTTTATGTATCTGTGTGTGTCTATGGGTATAGAATCAAAGTTGACTGCAGACTTCAGAGAAACTGCATGGATTGTGAACCAGCACCCCCAACCCCACCCCCATCTGCACCCTGTCTAGGCGGCTGGGAAGATCAGCAGAGGTAGCATGCTGTTTGAATTAGCATCCCGGCCAGCTGTTTGAAGTGAGCGGGGGGGCTCACACAATGCACTGCAGGGGCCGGCTCAGTAAGAAAAGGAGAGATACCGTGCTGCAAGCGAGATGTGGATCTGGGGCTCAGGGCACTCTGGGGGGGGGGGGGGGAGTGGGTGTGGCAGAGTGAGGGGCCTCAGGCTCTTTCAACTGAAACACGCACATCATGACTGCTGGCCAGTAATGCCTGCCAGTTAACTTACTGGTTCCGTGTGTGGTGCCTGCTTGGCCTGGGTCAGGGCTTTCATTCCTGGGAGGGCCCTGTTTGTGTTTCCTCACAAGGAAATATAGGGCTTGCTGACTCATTTGATTGTTCCCACTTTCAATTATGTTGTGTAAAGCAAAAGAGCGAGTGTGTTTCCCACCAAGAAGTGCTCATTTCAACTGTTTACAGGGCAACCCCCTGCGCTGCAGGGAATGCTGCAGCGTCCCTGACCTCAGCCGTGGCGGGATATCATTGGGCTGCCCTGGAAACCGTGGGTTGTAATAACATTACAGTAGAATGCATGTTCGTTAAGTTGGCCCTTTGCTTGTGGGTGTCACTGAAACGCGTCGTCTCTGAATAGGGCAGGGTTTCCTGATTCAGGTTGCAGGACAGCGAATCAGGCGCTCTTCTGCGGTGTTGCTCTAGCGCCTCTGATCGCCACCCGGACACACTGGCAGAGTGCCGAGGTGCTTGCCGGCGTCTTGATGCTGCCCTGTGACGGACCAGCATCTTGGGGGAGACGGGAGGGTGGGTGCTGGTGATCAACCATGACGGTTTTAGAGAATTATGATTCCCTGGCAGGATTCAGCTGAAATACCTGAACATTCCGGATGCTTCCACTGGTCCGGTCCAGCCCAGCCCTTCTGGACCTGATGCACGGCAGCAGCGAGGTTCTGTGTGTGACTTAAGCCCTGTGCTCATTGAAAGCCACTGAAAATAAGCATTTATTCCACATTAAGATTTTGTTTTGTCCTGGGGAGGGGCTGTCCTCAGTTAGCTGCCCATTCTTTCACTCAAATGATTCTCTCCCCTTCCTTCTTTCTTCTTGTTGGCTCTGTTGCCCCCTCTTTTTTTCGTCTCGTCTTTTTTCATACTCTGGAAGTAATTACCCTACTGCTGTGCTAAGTCGCCCGGCAAGCTGGGCTGGTACCATGGGCAGTGCGAAGCTGTGTAACTGGAGAAACTGACATCTGCTCTTTGACCCCACTTTTCCCCGTCAGCCCAACATGGTCTACCTGCAGATAACAGCAGAGTGGCAGGCCCACCCTTCCCCACCGCCACTACCAACAATAAGGGGTACAGACCCACCTTACTAGTCCCATCCTAGTGGACTCCAGTCATAAGCCCCATCTTCCATGCACAGATAATACAGCTTGACTTCAGTGTGTTTTTTTTAACCTTGAGCCTGGCAGGATGGAACATGTGCAGCTTTTAGTTTACCTAAGAATTTAGTTAAGGCCTTAGTTTAGCTAGTTACCTAAACAAATAGAACCTTCCTTTTGTAGTAGTGAGGATGTTCCCTTGCAGTACCTTTGAGACTGAGCTGAACAGGGTTGGCTTAGCATTAACTTTTGCCCTATTATGGTTCTGGTAATCTTTTTAATTGGGAGGAGGGGCATTCATTAAAAGTCATCCTGGCTTATCCTGTCCAAGACCTTGTTAAAGCATGTAATGCCATGTATGTCTCGTTGTTGCTTTGGGCCCTTGGTGAGTTTGTGGTCTGCCCTCGGTGAGCTCATGGTCTGCCCTAGGTGAACCTGTGGTGAGCTCGTGATGTGCCTGTGGTCTGCCCTTGGGGTACCCGTGGTGTGCTTGTGGTCTGCCCTTGGGGTACCTGTGGTGTGCCTGTGGTCTGCCCTGGGGGTACCCGTGGTGTGCCTGTGGTCTGCCCTTGGGGTACCTGTGGTGTGCCTGTGGTCTGCCCTGGGGGTACCTGTGGTGTGCCTGTGGTCTGCCCTGGGGGTACCCGTGGTGTGCCTGTGGTCTGTCCTTGGCGTACCAGTGGTGTGCCCGCAGTGTCCCTGTACTCCGCCCTCAGTGTGCATATGCTCTGCCCTCAGTATGGCTGTGGTCTGCGCTTGGTGAGCCCGCGATGAGCTTGTGGTGAGCTGGTGGTCTGCCCTTGGTGAGCCCTCAGTGTGCCTGCGGTGAGCTCGTGGTCTGCCGCTGGTCTATCCTTGATTTGCCCGTAACGTACATGTGGTCTTCCCTTGGTGTGCCTGTGCTCTACCCGCGGTGAGCTTGTAGTTGCCCATGGTGTGACCTCTTTGAGTCTGTGGTGAGCTTTTGGTGTGCCTGTGGTCTGTCCTCAGCCTGTCCATGGTGGTTTGCAGTGTGACCCCGGAAAGCAGGTGTGCTTTGGCTTAGTGCTTCTCACATGTCAAAGGCCAGGTTGTCAGGATCACACCACTCCACCATCATCTCTCTCTCTCCACCTTTTTCCTTCCCCGCACTCCAGGCTCTGAACACGTATCCCCTGCCCTGAACACGTATCCCCTGCCCTGAACATGACTCCCCACAGTCTGAACACATTTCCCCCTGCTTCCTCCTCAGTTTCCCATGCTGGGGCCACGGGTTCCAGGTGATGGACGGGGCCTCAGCAAGGCGGACTTCATGGAGAAGGTGCGGCAGAGTAACGAGGCCTGCCAGCGGGGTGACTTTGCCTTGGCTGTGCAGCTCTACGCCGGCGCCCTGCTGGCTGACCCCCAGAACTGCATCCTCTACAGCAACCGCTCAGCCGCTCTGCTCAAGCTGGGCCAATACAAGGCAGCGCTGGAGGATGCCGTCAAGGCCAGACAACTGAACCCCAAGTGGCCCAAGGTAAGCCCCCCCCCCATGATCATTTATTTCTCCTGTGTTTATGAAAAACAAACTCATAAGAATGTAACATCTAGTGTAACTGATACCACATACTGGTCAGATCACTGTACCAGTATACGTTATTATTAGTATTACTGAAACTGGATTTGTTAATTATTATTTGTAATATTCACTTATACACATGGGGCTATTGTCATTCAGTGCAGTGCAGTGCAGACACAAATTAGGGGCAGTTCTGATCACCGGATTGGAGGAAATCTGAGTGTCTGAACAAAGCCAGGAGAACATGCCCACAGACGCCCTGATTGGTGATTAGTTACACAGATGTTTTAGCTGCACACAGATGCCTTTGATGAGAGAACCTTACAGAACACTGCCAGCTCAAAGGCGAGGAGAAGCCTACATGAAACCGTCAGCACATTAATGGTGGTGAGGCAGCCCTTGTGCAGTGATGAATCTCCAGTGCAGTGCAAGCCTTAGCTGGACTCCCCTTTAGCTCCCAGGCTGCTTCCTGGATGTCAGGGGGGTGTGAGAACTACAGAATTTAGCGATTTTTGTCCTCTCTAACCTAAGGTGCAAACAGGTAAACCCTCCAGTGTCTTGACAGCTCCTGAGAGCTTAATCCGCCTAGTGGTGGGAAGAGGGCATGACAGGATGGCAATCGAATGGCTTTCAATATGCATTCTTTCCCTGGAGCAGGAATGTCCTGCTTCCTTTGGAATATAATGGGCGGAAGCCAAAGCGCCTTTGGAGGTGGGATGGAGGGGTCCTCTCTCTCTCTCTCTCTCTCTCTCTCTCACGGTCTTGCCCTTTAGAAGGCTGTACACAGTGCAGATGACGCCTTTAGCAGAGATGTCCACCCAGTCATTATTTACACTCCTGTGTTCCCCTCCCCTGCTCGCAGAGAGCCACTGTATGGCCTAATTTTACTCTCGCTCTCATGAATCTAATTAACCAAATGGGAGAAACATCATTCATGCTTTGTGTAATTATTTGTAAGAGTTATATACACTAGGCAGTGGCTTATTAAAGCATATTCAAAGTAATTGTTCTAGTTAATAAGACGGCAGGCTCCAGTAAACGCTGAGCTACATGCACAATGGGCTTCCAGAAGGTTCTGGAGCTGTCTTGAAAAGCTGAAGTTTACTTTGAGTGTAATTAGTATGGAAGCTCATTGCTAATAGGCTCATGATTTGAATCCTGGGATTAAGCTAATGAAAAAAAACAAACAGCTAATGGGGCGGCTGCCACTCTGTGATGTCATCATGTGATTTGTGATTTACTGCCCCAGTTATACTAGATCTGTTTCTATTTCTCCTTGATTTGATGGGCAAATGGCACTGGGTGGCAGATTAGGGGTACATTTCGGCTGGGGTTGTACATCCCAACACCCACTTAAATTCACTCCACAATAAATCCTCTGCTACAGACCCCACCCATAATGCCATTCTGGTCCTTGCTGGCTTTATGATGTGGAGGTGGAGTTTCTTTTACTGAAAGTTACAGAGAAATATGGTGTCGATCAGACCAAAGCCCCCCCCCCCCCCAGAGAGCCGTGGCAGGAATAATAGAGCCGAGAATGGCTAGCTGGTGTATGGGACATTAGTTGCTCCTTTGGCAAGAGATGATAGAACAGGGTGAAGCTTGAAGCTGGGCTCGTCCCTCTGACTGGAGGCATGGTTGATGTGCTGAGTGCGAGCAGTGCCCAGTGCCAGCGCCACTCGCTAGCAGAGCCCCATTGATTCTGTCTTTCATTCTCTTTGAGGTTCATTATTTTCCAACTCTGCCCAGGTAAACCATACATCAAATGTGACAGGGCCGGTCCACCACCCTCCCATAGGGTGGCGTCATTCTCCACTGAGGAGCTGATGTGTTCAAGCCATATGTGATTATACATTTTATGTAAGTGGAAAACTGATAGATTAATTGAATTCTAGTCCTTCTTGTCAAGTGATTGATACTCAGTGTTTACCCACTGTAGTACCACATTTGGTGTATGCTCAGCCACACACACACACACACACACACACACACACACACACACATACACACACAGCCACAAAACATGGGACCATGGCAGATAGTCTGTGTTTATCGGGATGTTGTATAACTGACAGACTCAGCTGATGACCCCCTACCCTGTGGGCTCTCTAGTCCTGGAGCAGAGCCCACATGAGTGCTTTACTTAGACAGCCCCCTTATTGGGCAGGAAGAAGAACGCACCCAAGTATATCTATTTATGTGTTACCTGCTCTTTCTGCTTTATATTACATTTATATTTCATTATTATTATTATTATTATTATTAATTATTATTTTATTATTATATGTATGTATTTATTTATTTTATTTGTTCCATTTCTTTGGTGTCTGGTTCTGTGTCTGTGCAGCACTGCTCTGTGTGCCTCAAATTGCCCTCAGGGACAAATAAAGTTTTTTTTTTTTTATTTGATTTGCAGCAAAAGGGAAGGAACCCTGCTATGCTGAGAGTGATTAATGAATATTTAATTCTAACAGTCTGATTACTAAGCAGGCACTTTGGTCCAGACTGATTTACCAAGATTCAAATTTTAGTTTATCCATTATAACTGAATATTTCAACAAGACTGAAAGAAGACTCAATAGCCCTTTATTGTCAATACATCCATGTACAAGTACACAGTGCGATGAAACACCGTTTCTCTTGAGCCCCCTATGGCGCTCTACCTAAATTGAAATAGAATAAATAAATGTGCTGTATGACGACAACAATACACCCCATATAAATACACAAAGTGTATAAAACTATGTTTTGATTCTGTGTATGTGCGTGTGTGCAGTCTAGTCGAAATACAGAGTAGTATAATTAAGGAATGTACAAATGTAATATAAAATGTAATAAGGGTCAATTTGCCTTGGTCAAGAGTTACCATAAGGATCAACATCCTTTACTGCTGTGCTCCCTGCTGACCTATTCAATGCTGTTCAGTTGAACTCACTAAATTACAATGGGTTCCACTGGGAAATAGAGACCAGTCAGTTCATATTAAATACTAATGAGGCCAAAGTGTTGGCAATAAGTGGAGTGTGTGCTTTGATAGCATTCAGATAAACTGCCCCAGTCATGGATATGGTGGTGTGCAGGGTGTGCTGAATAGTTCAGATATTCCCTGGAATAACGGCGTCATTATTGATCACATGGCATCACAGATGTAAACTGGGTCCCTGTAAGCTAAGAGAGATACTTGCTGTTGGCTCAAGTACTTTTCGAAATGATACCTTGTGGTTCAAACTTCACTGTTGAGGTTTTTTTTTGATGATCTGACATATTAGTGGTATCCAGACTGACCTTAATGAAGACCTAACCCATGTGGTCCTGAACGTGTGTGGTCTGGAGAATGCAGCCGGGGTTCAGGCAGGAAGATGTAATGACCTAACGTGCAAGATATCATTCACATTTACCCCAAAAGCTCCCCCTGAAAAGCTCATTTGTTGGCAATTAATATGTGTACATAAGGGAATGGCTTTATGCAGCTATGTTTTATGTAGCTATTGTTTGGGGGTGATGTCACAATTTTAGTATAAGGCAGTGGTGTAAGGGAGATGTATGAGCCCACCCCCCCATTATACGGGCATCTTCCCACAATTATGATGCCATTGCCCCATTTACAGTGACAACCTATGTGATAAACATGGGCTAATGTGTGTCTTTGACTGTCCTTTCTTCCTTATTACATGCACATGTTTGCAAGTGCGAATCGTAGCTTATACCGCATTCGAGGGTCATTTTTGGTACCAATAAACAACACTAACTACTGCAACCTGAGTAGCATGCAAAACATCCTAAATAATGGTTCTGAGATTAAGGAATCATGTGCGCATTATCTAAGGGTTCATTCATAGTTTGATACAATGTAAACCTATTAAGAATGCAAAGAAACATTAGGAACACTTGCAATCCAAAGGCAATGCATCATTTGCACATTGTAAAAACAATTATGTAAAACTGTGTGTTCTCTGCTACTGAGTATAGCCACATATTTGTAGAGATGAACACCTGTATAGACTAGAATTATTTTTCAACCTGGTCTGAATTTCCTGTCAAAGGGCTTTAAATGCCACAGGGAGATTAACTTGCTGAGGCCGTTTCTGCCTTGCTCTGGTTGTACATGTATTTGGAAGATGTATTCTCAAATAATTATCATGTTTACATGTATTTTCAGCAACATAGAGTTTGATATAACACAGCTGACCGACAGTCTTGGTTTTATTAAGTACTCTCTTTCCAGTGCTGGGGTACTTTCCTGGGAAACCAAAACGTTCCCAAGCCGCCGATTATGACTGACTGCAATCTGCATTAGCCGTAACCAACTCAGCCATAATTAGCATAATGTTCTCCGTGTTGAATATCTACTTGTGAATCTATGTTCTGCCCATACCAATAAATGTATTAATTTGTTTCATTGTGTGTACCAAATTGAAAATGATGTACCAAATGGTACATGATAAAGATGTGTACTGTTACAGCCCTAGCATTAGATTCAGCTAATGTGACATTACTATCAAATATATTCAGTACAGACATGAAAGTTATGCTACTAAAGTAAAGGGTTAAGTAGCTTTCTTTACTCAGCAATAACATTGGTTTAGTCGTGGTAAGTCACACAACCAATGACGGACTGAACTGATGGTGCCATGCATAGGCTGAGAAACCCATCTGTTTAGGGGGAGCATATTTACTGAAATCTATAAATCACTGACGTGACTACAGAAAAATTCACACACACACACGTAGAGTAAATGCACACTGAAATCCACACACTCCGATTAGGGCTGGGCAATACAAAACAAAAACCAATAATGATACACAATATACAGTACTAGTCAAAAGTTTGGACACACGTGCGTGTTGCTATTTTAGCGATGTGATTCACCTTATAGTAAAAGGCCTTGAAGCATTGAAGTAATACATAACAAATATTGCAACTACAAAGAAGTCTTCAACATGTCAATTTTTTTTCTCCAATTTTAGACTTTTCAAAATACTCCCCTTTGTCTTCGATGACAGTTTTGCAGACTCTTGGCATTCTTTCAGTCAGCTTCCACATGTAACCACCTGAAGTGCTTCTTAAACAGTGCTGAAGGAATTTCCACAAGTTCTGGGCAAAAGTTGGCTACCTTTGTCTTGCTTGTTGATCCAGCTTATCCCAAGGCAGCTCTACTGGGTTTAGAGTCAGTCAGCTTTATTGTCAATTCTGCGACATGCACAGAACACATGGAGAATTGAATTTACGGTTCCCACAAACCCTCAAATAGAGAACATAAATACATATACATACATACATACATACAATATACAGTAAGAGTAGGTGGCAGAGAGTGCAAAGAGTGTGCAAATCAGTGCTAATCAGTGCAAAAACAGATAAAGTTTGTAAGACCTTGTAAGTATAGGTGAATGGGGAGCAGCCTTGGACAGACAGAGTCAATATGAGGTAGATATTAGGTCATGGGTAACAATATTGACAATATTAGGTCATGGGTTTGTGGGGATCCGATCAACACTCCATCTCTTTCCTTCTTCACAAAATAAATACAGGCTCTCTCTCTCGAGGTTATGATGAGGTATGTTCTATAAACCTAGACTAAGTCAAAAATATCATAGTGCGAAAATGCATTTTGAAACAGTATCACCTAACTGAGCAAACATCATAGCCTAGTCTACTTTAAACATCCTTAGAACACATACATTAGTCTACAGTTGGGCAAGATCACAAATAACACAAAGACTATTTCATAATAAAGTGTTGAATATTGTATGTAATTTAATGAATGATGTACTGAAAATAGGACTGCATAATTAATTGTTAACCGCGATCACGTTTTACACCAATCTCAGATCTCATTTCTAAATTACAATGGCTCTTCTGCATTGCATTACATCAGCTGAATCAAAACAAGTGCTCCTACTGCTCCCCAGAGACTCAAGCATCCCATAATTCTGCATTGTCTTTGAAAGGTGCTTTTCCACTGCACCAGGTTCCTTAATTTGGCACTTCAAGAAAGTACTAAAAGTATGGTACTTCAAGGTGTTGGTTTTCCACTGGTACCGTTGCCAAATGATGTGAGGCAGGATGTTTTGTACTGAATTCAAAAAATGGCTGTAGTATATTACAGGGGCCCTAACTGAAAGTGGGGGAAAAAAAAATGAACCATCGTAACCCAGGGAGTATCTGTACTTACAACATCACCTGCAGGTCTGCTTAGTGTCACTATCTTGTTGAAAAACAATGATGTACCCAAACCATTAGTAGTCCGCTTACAGTGTTCATTTTGTGGTTTTTAAACATATAAATATGGAAATAAACATATGGAAAAAATCAAAACAGCGGTAATCCTTTTTTTTTTTTTTTTTTTTAACTTTACTATGAACACCCTACTTTGCCTGCCAGTAACCCATCTGCTTCTGGCTAGCTTCCCGAGGCTAATGCTACGTGCACAGTAAACATGACGGGGAAAAAAAGTAATTTTCTCTCAATGACAAGTAGTCTCATCAAAACTTATAACTGCCAAAGGCGAGCCATCGAGATGCAGCAGTGAAGGCTACAACAGCATTTTGAGAAAATGTAACGTTGTGAAAATGTGCTGAACAAATAAAATTGAATTAAATATTTATGCACTGTACTGTATTATAGTTGATTTTTAATTTGCACAGCACTAATTTGAAAAGCGTTTGAAACGGCTGTACTGAATTCTGAAATTCTTAGTACAATTTAGTACACAGGGACATTATCCATTCTATTACCATATATTCATGTAATAAATATACAAACGTCAATTAGATTGAAATGTACCTGAGACATAAAGAAAAAGGAAAAAAAAAACTGGTTATAATGATGCTTCGCTGGTGATCAGTTTCACCCAGACAGACATAATCACCATAAGCGATTCCGCAGGGAAGCTTTTCTTCCCTGTTCAATAATATACAACAACTATTCAGTAATGCATTTATTCCAAACAGAAGTCTCAATATCAAGTCAAAAATAACTTCATGTCAAATATGAATGTTGCATTGTGTCAAATAAAGCAGCTTTGACCTAATAACGTTTCACTCCACTATGTCCACCAACAGTCACTTTCCCGTTGATCACATTTCTCTCAAAACATAAGGAGAATATTTACGAACAAAAAATCTAAACCCTATTTGGCGAATGGCTTGAAAAGCACAAGCAGTGTTGTATAAACACCGAAACAAACTTGAGTAAAAGTATAGATATTTTACCAGAAAGTAACTCAAGTAAAAGTCACCCATTAAAATACCACATGCATAAAAGTCTCTGGTATTAACTGTGCCTAAGTATCAAAAATCCAGTCAGTGACAAAAAAAAGAGTTGGCAGCATGGGCAGACGGCTGGTCCCATGTGAGGGGGGTGTGGCACCCCCTGGTCCCTGGGTCTGAGCTGACATCTGAGCTGCCCCCACATGTTAGATTAGGGAAACATCAGGGTACCTGGCTGGCAGTCCATAGACACGTACCGCGTGTGGACGGGCGTTGTCCTGTTGAAAGACAGTACCAGGTTGCTGTCTCATGAAGGGTAAGACATGTTGACGCAGGATGTCACTGTAGTTCTGTATGTCCCCGGAATCACTACCAGAGATGACCTGAGGTTATACCCTATGGCTCTCCACACCGTGATGCGTGTCGTCGAGACACGGTGTGGGATGACACTGGGTGTTGAGTCCAGTACCCCAGTCCGGATGGCAGGCACAGACGACATGTACTACATTGCATCCAAAATGGTCCATTACCATTATCTAGGTGCTTAACTTTGTCACAGAGTGCAGTGTTATCTGGTAAATGTACTTCAGTACTGAAAGTAAAAGTAGTAAATATTAAAAAAATTAAGAAAGCAAAGCAGTCAGAATGTGGGGAATTGCTCATTTTATTCTGTAGATTTAGTGCGGCAAAAGTATAAGCCTATTATTCTGTCTCTCATTAATTAACAAGCAAGAAAGAAAAATAAATCTGCTCTCACACAACATCAGGCACCCACCCCACCCCCCCTTTTTTTTCCAACCCGACAAAAACTGCTTCAGAACACCAACACTCCCATAGTTCACGTAAAGGAGCCGGTGACTCGTTTGTGAACCACACAGATGGAGATGTCTGAAGGAGTGGAGGAGTGAAGTTCTCTGGCTCACCCACTCACTCGGTAACTTTCGGTTAGCTACCTACTCCTTCCTTCGGGTCTATCCTTCTGAATGGGAAATTGTACTACGGTCCGGCATATCACGATAATATATGAATGATCCGGTATATGAACGTAACATCAGTTGAATGTGCTGAATATATTAACCATGCATAACGTTAGCCCCCCGACGTTAGATTACGTCGTCTTACCCCAGTGTGTTTCGAGGGTAGACGGTGAGGTTTTGGATGCCAACGTTTCAATGGGTTTCGACAGGCGTAAGACACGCTTCATTCGGTATGAGGAACCGTTCACACCAAGAAATGAAAATATTTCTTGTAAACAGGGTGATGGGTAATAATGTACGTTTGATGACTGGTGTTGTGAAGCTCTCAGCTGCCTAGGGCCCAATCGGCCACCTGGGTGAAGTTTCAACCAAACCCATAGCAGTCGTTTAAGTCTGTTTGTGCCGTTGAAATGGTCATTTGTGCTGCTTTAGTTTCTGAGATGTGGTCACGTGATACCAGCGTGTTGTTGCCCCCACCCAATTTGCGTCTCATTTTGACCGAACTGATCGCATGGTGCTGCAGTGGTTAGCACTGGTGCTTCACCCCTCTAGGACCAGGGTTCGAGTCTCCGCCTGGGTTACATGTGTGTGGATGTTCTCCTCATGTTGTTATGGGGTTTCCTCCGGGTACTCCGGTTTCCCCTCACAGTCCAAAGACATGCTGAGACTGATTGTTACGCAATTGCCCATAGGTTTGCATGTGTGAGTGACTGGTGTGTGAGTGTGCCCTGTGGTTGGCTGCCCCCCTCCCCCCTCCTGGGTTGTTCCCCACCTCATGCCTGTAGCTTCTGGGATAGGCTCCACACCCCCTGCGACCCAAAAGGGTAAGTGGCTTGGAAATTGGATGAATGATAGTGATTGGGCCGGTGCAGTGGTTATGACTGCTGCCTCACAGCATGACGGTCCCGGGTCCTTTCTGTGTGGAGTTTGCACACTCTCCCTGTTTTCACCAGGGGCTCCGGTTGGCCCTGCAATGTGTTGCCGACTCCCCAGGGTTGGTTTCTGCCTGCGCCCATTGTTCCTGGGATAGGCTCCAGTCCCCAGTTGGGACTAAGATTTCAGAAAATGGATGGAAAATCGCAATTGTTTGTACTGCACGTTTGCTACTTTAGTTTTTTAATGTTACTTTATATGCTCACATGACACCAGCGTCCTCCATTGTGTCTGATTTTGACCAAACCCTTTACAATCCTTTGGCCCCCCTTTGCACATGGGGGTCCAAACAAAGTCTCTGATCGGCGAAACCTATCGAACCCACCTCCGCCTCCGTGCCGGTCTATTCCTACATTCCAATATCTCTTGAAATTGTAGATTTGTCGACCAGTTAACGAACATTCTTTTGAAGTAAGCTTGAATGAAACCAGTGACAAGTGAGTTAGGGTTCTAGAACGTAGCTGTAGAACGTAGGATATTGATTTACAATAAACAAACAGTATATCGCCACAATTCCTTTGGAAATTTGGTGGCATAAGGTAGGAGCTTTTGTTTATCGTGGGAAAGATTTAAGTCAGATTTGGTAGCCCACTAAATCCTACACTCCAATTGAGACTCAGATCATTTTCAGAGGGTATTATCTTGCAGGATTTTGAGTATTGTGAGTTATGTACCATTTTTGTTGATATCCACAGGTGAACTGACTCACTATTGATTTTTATTGGCTCAATAATGTAATTAAGAGCTGAGGAATTATACAAAACCGTACGATCTGCGGCCCTTTTTCCACTGCTGATTTACAGCAGTTTGCAGACAAAATCGATGTGTAATGGATTTTTAATCTCCAATTACATACTTGTTCCAAAACTTGTTCTCTAATTCCCAGAATTCCCATCCAGCCTTCTTCCAATTCCTTGTCCAGGTTCAGATGGCGAGACTCTCAGAATCACTATTTAGCTGCAAGGTGGTCCATGGGGCTAATCACAGCAATGTGGCATCGTCCTCTGCTGCCTCCCAGGTTTCAGTCCCTCCCATAAAAATCCCACCTTGTGCCACCTGTATCCCACGATCCTCTATGCCTAGAGCCACATGTTCACCTGCTAAAATTGGCTAGGCTAGCTTTGCTAAGAAGCTGATGTTTAAAATGAAAATAGCTAAGCCTTTCACCTTAACATGGAAAAAAAGAAATAAAAAATGTACTATATTAAGAAATCTGCCACATCTCTCAGGAAAAACAAATTGGTCTGCAGCAGAGGGTCCCGCAGCAAGGTCACTCTCATTACCTGTTACATACTAACGAGCAAATATAGCAATGCTTAATTATAGTTAGGGCTCCTACTGTGATAAAAGTGTAAGACTGTATTTTATTTCCTGGCAAGGTGTTGAAGCATTATGGGTAGATTGTTAACCAATAAACTGATGTGGCGGCTCTAATACCTTAAAGGAATTGATCTGAAATGAGTCTCATTGTTTAATCGGTAGTGTTTTGTTCCACAAACTGAATGGAAAGATGTTGGATTGTCATGTTTACTTATGATGCATCTTTTTGTTTGGGTTCTCCCACATCCTAAGTAAGAGGATTTAACAGGCTCACATCTTCTGCACTGCCCTGGTTATGCTGTAGAGTGAAAGAACAGCTTAATGGCTTAATAATCAGTGATCTACATTTTAGATCCTTCTTATGCGAACATATCTGGTGTTTCAGGGCGTTGTTGAATTCTGGGGTTTTCTGGTGTTCTTATGTTGGGTGTTTGTATCTTGTGAAAATTTCTGGCGTTCTAATCTTAGATTAGGGCTGTGTTATTTTATATATAGAATTGATTAGTTTTCTGAATCTGTTCTGTATTATGTATTTTTTTCTGCATTGTACAGTATGTATTACAAGCAGATCCAAATGCATGCAATGTCTCATCATTTCCTCAAGGTGGCAACAATGCTTCGAGAGGTACATCCACTTGGATTAGTCATGTAAGTTTGTGTATGCAACACCAGGGGGCAGCACAGATGCACTGTGACATGATCCCTCAAGTAATGACAACCAATAAAAAAAAACAAGCACAACTGATATCTTTGGGAGAAAAACCGAGTGGATAGCAATATTATCGCAATAATTAAATTATTCAGGCATATGGAGATTTGATTATGACATGGCATCTTCATTCCGGTGCTGCCAGGACTCTTTTAAAATTATCTTCACATGCTTGCACTGCCGATGAATTATAAGTACTGAGTTGTACGGGGCTTCTTCGGGGGACCAAAAAAAAGAAAAAAAAACTCTGAGCGCCTGTGTGTGAGACTGCGTGCGTGTTTAAGATGCATAATTGGCAACTTTTGATGTTGCTTCAAACTGGAATGTTCCTCTTTCATCTGAAGGAGAGACAAAGGCAAGAGTTATTCAGAGCAGCCGTCCAGAACAATGAATCAGGACTCGGGTCGGGTCATAATGCTAGATATGGGTTATACTTGCGTCATTGAGATTCGGGGAGTGATTATAAAAATACACACGCACAACTGTCAGCTGCAGATGCCCAGGTTGGGCAAAATGCCCACATTAGCGATCTCGGTAGAGAGCCCTCAACAGAGCTGTGGTCTGTTTACGTGAGCATTGCTCACGAAGGAATCGCAGAAGTGTTGGCTGAGTTTCTCCGCATGTGAAGCATGTAGAACGAGGACCCTTGGGGGTTATTCTCGAAGAAGTGTACCATGCAGATGGTAGGTGGTGCCCGGGGGGGCTGCTCCACGGCAGCCTGTACATAATTTCCAGTCTCTCTGAGACAGCGTGCACACATTTGTTGCTCCAGACGCGTAATGCGCAGCAGTTGATTGTGGATTATTGACTGCCCTGCATCAAAACGCTGCGGTCGGCTTTCAGGACTGCAGGACGGCTCGATATCTACATCAGGGCCAGACTCGAGACGAGATTGAAGTCTCCGGTGATGATCTTGGCTGGTTACCTCCTCCTCATCCCATCTTCGGCGTTTTGTCATAACTCCTGTACTTTCCGCCGTGTTTTTTTCTCTCGTATTCCACTTCTTACCTTTTGCAGAAATCTACACCTACAGCGGCGTCCAAAAAACACTCACTTGACCTGATTTTCTCTGCTCACACTAGACAAAAAACCCTCTGTTCAGCCTGAACCTGAATTTTCATCTCCTGATGCTTCTCACCTCCTCCAGAGCTGCAAGAATGAAATGCCTCAGTCTGGGCGTTATTCACCCCAGACATTTAACGGAATTACACAACAGACACTCCGCTGAGCCCTGTTATTACCCTCTGCTGTAATTTTGGGTCTAAGAAATCCAGCTGCATGAGTGGACAGGCCACCTTCCCACTCTTTGTTCGTTTTTAACGACAGGTTTAGCCATATAGATGTATGTAAATTGAAAATGCTGATGTCTGTTAATTTCCTTTCAGTTTATGTGTCCGGAGCAGTCACTGTGTGCCTAGAGCAGGCTAAGATGTGTTATTCTATCTGAAGACACACACACACACACCCACCCACCCATGCTAACCTGTAAGGTGGTTTTGGTGTGTCGCAACGTTAAGATAGGAGGGCCAGGTTCATTTAGAAGAATTTAGAAGGAGAAAAAAATACATTTTTCATGGCTTTATTATTATTTTTTTTTACCCTGCTTCCTTGTTTTAGCGCGAGTGCCCAGTGTTTTTGATCTGCTTGTGTGATGATAGTATGTAGCAGGCCTGGCTGTGGACAGCTGCGCTTTTCTAAGTGCACTAAAAATCAGCATCAGCTGCTAGAAGAATCTGGCTCTTTGTGTATGATACAGCTTGGTTAACAAAATGATATTTTATCTTTTGCATATGAATGAAGCAGATCTGCAGCCACAAATCCAGCGGTATCAGCGAATGATCAGCTTGCTTCCTCGCGGCTCCCGTTGTCCTCCTTTCCTCCTCTGTGTTGGTCCAAGCCGCGTTTGTCCCCCGCCTCGTACTGGGAGCCCGCCTCGTACTGGGAGCCTGCCTGGTGCCGTCTCTCAGCAGGTGATTGACACTCCAAGTGAGATTTCAATTCCAGTTGATGAAAGATTAAATCACAGGCATGTACTGGCATTTAGGCCCCTGAGTGAGTACATATTTATCATCCATCACTTTGCGCTGGACCCCACACCCCCTCCCAGGGTTTTGAGTCGAACAGCAGGGACTGTGTGGCACTATCTCTGCCCGAGGCTCAGGCTTTTGAGTCTCTGAAACTTGCACAGTGTGAAATCTGCCTGAAGTCCAGGTCTTTGTGTAGAGCACAGAGCACATGGGATGAGCTCTTCAAGGTTGGTCATTGGTTTGTGATGATGTTTGTTTACAGTTTCACAAATGGAAAATGAAGTGCTCTGTAAAATGTGTGTAGATTGTGGCTCTGCCTTTGGTCCAGTGGAGCTCTCTGCACTTGTTAGGGCTTATTAGGACTCAGTTGTTATAAGGCATGGTCTTAGGTGTGACTAGGCTTGATCATGCAGAACCTCCAGTCTATTCTTTTTGCTGCCCTGGTCGATGGCCCCAAACCCACCATGGGTGGTGTATTCAGAGCTAATGAGAAGGGCCAGACTAGGGTGCTTGTCAACAGATGAGTTAATGCCTTCCCCACATCTCCCTCATGGACGCTCAGTGAGATGTGTGTTCTTGCTGACTTTGTGGTGCTTTCTAAGGAAACCTCATCAGAAAATGGATTCTCCCTTGGCCGAGCTCCTTCCATCCTCAGAGCTTCCTCAGAATTCCCTCACTGAGTGCAGTTTGATCCACAATCACCTCGAGGAGCAGATGTCTCCTGTTTTTTTTTCCCCAGAGTCTCTGCCTTGTTTTTCCTTTTACTTCCTTATTCTTCGACTGCTGGGTCATGAACAATGATGACTTCCTTTGCTTTGCTTACGACCTGGACACTTTCACCAAAGCTTTCATGGATGCCTGGGTTTCTTAAAGGTACTGCATCTGATTTTTGGACTTGTGACTAAATTGGAAACAGCATCACTGAGGGAAGCTTAATTTGTGAAGAATTTGTGCTTCATGACTGACTAGTTCATAATTTTCATCTGGGAGAACAGCATGAGCACTAATCCTGCAGGCTATCCAGACCACCTTCCTAATGTCACCCTCATGCAAGATGCACTGGCACAGAATTATTCCAGGAGAAACAAAGTTAGCCAAGTGCTAATCCCCAACGATTCTGATTGTTTGCGGCTGGTTCTGATCCAGTGCCAGACAGTCCTGTTTCCCAGCTAGAGCCGTACTGGACCCGCTGGCCACTGTGTTATTCGTGCACACTTACTTTCGCCCAGCATGACCGTAGGTCATGTGACTGTGTGCTCCCCTTAGCCTTGCATTCTGCTCACATATCGATGCCATCACATGGTTCAAAATGAATCAGTATTTCATTGGGCTACCTCACTGTAATGGTATGCATCAGTATCATTTATGCCTCTCCGACCCTCAACGACAGCTGATTGCCTGGATGCTCTACTGCTCCATATAGCAAGCAGATGGTCCCCGATGTTCTTGTGCGCAGCAAGTTCTCATTTCAGCATTTTTTCGTTTTATTGCCCCTGCTGATGTGAACAAAAATAGCTATATTCATTGCAAAGGCTGATACTAGTGACACAAAGTGAAGTTTTCTTGCCAAATAAATAAGGCAAACATTATTTTTTTATATGACCATGAAACTGCATGAATTATGTATGTCATTGATATAAATTAGTTAACTGGATTAGAATTGGCAGTATCACAAGCCTATTTGGAAGTATTATCAGTGAATGACAGTCTTAAAAGGCAATTGGCCATTGGTAGCTGGAGCCGCTGGCAGGACCAGGTTGCAGGAACAGGCAGGACGAGCAGGTTGACGGTGTTGCTGAGGGATCCGTTTCCGTCGTTTACATCCATAATTGGCGACATGAAGAGCGGTCGTTAAGCGGCGGGGCGACGCCCGCCCTCTCGCTTGCGGCAGACATTTAGCTCCCCAGATGCACGTCATCGACCAAATAGCTGCACACTGCCGGCGTGAGGCCCGCAGTGCTGCCGCCAGAGCTGTGATGAGGGGGCGCTGCTGCTGGGAACCACAGCCTGTAGAGGCACTGGGAAGCAGCAGGTAGCGTAGCGGCTAAGAATGGAAAGCGGGAATTCCCAGGAGAGGCCGTCCTGTAGTACTCACAAGAAGGGCACTTAACCTGAATTCCACGGCCACATAAGTGGGCTAAAACGGCGAGTCGTGTTGGGCTCAGGTACTTGCGAGGAAAATCGCACTGCAAAGCATACTGTTTTCATGGTACCTTGATCCTCAGTTCATGCACACCGTCCAGCATTACAAAAACTCTCGAGGAAAAAAAGCAGCTATCGTGGAGCGTCACAGAGAAGGAGAGCTGAAATATATAGGCTGTTATATATTGTGCATCTTAGCTCGAGTCATTGAAAGAAGGCCTATTTATTCAGGGCCGCACTCTACGTTTATTCAGACGGTTCGTACACATCTGTGTATATCACGTCGCTTTTTTCCCCAGACGTATTGGAGTCACGTCCTTGAAAGGTGCACATGCACTCTGAATCATACAGCGTCCACAAATTTAGCTCTGCATGTGGTTTCCAAGAACCCCCCCACCCTCCCCCTCCCCGTGAGTAACGGGATAATTGTTGCGGCCGCTGCCTCACAGAGATCAAACGACGGAGGCCGACGGACGCTGTGTTCCTTTCATTTTAGGGCGGGGGCTGGATTTTGGGAGAACGACCTACCAGCCAGTGAGACAGTCTCCTTTCAAAATTAACATGAAGAAGGGGGGGTTGGTGAAAAGAAAAGGGCGGTAGAGGGTACTCACCTGGATGATGATAATGATGAGAGTGGGATTTTGAAATTTTTATTCGTTTTTGCTAATGGGTGGCATCTGTCGAGGCTGGAGTAGATTGAATCGTATCTACTTGAGTTTTGATTGCTGGGATTTTTCTACTTTGATTCTCCACCGCGCTTCACCCCCCCCGCCCCCTCACCAGTGTTTCTCTCTGAAAGCTCATATGATGCTTCTCACAGATGCTGTGCACCTTCCTTCTGGCAGGATACACGTCTTGCTTGCTGCTGACCTCTGTTACCTATAGTGCCACCTTCTGGCAGCTCTGGGTAGCCCCTGAAGCCCGACGTAATGGCCTGTCACAATTGGCCCCCTCTGTGCTGTCAGCCCAGAGTGTGCCCCTGCTGCAGAGTGAGGATATCATGGGGATTTCCCTGAGCGGGCTGGAGGCGGAGCCTGCTGTCTGACACTGAGCAGGACACTCACCTGATGTGCTTAGAGTCTGGTTCGCTTTTTAATACCTGCTCACCAGCGAGCCTGTAGCAGCCCTGGAAAAATCAGTTTTTGAGATCATTCTTGGTCTTAGTCTCACATGCATGTAAACATTATTAGCACTGAATGTACGGAATGTACTAGTGCTTTAAACCCAGTACTAGTGGCTAAACAGGATAGCACAAAACTACCAAGTCACTAATATATTTGTGATATCTTATCTGCATATCCTGCGCCTCACTAAGGACAGAATGGATAACAGTAATGCATATGTGTTACGGATTTTAAGATGTGTGTGTTCATTAGCTAAATGACAATGGAGTAAAGGGAAAAAAAACGAAATTGTGCCCATTCAATTCTCATGCAAGCCAACCAACGAGCAACAATCGGCACAAAAAATATGAAAAAAGGCCAGTAAGGTCAACATGCTCCCAGGTTACTGGAAAAGTTTTAGCTATGGGCCCCGTAAACCTGACCCCACAACAAACTCTTAACAGATTCCTGTGTTTGTAAAGCGCCGCCTTCTGGTAGAAATGCGCAATACAGGCCGGGCTTGTGAGGAATCTGAGGGCAGTTGTTCAGCAAGTCGTCTCTATAGCTCATTTTGCTTAATGCTTTACGCACTGGGGCCACTTCCAATGTCTGAAGGAGATTGTCACAAATAACCGATTGCTGATTGCATCTAGTGCCTCGAAAAGCTGGCCTTCAATTCTGCCTCAGCAGTGCCTTTTAAGGTGTCTAATCGTGTTAAAAACGTTCATTGAACCTTTTAAATGCAGTGTCGCTGTTTTTTTTAAATTCTAGCCTAGGACTGTTACTAGTTGCTGAAGTCTGTAACTACTTTATTGTGAATGTTTTTTAACAAGCGAGCACTTAAATGTCAGAAACACATACAACTTTTGCAGGTATAATCAAACAGATCCTACATGCTATACATGACAAAGTGTGTTCTTGTTCTTGAAGTCCTGCTTCTTTGGAAGGTTAACGGTTACAATTTTAATTTTAGGGCATTTGTGAAAAACGCAGTTATGGATCCGTTCAGTGCCACCAAATCAGTCGTTCCACTTTAATCCAGGGCCTCGCAGCTTGCTAATCGAGTGCCATTCGCTCTGCGCCTCTCCTTCCCACAAGCCGCCGTTTATTTTCAGCAGCGCTAACGATACGCACGCCTCCTCCGTCTCCGCTTCCTTTGTGAGCCGGGTGCGTGCTTTTCAGCTGTTTCCGGCATGCCTGTTAATGGGCAGCGTGAGGATTCCCACGCTGAGCCACACTGAGCGCGTCTTAACTCACGGCGGCGGCGGCTGTGTTCAAATTAAGAGCAAACACCTGAGCCTATTAGCATATGCCTTAGAGGACGCCGAGGACTGAGGGAGTGCTGCCTGTCACACGCTCCCATTTGTGCTGTCATTAGTGAATGTAGGACTTAGTGTTCAATTTGCATTCCCGTGCTTAATGAACCTGCTTTCTTTATTCCTTCTCTCAGAAAAATTAGCTTAATTGTTTGCCTGTACGGTCTAAATGTTTTAGCTAAGTGGGCTTTAAAAAAAAAAAAAAAAAAAAAAATACAGTAAGGAAGATGCTTGTGATGACAGGTGAGCTTGGGGGGGTGGGGTGGGCACTAGTAGCCAGCGGCCAGCCATGGGTGTGGGGTGAGGTGGAGGACAGGGGACCTCCTTAGGAGCCCCCAGCTGGCCTCCTTCTGGGCTGGGCTGCAATAAATGCCCTTCGACGGCTGTCCTGGGCCCACTGCGCTGGGAATTTCCAGTAGCTTGATATGTTCCTTCTCCCTTAATTTTTTTCCATCCTTTTTCCCTGACCGCTCTCCTCAATGTGCTCCGTGGAATCCAGGTCTGTAGAGAGATCCTTACCACCCCCCGCCTTTTCATGTGCGCGATGACATAATTGCTTCCAGTCTAAGTAAAGCCCTCCCGGGTGAGGGAGCGGAGGAGAACGGAGTGGGGCGCAGTGGTTTGAGGCCCCCGGGTTCCCCATGCTGGCCGGCCGGCCAGCCAGAGCTCGGCTGCCCTGTCCTCCGTGCTCCCGTAATGAGGGCCCTTCTGTTTTATGTGGAGGCCGCCCAATGCGACTCCGCAGACAGCTTTAAATAACCCGGCGTGCTCCAATCTGTAGGACTCAGCTTGGCCTTTGCCAGCCCGGCTGGTGACATCACCGTGGTCCAATCAGAAGCCAGCCCGGTTTCCTGCACCCGTGCCAAATGGTGGGTGGGGGGATTTAAAACAAGGTTTCCCCATCCCTTTTGACTTACCCCCCTCCCCCCCACCCCCCACATCTGCCCTGCACCCCAGCATCCCATGGCAGTAGAGATGGGAGAAGGATCGGGAGGGAAAACAAATGTTACTGTTAGTAGTTAAAGGTTAACGGTCGAATTAAGCATTCGTAATGACAGGCTTGGGAGAGCAGGCAGTGAAGTCGGCCCTCTTAGCCTGTTTGGTGCGGCTCCGATAGAGAGCTCCGCAGGAGGACAGGTTCTGGCTAGCTACTTGTTAGCTGCTGGCAGCTAGTGGGGTGACTGCCCCATTTTGGTTAGTAATCTGTCCTGGGAGAGGATAGGCAAGGCCCCCTCCGTCACAGGCACAGGCTTCTACTCTGCCCTTCCCTTCCATTTGGGTAATTAGGCCAAATGCCAGGCTCTGTACTCCCAGAGAGCCGCAGCAGTGCTGATGACTAATGAATTGATTTGAATGGGGTTGGTGACAGACTGGCGTTCTGTCCGGGCTGCACCCCCACCTTGTGCCCTCTGCTGCCTGGGATAAGCTCCAAGCCCCCCGACCCTGACCAGAATAAGCGGTTAGATGACTCTTGCACACAAGTCCCCAGATTGGGTTATGGCCTGCTTCAAGAGGGCCCTTCTGAGCAAGCTGTCACTGGCTGTCATTAGCATTAGCAGGACAAAGAGGTGGCAGATTTGACAAGGGCTGAGCGGTCCAGTAGGGAAGTGATTGTTTTAGCCAACCCCTTGACGGTCTGGTCTAAGCCCGAACTCCTAGCCTGCCCGGGGGTGCATTTTTCTGATGATTGTTATATTCTGGAGAGTCACCTGCCACCTTTTGCTTGCCTGCGTTTGTGTGGGTTTAGCGCATAACGCAGCATTGAGGTCAAGTCAAGTCAAATTTTCCTTATTGTCATTTCATCCAAGTACAGAGTATAATGTGAGACAAATTGCATGTCTTCGGGACCATGGTGCAAACACACAACATGTAGTGCAAGAGGACATTGTACAACATATGGTGCAAATATAGAATACAGTGCAAAAAGACAGGATAGTGCGGTAAATTGGCATAACAAGAGCAGGGCACAGTACACATCTGTGGGGCACATCAGTTATACTGGACCAGTAGCAGCTCGGGCTGTAAAGATATAAGGTGACACAGATATAAGGTGCAATGCACATTTTCTGTGTTCTTGCGGGGTGTTTGTGTAGAGTTCAGAGGTCCCAGTTCAGCAGCGGGTATTGGGGGGTGATCCTGGCGTGATGAGAGACGTCTCCATGTGACACCTCGCCGTGATGCGGGCCTTAGGATTCCCTCCGTCCACCCGCGTCCCCCAGGGACAGCTAGTCGTGCTTCGAGGTTCACCGCACTCTCTGCATTAACAGCAGATACATGTGGCGGGAAATCCCCGTCTCCAGCTGGGGCCCTCTGTCTCTGTCCCTGTCCCTGTCCCTGTCCAGGAGGTGGATGGCGACAGATGTAAGAACTGCTTCAACTGCCCTTGGTAAGTCAGCCCAG
>JAABNY020000039.1:35409638-35426142 GCA_015164015.2 Brevimyrus niger | reverse complement strand
TCGTGCTTCGAGGTTCACCGCACTCTCTGCATTAACAGCAGATACATGTGGCGGGAAATCCCCGTCTCCAGCTGGGGTCCTCTGTCTCTGTCTCTGTCTCTGTCTTTGTCCCTGTCCCTGTCCAGGAGGTGGATGGCGACAGATGTAAGAACTGCTTCAACTGCCCTTGGTAAGTCAGCCCAGCTTGCATGCAGAAACCAGCCAGTTTCCTTTTATATACCAGTCCTGATGACTTCTTACTGGTGGGCCGGTAATTAATCCGGTAATTGAGACTTGCACTTTGAGATGAGTGAAATTATAGTATGTAATCATTCCATCTTGAGAAGCTGATGGAGATGCATGGGAGGGAGGCTGAGCTGCGGACCCACACGCCGCACTTTGGGCTGTAAGGTTCTCTCTTGCCTTCTGTTCAGTGTTGGCACTAAAACCCAACAGGGCATGCAGGGTTACAGTGCTTCAGGCTGGACTTCCGAGCATCTCAGAAAGGATCTCTGTGACGAATTGTGCAATTGGTGCCATATTTAAGAATCATGCTATATTAATAAACCCATTAGCTTAACTGCTTCAGTAATTACCTGTCTATGTCATTATCTGAAAATCACGTCTGCTGAGAAACTGCATTAATTAATGATATATTAATACATACGTATCAATAAAATTATTCCTATCATTGCTGCTATTACGGTTGCTAATATTGCCATTACTGTGTGAAGAAATTAATAGTGGTAATAAAATATATTACAGCTAGGAGTCTGTGCTTCATTAAAATAGTCTCTCAATGTAGATCAAAATGGCTCAGTTATGACCTGCAGCCACTTAAAAAGTCTGTTTTGTTTGTGTTCATTTAATCTTAATTTATTTTGAGCTAAATTAAAAGCCTTGACCGTCTGAAAGGCTGTGCACTATGATTCATGCCCCATCTGCAGGATTTATCCACTTCTCCCAGTTTTTTATAGTTTACCTGGCCCTGCCGCCGTGGACTTGGGGGGGGGGGGCAGTGGGAAATGGACATGTTTTGTGTTCCTGGCACTGTGGCCCCCCAGTCTGGTCTCCAGCTGGCTGGTCTTTCTCTGGAGTAATATTGATTTGGTTCTCATTAGACAGGCTCCCTAATTCGCCTCTCAAAAGTGGAGCACCTCATTTTTATTGGAATTGCTTGGCTTTCCTGGCTGGGGGGTGTTGGGCTGTGGCCGCATCCTTTGCGAGCCTGGAATGTTACACAGGTCTGACTTTCTCATTTCTTCCAATTGAATAGTGGGTGTTTTGCGTCGAGACAGAGGGCTGTATTAACCAGTGTAAGGCAATTACTGAAACCTTTAATTAAAGCATGACTGGGCCCTTTCTTATTGTATTTCTTACAGAAGGTGGTGCCATTGATATTCTGTCATGTCTCAAATTAGGATTAAATTGGACACGGAATTAATCAATGACTGTTCAGTTAGGTCCACATGTGTGAATTTACCCTGCAGCGACGAGTGACAAACAACATGAAGTTTTGGTCATTTGAATTTAAAAGTTATGGTGTCGCTTTGTTTTTAGGCAAACATCTTCATCTCTTAGCCTCTGTTTGATAAATGGACTTTCAGATGATTGTGTGAACCAGAAAGAATGGAATCAAAACTGAAAGCCTGTCAGCTGTGGTGTGATTTTGGAATGTGATTCTAAACCGTTTCCTGTGGACCGTATTCATCCTGAATGTGCATCATGGACCTGCATCATCACCTGGTTTTATGTTTGGTTCCATACTGCTGGCCCATAAGAATGGCCCCAGATCAATCTACTTCAGTGTCCATCTGCAGTCAATATCTCCAAGCAGGAGAGACGTGTGTCTGTGAAGGAGAGATTTAGATTCTGGTGATCAGATGTCATCGGATCTCCGCACTTGCATGGGGCGATCGGGGCAGAACAGTGGAAACCCCACTGTTAGTTCCTTGCTCTCCCTGATCAATTTAGCTGTCTTTGTAGCTGCTTCACACTCACTATCATGGAGAACCTTCATTCTGTTTTTGAGGCATAGGAGAGATAAGTGTCGGCAAAAATCCCCTTTCTTCAAATTGGATAAATCGTTCCTTTGCAGTCAGATATTTAATTCATGATGTTGTGAAAATGACAAGATGTCTTCAGATCACTCTTTGCTGAAGAGGTCGATCCCTCGCCTGGATTTTGCAGGTATAGTTGGTGGAGCGGAGATTGCAGGGTGAGGACATATAGTAATAGGAAACTGCACTGAGCAGAACCAGGAGCGAGCTGGCAAAGGATGCAACCGTCTGGTCAACCAATTGGCCAACTGATTGGTCAACCGAATTTCCTGAAAAACTTGGAAAACACATTTTGTTTTGTGTCTTGGCTCTAGTCAGTTCCATTGGCTGCGTGTGAGTGGAGGTGTGCGTGCGGTGCTGTGAGTACAGCATCTGGCTAGGCAGTAATAATCAACCCGGAAGAGGAGATTGCTCGTGCGTGGCTTTGGGTTCCTGTTCCAAACTGCATTTGTTCCCCTTTATCCTCTAGAGGATCGCAACTCCCCCCATCCTCCTCCTCTTGGACCTGCTGGCGTAAAATGCAGGCGCAGTCATGCGAAGGTCCTTGTTTTCATTCCAGCGCATCCTGCTCTCCTGTCCTACATGTGGCACGGGTTCGATGTGCTCCCCAGCTGCCACTCTGATAGCCTTTTTTGGGAATGAAGAGTGACATGTTTGTAAGCAATCTTCTGGGGCCTGACACTGCTCAGGGAGGTGGGAACGATGGTGAGTGCAATGGAGGTGATAAGTAGAGTGATGCTCTTCTTGGCAGACCAAGGAGGTGTCGAGTGCTGCAGGCGAGGGCCCTGTGGGGGCTGATGGGCTGATTTTTCTAAAGCCTTCTCAGAACTTGGGATCTCCAGGGGATCCTCTAAGCATTAGGTCCATAATGAGCTGTCTGAGATCACTCCAACTGTCAAGCTAGCAGAATACAGAAGTTGAGACAGGATCAGTCGATGGTACTAATATGTTATAAAATATCTTCAAAAGAAGGTTTAACTGTCAAGACATCCTGCGTACACAAGGGAAAACTACTCTGCTCTCCCCCCTGAAGATAATGGTCTCCTGAGGCTTTATTGAGAGGGTACAGAGACGGTACTGTGGTACAAAAGGAAAGAGGATTGAGTTGGTGAGGACTGAGAGGGCCGTGAGGGACTAGGGGCAGCTTTCCAGGAGTAGATCTCCTCTGAGTCATCAGCACTTCTGCCCAGGGCCAGATGCTGCAGCCTTCCTCTCAGAAACCAAGACCCGCCTCAGTGCCGATGACAACAGGCAAACGTCGGGCTCGGATATCGAGGATGACGGGAGCAGGGAAGGCGCCATGGTGACGGGAACAGGGATGGAGCCGTCTGCTCCGCACTCGAGCTGACGTATGCGGCAGAACCTGTGGAAAGTTCTTTCTGAGGCTGTTGAGCTGTGGTCCTGCTCAGATCGATGACCCTAATGACCACATGCTGGTTCTCTCTCTGGCAGCCGCTTCTTAACTCACATTGTCCTCAGTGCCAAAGATGATCAGAAAAATGTATCCTTGATTGACGAATGTAGCGTTAACTTACTGATATAATAATAATAATTATTATTACCATTATTATTATTATCAGTTTATTATTGCTTTTATTATTATTATTATTATTGATAATGATAATGATAATAATAATAATAATAATTACAAAAAAAAAAAATAGATTACGTGAAGCTTTTAGCTAAAGAAGCCTTTCATTTTGAATCTGTTAGACTCCTGGACATTGTATTGCATCTTTGGCTATACTGGCTGTGTTTGGTGTTCTCCTCCACAGCCACGTTCCATGGCTTCCCTCCTGCCGCTATTTCACACCCAAAACTGCCAGCAAGCTGAAAGCCCGACCCACTAGTTTCTCTAGCGTTCGTCTGACTGTCGTTGTCTTGTGGGGGGGGGGGGTTAATTCCTGGGCTGGAGATTGAAGCCAGCTCGTTAACAACACCATACTGCAGCAACAGATGTGCGAGGGTAGGTTTGTTAGGAAGAATTAGGAACAGCTGGCAAGCTTGGGTAATATTCCGGGACGTGAGCATGTTCTGTTATAGATGCAGTTTGGTGTCAAGCGAAGGACGCAGTTCACTAAAATTAAAAATTAGATCAAAGGAACTCTGTTTAAAATAGATGCTAAAATAAATCAGAAATTAATTCTAAGCTCCCAACTCGGCTGAATCGGTTGCAGTACGCTACTTTCTGAGAGCTGTTCTCTGATGTTAAACTAGCTAACACGACCATGGAGAGCTATTTTTAAACATCAGTTAATATGTAGCTATACATTTGGAGTGTTTAACTTAATAACAGTGCGCTGTACCCTGTCAGTTTTTGCTCATATTAGTGTCTGTGCCTTGTCCATATTTGCACATTTTGCATATTACTTTAGGCGCCCTTTTGCCGTCTAAACACATGTAGCTATGTAAATTGGTGTCTCTAAATTGCTTGTAGTATGTAATAGTGTGTGCTCTGTGATTGGCAGACATCCTGTCCAAATTTTCCATGCCTAGTTCCTTGTATTTCCTGGAATTTGCTCCAAACACACCATGAAACCTGCATAAGAAATTGGTCAAAGTGGATGGATATATATATTATATATGGATATAATATGTAGTTCTCTCTTGAGGACTTCGGGATGTTTTTGTTACCTTAGTTTATGAGGTTGTTTAAAAATCACTCCCCAAAATACTGAAAATGAGCTTGGGATTAGCTAGAATCTTCTCACAGGCAAACTGGCTCCTTCAGAATGGAGCCCTGTGCATTACAGTCTACGCTATGTAGTGTCGCAGCACAGCAATTAGCGAGGCAATTAGTGAAACTTTCGTAATTCTTTTCATCAGCCTTCATTCATGTGGCTCCTGCGGCCCTAGACGGGCAGCTCTGCCGCAGACGGCTTTACTCCCACCGCGTAGGAGCCTCTCTGTCCGCAGTGCTGGTTTTTTTCCCCCCAGCAAGAAGCACTGATGAAAACAAACAAGTGAAAGCAGGTTTGCCTCTCACTTTAATTTGAGATTTAAAATTCAAATTAGTTTTTTTTTAGTTGCAGAGAAAAGGAGGGGAAAGCCCTGGCTGTAATTTGAGGCTAATTCTTAGCTCTCCTTCATTATACCCCCGCCCCCCCCCCCACGCCGACTTATTTCTGCATGACGTCTGTTCCCTCTTTACAGTCCTTTGTGCCAACGTGAGTTGGCTGGAAGAGACGCCACATGCTTTAGTGACAGCGTTTAGGGGACAGGGAACCTTGACCCAGACGGGTGTAGGGGACTAGTTTCACCCCTGGGGGGACGGATGGTGGAAAATAGGGGACCTGTGCAAGGGCAGTTGTGTAGGTCAGGGGTTTTAAGCATGAGTGGCATGGGGGGTGCCTGGACCCTGTTAAGAAGAGGCTTCCTGCTTGTGCTGTCAGCTTGGGTCAAGAGTGTGGCTTTGTGCTGTGGGGGGCCTTCCCATTGGCTGTCAGGCTGGGCTTCCTGAGGGGCAGCGAATCGGGCTAACTGCTGAGCGGTACACTGGGTGAATGGCTGCCAGGGCGTGAGTTCACTGCGCAAATCGGGCAGAATTGCAGCTGGCAGAGCAGCTCGCTGACCACATGCTGTCCCTGCACTCACGGCCGTGTGCCTGTCAGCGGAAACCCGGCTTCCCGGCCCTTTCAAGTGCAAAGTTGGCACCAGCAAACCCCTAAATGATCTTTCGCTAATGTGTTTCTCTGTAATGGCTTCAACTCCATCCATCCTTAAATGCTTTTTTACAGATCAATTGCCTTGTTTTCAGCAAGCCAAATTACTCACTCGTGTCAGGTTATTATAATGAGCCGCGGCACCGAGTGGCGACGCGTTTTTTTTTTTTCTTCACCCCATTACTTTCTTTTTTGTTTTTCCGCATAATGAGTTTTGTCAAAATAGCTAGGAAGCCAGCTTAAAAGACAAAAGTGAATTAGCAGGGGAGAAATATGGCGCTCAGTGAGCAGGGGTGGTTTGTCTTCTGAATGGGTACTTTAGCGATTAGTGCACGTTTCGGATCTGCCTGAAATGCTTTCTTCACGTACCTACGGGCGGTTAGCGTTTTTGCGCTTGCTCCCAGCTTGCTTTCCACCTGCCGACCTTGGCATCCGGCCTCTACTTGATCGGATCACCGAGCCGCTATCGGCTTTACCTCCGAGTGAAGTGTGAGAGCCAATCTCTGCTGGCTCAAAGGTTTATCCAAGCTGGAGGACAATCAGGATGCAGGAAGGTAGAGATGCTTGTTGGATGGGAAGAACTATTTTTGGGGGAAGTCCTTCTGGTCCCTACTTGGTTTGATGGATGTTACAGACGTTCCGACTCTGCAAGGCAGATTTATTGCCACCTGTTATTATTAATTACTTGTTTAACAGGTGTTTTATGCGAGGGGGCTTGCACTGTGAGCTCCCTATTTGTTTATGCAGATGGATATTTGTTTTGAAACCCTGCTAATGAAACCCATAACCAGTGGGGATGCCCATCTGGGATATCGAGACCCTGTGCTGAGGCTGGTTCTTGCCAACCGGACTCTTGCCTTGGCACTCGTGGCTCTGCTGGTCCACCAAAGATGGAGATAACTGACGGTCACTGCTGCAAAGAACTGAACAAGGGGAGGTTGGTCAATGATTTAACTGGACGAAGAGGTGGATTTAACTGATTATTACTTAAGGCAACATCCAGATGGTCTTAGCACTTATATGGGAAAAATAAGAGAGGAGATATATGTGCCAATGAAATGTGCTACATATAGAAAAACCATGTCAAGGCATGTATTTTACAAGCATCCATATGACATGGAATCCATTCCAGTCATTGATCTTTGTATTGGTGTTTGAGCAGTTGACTGATGTCAAGATCTTGAAGTTAACCACTGATTAACTACTTAAAAATATAACAGCTTCAGGCATTTATTCTGAAATATCTTTGGTGTCTCCTAGAGCGTATAACAATATGCCCTGTTATTGTTGACAGGAGCGGAAAGCGAGGGTCTGACGTGGAGATAAAGTTGAAAAGCACGTCATGGACTGTCACTATGGGCCTTTCATAGCCTGTCAATGCGATAATGGCCTGACACAGGACAAAACCCCATGTTGCTGTCAGAGATAAAGTTGAGAGCCATTCTTTGCCTCACTGACCATGTTACCTCTGCCCTGAGCTGTGAGTCAGAGCTGGCTTGGACCAAAAGGGGCCCAAAAACAGGATATGACAAGGGAAGTTTGTCAACAAAGCCTGGAAGTGAGCAGGTCCTGTACGCGCGTTCTGATCGCCGCGATAAACTGGCCTGGGGGCTGCAACCTCCCCCGTCACCTCATTTCTGTGGAAGGTAAATCCTGTTCAGGAGCTCATTCTGCTCCCAGGATTTCCTAGTTATCATAAAAACTTTCAAGTTTTTTCCTTGATGGGGGAAATTCTAGCAACCTTACCTCTGTAAGTGGTCAACATGTCACAAGGGCTTTGGACGCTTTTTTCCGTGAAACTTTCCTTAGTCTCGGTGGTGGTGTGAGGGAGGTGTTTGCCTTTCCATGGTCTCGATGGTGGTGTGAGGGAGGTGTTTGCCTTTCTATGGTCTCGGTGGTGGTGTGAGGGAGGTGTTTGCCTTTCAAAGGATTTGGTGGTGGTGTGAGGGAGGTGTTTGCCTTTCAAAGGATTTGGTGGTGGTGTGAGGGAGGTGTTTGCCTTTCCATGGTCTTGGTGGTGGTGTGAGGGAGGTCATTGCCTTTGGCTGACTTGTGATGAGGGACCGTTTCCTCAGCTCAGCGTTGGGATTGGCAGTAGAAGCAAACGGCCCAGGTCTGCTTGGGGGGTCAACGGGGGTGTAAGATGTCAGTGGAGATGAACTGTATGGGAGCATAGGCCAGGTGTTGTTGTAGATGGGGGGTGCACAGTGTTTGCCGACATAAATTTCCAGGTCTTGAATATATATGTATGCCTGTATCACACAGCCCCATAACTCTTATTGATGTCTTTGTGTATATTTCCATTTATATGAACAGGAATAATTGTACGTGTCCTTTGTCTGAGTGTTTATGTGATTTTTGTGAGATACCGTGCATATGTGAACACATTAACGCACTGAAATGCACTTCTGTCCGTTTAGAAAACAGTAAATTATTAAATGTACTTAACGAGCGGTGTGGACTTCGCCGGGGCTGTAATTTCATCCCACTGCCAGCTACCGTAATCGAAGTGTAGTGACGGCTTTCCCGAATGTCCACATCTCCTCGATGAATCACAGAGAGCCTGGCACTCTCTGGCACATAAATAACCACGTTGGGGGGGGGGTTACTGCTGCCTCAGTGTGTTTCCATTTCGAATGAAGTAAATGGCTACTGTGCTATAGGCTCGTAAATCAGTGGGGCACTGTATTAATTGTGATCGTGCGGGAAAAACAGCTCACAATTGTCATGTTCCGGCCTGGGGATGCATTACTCCAGTTACTTCAGGTTGTGCCTTATATTATGGCTGCGTCTTGTGTAGTAATGAGACATTCACATGGGATCTGGATTCCAGTTTGAGTTAGACTGTTACCCGAAATTTGTTCTGTTTTTCAAAAGAATTTCCACAGGTTACAGGTATTTGAGAATTAATAGTAGGTGAAACATGAGCTGCCCTGGGTGGGAATAAGAACGAGGCCGCTGAATGTGGTAATAGGCTAAGTAAGTCATTATGTTTCTGAGAAGAACTTCTCAGCCTCAGTAGCAGCGTTCTTGTGCTGGTCATCCATTCATCTAGGCAACCATCCACCTTCATTTGTCATTTATCCTGTGCTGGGTCACAGTGAACACACACACACACACAGGCACAAACATACACACACACTCACAGAGACACACACGCATACATGCACAAACACATACACACGCAGGCATACACATACACATGGACACCCCCCCCCCCCGATATACGCACATACACGCACAGACGTGCGCAAACACATGCATAGACATACACACATGCACAAACATATGCACACATACACACACATACATACACGCACATGTCAGGGAAACGTATACTTATGGGGACCGCTCATTCATGTCTATGGTAAAATGCTAACGCTAACTATGACAACCTTAACCCTTACCTAACCAAAACTATAATCATAAGTAACCAAACAAAGTTTTTGCATTTTTAGTTTTTTCATAGTAGTCACAGATTTTTATAAAATAAATTAAAAAAATTGATATTTATTACATCATGGGGACATTGTGTCCCCATAAGGATTGGTATACCCGCTCACAAACACACATGCACACACAAGCATACAATTACGCACGCACATGTTGGGGAAACTTGCACATGCACACACGTACAGAAACACACACACACACCTCACATGTACACCGTCACCCACACGCACGCACACTCAACATAGTCTGCTCTTTTCTTTTTTCTTGTTTCTGCAAGACATTGATTTGGAATGGTTAATATACTGTAATTCATAAAAATAAATAATATACATCTGATATTAGAGGGCTGCAGGTATGGCTCAAAAGCGTTCAGAAGAACCATGTGGGGTGTGTATTTGGGAAATGTGTATGGTGGGGTGTGTATTTGGAAATACCACGTGCAGAGGTGTCTGTGTTTGGAAATACAGCCGCGCGGAGGAGTGTGTTTTTGGAAACATCGTGTGCGGATTTATGTGTGTTAGGAAATACTGCGTGAGGAAGTTTGTGTGTTAGGAAATACCATGTGCGGTATCACTGCTATCGTGAGTGTTTGCAGAGCTGGATGGAAAAATACTTAAGAAATACTTAAAAGTGAAATTACTTATTGCACATGATATTTGAAACGCCTAGAATCACGTTTGAGCATTTCAGTAATTTTTTTTGTAATGTTGTATATTTGGATTAGCCAAGCATGGTAAAATGTAGTACTGATTAAACAGATATTTGGATTAATTAAATGAAATTAATTTGCTCCATTACCAATGTCAGTAAGGCAGCTTTAAAAAAAATCTATTTCTTGATCACAGACGGTGAAACTGTTATCGTGAAGAATGAAAATGAAAATGAGACCTCTCTGCCAGTTGATAAGGCACTTATACTTGTCATCAGCAAGGGCTGGGGGGCAATGGGGGGTGCTTGGTGGACAGAGATACCAAAGCGATGCTTTGTTAACAAACCCCCAGTGGATATTGATCCCCTCCAGTCATCGGCCATTGCTTGGAAACCCCATCATTTGGAGTCCTCCGTCCGCCTGTGATGGATCTCGGTGATCAAAGGACTGTGGGCTGATGGTTACCCCCCACCGAATGAGAGTGGAAATGGCCATCCTGCGGGGGCACTCTTCTACGACTTCCCCTAATGGTTCCTTGAGGGCTCCCCAGATACGCAAGTGGTTTGTCATTTTGAGAAGCGGCAGCCTCTGTGCTCTGCGATGCTGCCGGGTGCCAACAGGCCTGCTTACCACGTGGCTCTATTCCTCAGCCCAACCTTCCCTTCTCCATGTGTAACAAAGGCTGACCTCTGAGTCCAATAGAGAAGGCCGGGACATTGGCTTATCTGATAGTATGCCTGGAGCAGGGAAATTTCATTACCTCTGACTGAAAAGGTTGGGGGGGGGCAGGGTTCCCTCGACGAGGGTATTGTCGTGGCCATGAATGGGGGCGTCGCACCCAAATGTGGCAGTGAGGAACTATGGGCAGTAATTCAGGGCATTCTGTCACTCGTCAGGTTCAAGGGGGACATGTCCTTTGGCTTTCATGGAGAAACTTCCATGATACTTGGCCTGGGGTTTCCTAATCAAGCCTGAAAGCAACCAGTCCTCCTTACTGCTACCCGATCTGGACTGACTTCCACCAAGAAATGGAAGATCTGGAGAATACATAATTTTTTTCAATCTTTACATCTCTATTCACTCTGTCTATCGCCTTTAAACCCCACCTCCGATGGGCCCAGGGTGTTCTGATTGGTCAGCTTGCCCTACACATTTCACCCGTCTTGCAGTCTGCCGACATACCCTTGCGGCCAATAAGGATTTTTTTTGAGGTAACTTCTAGAGATGGGCCGATCCACATTTTTACAGTTCCGATCCGATTCTGATATACAACCGCTGATACGATACTGATTCCGATACAAGACCACCATTTACTTTGTTATACTTTATATATACATTCTTAAAGCTAGTAAATACAAATAGGAAAAAAATATGGACAAAAAGTATTTAATTAGGCTACTACCAGCATACATAATGTACTGTTCCACCTCATTTGTACATCTTGTTTTAAATGTTTTTTGAGGCATTTGCAGTTCAATATGAATATCCTCAAAGCAGGCGAGGCGAATGCTTAATAATCTGAACACAGTTTTTCTCTCATTGGCTTCAGCTCAGTCACACTTTGCTGTGATGGCAGCCCCTCTAATATCACAAGCTGCAGCGAGTCCAAGCAAGACAGTCCAAGTTAGCGACTCTCAAATCATCATTTGCTTTTTTTGCCTTGTTAAGTGGGATTGTCCATTAAACACTATTCCCACCTCTGAAAACTTTATTTTAAAAAGATTGCAATTCGCTGTGTTACTGGTTTCTGTTAAAAGCGTAAAATACTCCCAGATCGTCACGTCTTGTCTAACGCTCCTCGTACTGCGAAGAGTATGCGCATGACGTCACAGCAGGCGGAAGTCACTGTACTCACACTCACTGAGTAGCAAAAAAGCCATGTAACACATGTAAAATGGGAAACAGCTGTCGTGCGATTCATTGTACAAATAGATTTAACACGAAATATGAGCTTTTTAGAGATTGCCAAAAACTAAATAAGTAAGTATAGGACGTGGATCAGTCACAAATTACCGATACCTGATCCGTCAAATAGGTCTGGATTGGCGCCGATATCGATCCAAATATTGGATCAGTGCATCTCTAGTAACTTCACAATGTCACAGAAATTCCAAAGAGGCTTTTCAGGCAGATTAGAGAAGAGTGGTTTCTGTAGTGAGAGTTACTCCCTTTGGTGCGTATTTTGGACCTTAAGACTTTACAGACAGTTCACATGCACATAAAGCTATATAACACACTGAAGGAAAGGGAAAAACCAGATAAGCATTAGGGCCATCTTGAGTGATGATGTGATGATATTAGCAGTATTTATGGTGACCAGTGATGAGAGAGTGATGTGTGACCTCAAAGGGTCTGTCCCAGTAGAACCCTGTACCCTACCCTGTAAGCATGAGAAGCGAGAGCATCCATGTGCGGTGGCATGTCTGGGCAGGGCTGGCTGCTCATGTGGGTGTGTCATTCCTGAGTGTTAGTGGGTGGGTCTATCATTGAACCCTCCCTCCATTTCTGATATGATTGGGTCAATGGGGAAGGACAAGGCTCTGGCTTCTAGGTATCACATCTATTCAGCTGCCTGACTGAATGTCCCCTTTCACTCCGGCCTTTGGCCTCTGCGAGTGACACAGCAGCACTTTGAAGGAAATGGTAATACGTGTCTTTCATAATGTGGGAGGAAAGCAGTATGAGGTCGACCCCCCCCCCTCCCACAGACGAGTAACACCGAGATAAATGTCACGCAAAGCTGCTCCCTAACAGTGTGTGTTTATTAATGTGCATGTTTAATCTCTTCAAAGGAAAAAGGTAGCATTAGCAAAACTATTCAGGCTGATTATCTGGTATAAAAATGTCCTGCTTAAACAAACATCCAGCAGGGTGGAGACAGACCTTGGCAGGTGTCTGTGTTTTGTTCCAGTTTACGTTGCAGGTGTTTAGACTGCGGGGGAAGGGGGGGCAGTCGATTCTGCTGTCGATATTCACCAGGCCTGCCTCTCTGATATGAGGTGTTCAATGGGGCACATTAAGCAGCAGTATTTCTTTGTGTGCTGGAAGCTCCTGGTTTTGTAGAGAATCTGTATATTCTGAGTGTCTCTCTGGCTGTATCTCTGTGCATGTCTCTGGTTATACCTCTGGGTGTGTATCTGGTTGTATCTTTGGGTGTGTCTCTGGTTGTATCTCTGTGCATGTCTCTGGTTGTATTTTTGGGTGTGTCTCTGGTTGTATCTCTGTGCATGTCTCTGGTTGTATCTCTGTGCATGTCTCTGGTTGTTTCTTTGGGTGTGTCTCTGGTTGTATCTCTGTGCATGTCTCTGGTTGTATCTTTGGGTGTGTCTCTGGTTGTATCTCTGTGCGTGTCTCTGGTTGTATCTCTGTGCATGTCTCTGGTTGTATCTTTGGGTGTGTCTCTGGTTGTATCTCTGTGCATGTCTCTGGCTGTATCTCTGTGCATGTCTCTGGCTGTATCTCTGTGCATGTCTCTGGCTGTATCTCTGTGCATGTCTCAGGCTGTATCTCTGTGCATGTCAGTGGTTGTATATCTGGGTCTGTCTCTGCGTGTATCTCTGTGCATGTCTCTGGGTGTGTCAGCACCCCATGCCTGCCTGCCTCCTGTTGACCGGGCCATGGGGTGGATGTAGGGAGGTGTGGCACGGCAGATTGCCAAGGGTTGGTGTGAATTACCCCCCCCCACTGTGGTGTGCCTGTGATCTGCCGGGCAGTGGTCCTGACACGCACATGAATAATTCAGGAACAGGTGTCGACTGGACCGACAAGTAGCCACAGGAAGCCAGAGCAAGACCGTGTGAAGGTGTGGGAAGCTGCTCGGACGGGCCGCTTTGCCAGCCCCCCCCCTAAAAGATACCTCATGTAGGCTTGGTGTCCCTCACCTAGTGCCCTTCATCCCCAATCCCCCAGGCCCCCAGGGGCCCCCAGCATACAGCCCCGCCAGCCGTCCACAGCGGTCAGCTCTGTGTGACCTTACCGCCATCAGCTGGAAAATTGGGCCCCACAAATTACCCCACATTTTGGGTAGGGAAAGTAATAATTTGAATACTTTGAGCAAAGTGTGGCAACAAACGGTTGCCGTTGATGTTGTTAGCTCTGGGTGTGAACAATCACTGCAAAGTGGGGTTTTCATTATGTGAGTGGGAAAGTGATGCTTATCCTTCCTTGTTCTAAAAAAGTGTTTGACTTTGATTTATGAACAGCAGATACATGAAGCCTATGCATCTGTCCTGTCTTTTAGTGAGACACGTGGACACTGTCCCTACCTGTGACCCAGTCATCATGCATAACAGAGATCCCTGAACACGTGTTAATAATAAAGCCTACAGTGGCTTGGATCTTGAAAGTATAAGTATGCAGTCAAACGTCTGTCCATCATCCATAACCACTTATGAAGCTTCTGGTCAGGGTGGGCCTGGAGCCTATCACAGCCAGCCCAGGGCACAAGGCTGGGGGCCCCCTGGGTGGGATGCCTTGTACTGTGTTTGAGCATGACTGTCCCCCTCCCCGCTCGTCCGCTGTCTGTGTTCACATTATACTTGACATTCCAGGCTCCTTCACACTTTTGTCATCACTGTGCAACCATGTGTTGAAGAAATCAGACAGAAAAGCATTAACAGTTGTTTTGGGCATGATGGCACACAAACTCATGTTTATTGAGTATGTAGCACAGCGATTTTCATTTAGTCATGTCAGAAATATAGAGAGAGTCCTGAATTTTACCAAATATCTCGGTTTTTGAACGTTGCATCCAGATGTTCCTGAATACTCTTGTTAGCCAAAATTTTCAGCAAACACAAATAATGGGTGTAAAAATCTGTCCAGACAACCCCTTTTTGGTATTCTATGCTTAAAATATTAATGAGGTATGTATTTTCGCTCCAAAAAGTTAGTATTTTCTATAAATTCAGCGTATCCATATGTATATTAAATTCAGTTTGCAGAGCATGCCCCATGCTACTGTTTTAGTAAATTATGGAATTGATAAGCACCAAAGATTTGGTGAAGAAAGGAACAACTCACCAGCCACAACATCTTTTAAAAAATGAGATATTGTGGATAAACAAGGTAAAAATGTGTCGGTGGTGTGGTGGTAATTTTTGCAGTCCGACATATTTAATAAACGTAAGGAAAAGCTGGTGTCCAGACTGGCTTTCATGCGCGTTCTCTAATGCCCTGTAAATGTTTGTCGTTACCTGATCTGTACAGTCTATCTGATCCGTTCCTTCTGGGCCCGATTCATGTGTAGTGTCGCATCATTGATGTCGTGTCTGTCTTTCGGGCATGGTTAGTGGTCATGATATGCGTACAGTACACAAGTCCGACTGAACTTTGATCCGGTCCACACTGTGAAGCAGAGTGATCACACTGGTCAGTTAAACTGGACTTCACGGGGCAAGATTCTGATGGTTTAGCGTAAATAACCCTAACTGCTTGATTTCATCTGCTGGGAGAAGCGTGTACAGATATAGGGAGAGCGCTGGCACTCTGCCCACACGGAGGAGGGGGCAAGGATCGCACCCCTCCGGCGTGAAAGGTACAAGGCTGCAGTGCTAAGCCAGTGCTACAGCACACGTGCAGCGGCGGAGCGCAGCCTGCTGAATGGACGCAGTAATGGCTGCGTGATGTAACAGGGTGAAACGTGCCGCGCGCCTCAGCAAGAGCAGCCTGCGCTGCTATGAGTGGGGAGGTGCTGAGGTCTAAATTAGGCCTTTGATATTTACAGAGGGAGTCGGGCTCTGAGGGAACCGGAGAGTTGCAGTGGGTCCCGTTATAGAGTTTGGGGTTTTACTGCACTTAAGCCTCATGTTAAATTCCCCTCGTATTCGTAGTTTACAGAGGTGGCAGAGTGATTAAGTGGGGGGGGGTCCCGGACAAGCAGCCATGGTGAGAGGGGCTCTTCGGGCAATGCTGTCGTGGCTGGGTTGGGGGGGGGGTTGGGGGTCCTGGTGTTTCCAGTGTTTACCCTGGGGCTGCCACACCCACAGGAGATTGAAGGATTTTTTCCAAGGTAGGGGGTATAAGAGGGGCCATAATTCAGTAATCCGGATCAGTATTATCATTATCCAATGATGCATTTCAAAACGCTGAGTGACAGGGGACAGAGCTCCCTGGAGGCTAGTCAGCTATCTGATGAGCCAGTGTCCCATGGCCACCCTTATATTTGACACTGGCCACACCCCCTGACCGGGCTTCCTGCCAAGCGGGACCCGCCTGTGGGCGTGTCGCTCATCGTCGCCCTGACTGCTGCAGTCTCTCTGGGCTGCCTCTGTAATTGGCCTCCCCGCCATAATTACTTCGTTTTTGCAGTTAACTTGGTGTGATTAGTTGAAAAGCTCCGAGGAGAATAATTACGGTTCTCTCTCGTGTTGATTAGGCTGCCATGTGCAGGTGATGCTGACTCTCTTCCTGGGAGGGGGGGGGGTGTCCGGCCTTAATGAACACAGGCCTGTATTTGTCGTATTCCTCCTTATTAATCAGCAGATCAGTGGCACCCTGGGATGGTTAGGGCAGTCCAGGATGGGGTGGGGGAAGGGGGGCTCTGGGTTAGGGCTGGCCATTTATTATTAATAATTTAATCAGCTGTGCCTGTGTTCCACCGGCTGCCTGACAGGTTGACGTGTGTGTATGTGGGGGGGGGGGGGGGGGGGGAGGGGGGAGGTTTGGTGGGGGTGGGGGGGGGCCGGCGCGCGTCCGGCAGT
>JAABNY020000039.1:35392416-35409620 GCA_015164015.2 Brevimyrus niger | reverse complement strand
GGGGTTGTTGTGATTTGGAGGGGCGGCTGGGCTTATCCCCAGTAAATGCAATGTTAGGTGTGCTTTCAGCTTCCAGTTTGTGTGGCTCAGGCAGGTTCTGTAACAATGCTTTTTTTTGGGGGGGGGGGGAATCTGGAGTAAATAAGATTGTTTGTCTTGTCAGCATTTGCCTGCCTGCACTTTCATACACTGCATTAATTAATGCAGTTTGTCTCCTTCAGCCGTCCTTTGTTTGGCGTGTCTGTCCTGACAGGGACAAGGCCCCCGTTTACTTGTTGGGGGGGCTAATCTCCTTCGTTCATTTCATCTTCACAGCCACACACTCATTGTTCCCCACCGACGGCGTAAAAAGCCATTTTCCTCTTTGCCTGTTTCTGCAGGCTCTACACTACTTGTTAAAGCAGTCTTTTGTTGGGATATCTACACCAGCGTGTGTTGGGGTGTTCCACAGCACGATCACAGGGGCTTTCCTCTTGGCAGTGAACAGGCAGGCTGGCTTTGTGATCATATCTCGGGTGACCAGATAATCCATGTCAGGGAGGACACTGAGCTAGGACAGCGATTCTAAATTACCATTTCAATTAAAATGACCTGGATTTCACTTGAGCACTGAGTTCTTGCTGTGTGCTGATTGGTCAGTCTCCTGTAATCATGCATGTGTCACTAATGCTAATGTGAAACAGTTTCAGTCAAGGAAACGAACCAGTCAAAGCGTAAGAAGAGTTGAACTATTTAGCCGAGCACTGGAGCCTTTCAATTTGAAAGTAGTTTGTAAAACCCAAAGTAGCTGAGTGTCCTCCCTGACATGGATTATCTGGTCACTCCAATCATATCACCTCTGAGTCATGTGACACGGCTACTGCAATGACAGTCCTGGGGAAATCACCTATTCCCTCTGATCTTAGTGCTTCTAAATAGTACAATAGATCTCTTAATCACAGCTCAACTCTTAGGAGTCCCAGGTCTTTGTTTCTTGGAGAGAAATATCACACCAGTCACATAACTGGTTGATTCTATAGCTGCTTGCTTGATTGATTGGCTGACAGATTGATTGTCGAATTTATCAGTTTCCGGTAGTGCTGGGACAATGCCTTGATGTAATTGCCATAATTGATTACGTAAATATGTCAATTAGTGTGGTTTATGTTGACACATCATATTTTCACAAGTTTTGATGAAGGCAAAATAACAGCACCTAGCAATGGAGATACTCTGATTACAGACATAAAAAGTCTGAGAATAAACAATTCAGCAGTGGAGACCTGTCAAAGACATGGTACCAATATAACCAGTACAGATCATGTATGTATCAATGAACTGGTGTATATTGCCAGTAGTGTGACTTCCTGAGCTTACCACTGCAGATTAGCATTGCAGATTTGATATCATTCTTTTTATTCTGAGAAAAACAAAAGATCAATCTGCGGCCCAGATTTAATAATGAATTATAAATTTGTTGCGAGCCGTTCCTTTAAGACCTTTTATCACTGTGGGAAATGGCTGATTATCCAGTACAATCATCTCCATTATTTTACCAGCTGTGTTTTTAGTTCTGGTGCTGCTAACGCTGAATATTGATGAAGTTTCAATATCAGCCAACGCTGACGTCTTAAATTGGATTAATCGTTTATTTATTTGGTTATCCAACAAATTAGTTGTTAGATTAGTCGACTAATCAAGAAAACAATTGTTAGATTAATCGACACAAAAATAATCGCTGGATGCTGCCCTAGGTTCCTGATGGATCAACGGTTTGATTAGTTTTTTGATCGGTCAGTTTCCTGATTGATCAGTGTATTGATTTTTCCACGTCGGAGGGGCTGTGTTTCAGCATCAGCAGGTCTTCTGCCCATTGTTCTAGGTTCTTGCTCCAGCCTAACACTCTTTCTTGTTTATTCTGTCTGTCTGTCTGTACACAATCACATGTTCAGCTACTCATTTGCCAAGCAGAGTGGACGTGGACCAGTGAGATCCTGGCTGAGGGATGCTGGCCTGCTGAGCCGGCTGCCAGTGTGGATCCTTAGACATCAAAGAACTTATGCCTGTCCTGCTGCCTTCACTCTGCCACTGCTGTCATATACAGGGGGGGGGGACTGGAGGAGGTTCACTGTAGATCAGTTTACTGGATGAGTTTTAAAAAACATGAATATGTTCATAAGTGGGTGTAGTGAGAAGATGATGACCTAAAAGATCAGCAAGTCATGGAGCTTAGAAGACCAGATTCTCACTCTTGGGTATTTGTGAAGTTCTTGCATCCATATTGTGAGTGTCTGTTTGAATATTTGTCTATCCGCGCCTACAGGCTTTTATTGCCGTCATGTTTACATGCGATGTGCTTGGGTATATCTGCTGTGTGTTTGACATGTGTCCCGCTGTCTTGTGTGGCAGATGTCACATGCAGTGTGGCTGCCATCAGGATTGTGATGACAAGTCAGACAGGGAACGAAGCTGCTAGGAGGAGAGATAAACCGCCCGCAGACTCTGGCCCATCACTCTGTTATTTATCCTGCTCTTTTTATTGAAGGCAGCGTCTCTATTTGCTTTGATTGTGAGGATTCTGGAAATGGCACTGCTGTGATAGGCTATTCGATCAATCCCCCCCCCCATTTTGGCAGTTGCATACCCCACTGGGAGGCCCCCTCCCAATAAAAAAAAAAAAGAATAATGAACTAATAGCAAGATTTCATCGAATTGATTTGAAAGTCAGATCATATATGCTCTCCTGTGCCGCATTATTAAATGTTGTTGCTGCGCTGTGGAATGCATGACTGAGGGGGGAGGTGATGGGGGTGTCTGTGGCCGAAGCACATTAGGTGAAAGGAGCCTATTAATAATTTACACGGGAGCTGTGGTGGACTGTCGGGAAGAAACAATGTGAGAAACAAAAAGGAGACTCCCGGCCCCTTAAGTGTCTGCGCTGTGTTTGCAGAATCCATTAAGAGTTTTTTGGGGGACAGATTCCTGCCGGAGTATTAGTAGGGCTGTTTGCGTGGAGCTGTGACCCAGCACTTCACACGGCCCGTCGCGGCTTCAGAAGGAAATGTCACTTGTCACTTATTGCAGGGGAGAACGAGGGGAGGGGGACAGGTATCACTGGTGCTTCAGGCGGCATAATTACAGTCATTATGATCCAGAGTGTTGGGTGGGGGCTTGCTGTAGTGGTGTAGTGTAGCTCTCTTTTGTGTGTTCAGTAGCCGACACTCGGAAGCGTCCCTCAAGTAGGGCGCTAATCGTCCCCAGTGCAGACTAGCCGAGGCCAATGTCTGTTGGCTCCATGGGGCAGCTGTTGCTGGACTGGCGCTGGAACCCCGGAGACGATGCCGACTGCTGCCCTGGCACCAGTCTCCCCTGCTGATTCGGACATAGCCGGGCCTTTGTTTATACAGTAAACCCCCAAACCTGCTGTTCGGTAGCTTTATGTGACGCCGGTGCTGGTGGAGGGAGGGGGGGGGTGGACCGCCATGGCTTCTCACAGATGACAGAGTGTGACTCTCCCGTCTTAGCAGGCTTCAGCTTCTCAGCCAATGAGGAGTCACTTTGGAATGGAGGCGCCCGCTAAGCCGCTAAACACTGCAATAACGTTAAAAGAAACGGCGGGAGCAGCTCGCCCGCGTCTCCGCGAAAACAATTAAGAATGCTGGGTCGTTGCCCAGTAACAGTGGCCACACAAGGCGTCGGCGGCACGTCGCCACGGCGATGGCCCTCCGCTCGGCCACCTGATTCCCCAACTTAATTGCTGGTGATTGTGCGCCATTTGATGGCACGTCCCCCACCACAACCCCGCCCAGGTTCGGCAGCTCCGTCGTGGTTTCACTTCCCAGAACCGGTTAAATACATCTGTGTGGTGAGGGGGGGTGTGGGAGGGGTTACGTGAAGTGTTCTCGAGCGCTGCAGCCGGTGTGCGCTGAAGCCTTACTTCTTAGCAGGGGCTCCTCGGCAAGCTGTCGGCTCCGCAGACGCGGCAGGTCGGCACGCCGGTGCGGGACAGTGATGGGCTGTGGGGGTAGATAACAGGGAAATTCAGCTGTGTAGGTTGGGGAACAAAACACGGATGCGGAGCAGCCTGGAAGCCTGGGCCAAGAGATGAGGAGGCACCTGAACCATCGACGCAGGACAGGATGGGTGGATGGGTGGACACAGTAGAAAGACAAACGGATATAAAGACAGACAGACATTAATAGACAGCAACAATAAATAATAAACTGTAACAGTGTAAGGATGGGGGTGTCCTGCCCTCCCCCCACAATCGTGCCATGCCTGTGTGTGCTGTTATGGACTGGTCTGCGCACAGCTGCCGGACCCTTCTCTGAGGCGTATGGTGAAGACGGCAACAGACAGTTGTGGCAGGAACAGGGGGTGTCTTTGGTGGACGTCCGGGTTGCCAGATGTAGGCTGACATCCCCCATCTCACAGCGAGGTTGTACCTTCACTGAGATGCAGGATCAAGCCCGACTGGCTGCATCACTTCACCAAGGACCCCTCTGCATGTATCATTTTTTTGAAAATCAGTGAAGTGCTGATTGTAATAAAAGGGTTATAATTACATTTTCTCTGAACTATTACACCATGACTAAAATTAGTAAAGGGTTGAGCGTCCAGAGACGTAGATTTATTTATTTTTTTTGGACCGTCAATTAAAAATGTAATAACGGAGATGGTTTGATTCATTTTAAGCTACATTTTGACTGTAATGTTGCACTGTGTTTGCATTATGTACGGATTGATTATTTTGTTTATTAAGCCAAGTTTTTGTAATTTTATTCTGTCAGGGGGATTTCAAATTAGTTTGCATTGAGGACGCCGCAGTACTGGAAGCGGTGTACACAAAAGCCATATATTGCGATTTTAATAGAAAATTGTTTTGTCGGTTGGAAAAAATTACATTATCATTATTGTCTTATCTTTGTGATCATAAAATGTACTTGTATCTCAGTCGAGAAGCGATGGCAAAGAAATGCCATTCTGGATTTATTAGAGAGAAGAGGTGAGAGGGTGATTCGATTAGAGCCTTTCTGAGTGACAGGGGTCCTGTTCCCCCCCGTAGTGGGAAGCTGGAATATTAGTGTGCAGAAACGGTGCTCCTCACGTTTACGTTGCATTACCACCTAGTTCCCACATGAGAGGGTCAGCATACAGAGCATCATGGGAAATGCATGTGCATGCAGGTCCACACACGTAAAACATGCACACACCCCATTCATGCATCTCTCTCACACACACACACACACACACACACACACACACACACACACACACACAAAGAGGTTTGTAATTATATCTTTGTGGGAACTCTCCTTCATTTCTATGGGGAAAATTCAACTCAAAATCCCAAAATGACGACCTTAACCCCTACTCAGCCAAACAAGTAACCAAACAAAATACAGGACTTGAAGAAAATTGTCCCCACAACGCTTAAATAACGGGTTTTTGTTCCATTTTGGAGATAATTGGTCCTCATAATGTAATATATACTTAACATATACACAAAAAAACACACACATACACACACACACACACACACACACACACACACACTATTCAGGCATCACAATCATGCACCTGCAGATCTTAGGAAAGATCCACTATCCAGTTGTGCCTTTGGGAAGTCAGTCTAATTCCAGTTTGGCTTGTTCCTTGTGTGCTGCAATGTTCCAGTCTGGTTCTGTTTAACATGCCTTATTAATCCCCCCCATACACCTTTTTTCCACCTTTTCTGTGCGAGGGCTTGTGAAGCAGGCAGGTATTGTTATTTGTCTTTTTAAAAAATGCATCTCTTTCAGATATCTACGGTGCTTAATTCATTGTTTAGTTCTACTTGCTGGCAATTATACATAATATGCGTTTTCACAAGCGAAGGGCCAGAAGGGGTGGGGGGAGGAAGGGGAGAAAAAAAAAAATAAGAGTTCGGGTTGGGTGGGAGGAGGAGGGGAGGGGAGAGGGGGTGTGGGGGGGTGAGGGACGGGGGGAGGGGGGGGGGGGGGGGGGGTGTTGAGGATGTTCCCAGGGCCTCATTAATCAGGCCCAGCAAGCGCCGTACACAAAGCGAGTCGCGCGTTTCCACCCTGCACTTCTCTCTTTGTCCACAAGGCGCAGAGTCAGGGGCACCGGCGGCATCTGGCTTAACCAATCGCAAATCACCTGCCGTGTTTCGGATATCCTGCCCCCCTTTTCATCAGCACTCTTCATCGGCCCCTGTTGGCGGTAATTCCCCCGTTACGGACATTGTTTTCCCAGTATCGTAATCCCACTTGACTCCCTTTATCGCAGATTTGATTTGTTCCAGCGCCTGTAAGATGGGACATCAGAGACCCCTCCCTCCACCATGGCCCCCATCTCTTTTCAGCACACCAATTTATTATAAGGATCCACTTCTGTTTGCGCACGTATTTACTTTTGGCTACCACAGGCAGCTATCAGCGTAAGAAAATATCCAAGCTCATGAATTTTTGAAAGGCCCAACCCCCCCCCCCCCCCCCCCGCCCCCCCGGGATGGCTGTGATGTTGGCCCTGTTTGACATGGGCTCCGCCTTTTAGCAGATTGACTCACTGGAACAGCTTGAAGAGGAATATGCTCCCCACACTGTATGCTGCTGATCTGATGTCACCTTCTGGAGCACGTGGGATAGATTCTGGCCCGTTTGGAGTCAGGGGAGCTGAGTGGATCGCATGGGACTCGCTCCGCATGGGGCTGTAGCGGCTGACCTCAGTTCACACCAGCAAAAGGGAGAGCAGGGAGTGACAGGGAAACGTATCACACTGACTTAAAATGTCGTTTTCCTTTGTTGCGTGAATTTTGCATCCATCGTCCATGTCTTTTTATCCCGGACAGAATCGTGGTGAGCCTGGATCCCGTCCCCGGAAGTGTGGGGAAAGGGGCACGCAGGACAGGATGCTGCTCCATTACGGGGAAACACGCCTTTGAAAGATGCCGATTTTTTTTTTTTTCAAGGTTTGCGGGAACCTCCGGGAAGAGAGGCAGGAATGCAGAGAGCCACGGCAGCACTGTGCCACAGAAGTGCAGGAGTCGGTGACTGTGCAATTAAAACATGACGCTTCTCAAGTGTCTCACAGCCGTTTTAACATGAGTTAGGCTGTTGACTTGACTCCACCGACTCATTGTAGTGGTCTGCAACCTTACAGTAACTGGCCTTTCCACCTTCAGCATTGATAAGCACACAGGTAATGTGGCGTATTGAAGTGTCTCTCCATACGATTGTGGCATTTCCATGTGCTGTAGCATCCCTGCAGATCCCATGCCATCAGCAGGCCGTCTGGACTCTCTTTTTTCCCATCCATCCAATTGATCCACCATCCGTCCTGCTTTCCGCACCTGAGCGGAAGAACCCAAAGCCAGGAACTGGGCACAGGGCTGGTTGCTGACCTGCGGTGGGGGGGGCCCTTTCCCCTCTTGGCAGCTGAGACCAACCCCCCCCCCCCCCCCCACCTTGCCGGCAGGTAGCAGAGATGAACGTGTCAGTTGGCCACACTAACGGGGTGCCCGATGCTGCCCCCTACTGTCCCACTCCTGCCCAGCGGCCTCCTTCTCCCATCCACCGGGCTGCGATAGGCGGCCCTTCCCTTAGCCCTGAAATTTTAACGCAAACAACATGGGCTTTTTTACCCTGCACAGAGGCCGACAGCATATAGTGGCGTTTGAGCAAAAATGAATGCTGTTCATTATCTGCTCACTGTAGTAATTAAAAAACAGACACAGTCCCCAGCTGCCGAATCGGCCCGGTGCCCCGTGGAGTGCGGTGACTGGCCTGGTGCTGCCCGCTCCCCCCCCCATAAAACCAATGGCTCCCTTGCTCCCGTCTCGCATGGCCGAGCCCGACGGCTACGTGCCGGCCCGTTACCATGGAAATGCAGTCCTCTTTTTCTGTTCCCCTATTATGCAATAGATTTTATTGGGGTCCCTTGGACTGTGGGTTGTTCTTTTATTTCACACCCTGCTTAATGAGGCTCAGGACCCCATGACATGCGATCAGCACCAGCACTAGGGTTGGGAAAGCCCAGTGGAGTCTCTGGGAGGACTTGATCGCCGCCCCGCCCTGTTACACCCTCCTCCCGTCTCTCAAGGCCAGTTTCTGGTTTAGCTGGTGATTAAGGCAAAGGATAGAGAAGCCCAATAAAACCACAACTCTCTGAAGTGACTGAAATTTGATGTGCAAATAGGGGCTGAAAGGATTGTGAAGAGGGGACAGCAGTTCATGCTAAGTTCCAGTAGGGGGCGATAGTAGGCTCTCACACTACTCCAAAGGGAATGGAAAGAAATGGGAGGTGCCCTTGTAATTGTCCTGCAAACCTGTACTGGATAAGAGGATTGAATGATAGATGGAGTTGTGTTTGTTGTGGAGGTGTATTTGGCAAGCGTGCTTGTTCGTATTCCTGATCTTTGGCAGCATACAGTGAGAGCAGTATCTCAGGGTTCATTAATCACAGACACATCGTCCCAATGGCAAAATCGAAAGGCTTGGGCTAATATGGGCCCCGCTCCCCAAACCGCAAGCCATAGGCGACACAGCGGCAAAACCCATGATCACGTCGATGCGTTTCCAGTCGGGCGGGGGGGGGGGATTAAAAAATGAGCTCGGGCGCAATTGTGCGATTGTAGCAGAAATGGAAGCAGATCCCCAAGCAGACTCCCTCCGGAGACCCCCTGTCGATATGGGATCAATACCCACGCAGCCACGCGCGCGGCGGCCAAACACATCGATGGGCTGAAGCCTTCTGCGCTGTCGCTTGGCTTCTGCAGACTCCACACCGAGACTTTCCCAGCGCTGAGCCGTCTGCATCTGTCCAGCCATGCCAGTGCGGGGGAGCCAAAGGCTACAGCCGCGTTGCGTTCCCTATAGGGGTCAGGCTGTCGGACCTTTGAACGTGGTTCTTCAAATTACCCACACTACACTACTCCAGAAATATGGTCAAACACGTGAAAGTTTTAAGTTCCTTTGTGTGAAAGGGTGAGCCGATCAGCTAAATATATAATAATATAGTCAATTGAGCAGCTAAAAAGCTAAAAATGTGAAAGTGTGAGAGTGTCAGCTGAGGAACCTAATTACCCAGTGCTGGGCAGGGAGGCGCGTGTCTGTGTGGCTCCGGGCTCATGGTGCTGAGCGGCGTGCAGATGTGTCCCACGCCTCCCATCCCAGCACGCTAATCCCCCCTAAACCTCCCGAGGGCTCGGGTCACAGGTGTCAGATTGCCAGGATGAGGGTGCCAATTCCTTTCTCCCCAACGCAGATGTTGGTGAATAAGCGGGAAGGTCCCCGTCGCTGAAAGCTGGCACCGAGTCCCATGAAAAGATTCCGGATTTTTTCAGGACGTAAAATTGATTTTATTTTTGGACTGTGAAATTTTTTTCCCCCGCATACGTTTCCTTGACTACCCAACAGTCCTGAAGTGTAGAGGTGCATGAAACCTAAAGTGGGGAAAGGAGATCTACTGTTTGTTGGCGGCTGAATGTATTTTCTGTGATCATGCTGCCTGATTCGATGGCCGTGTTTTCAGATAACTGATAAATGACTGTGGCCAGCATCACCTTTCATGACCTGGACCACTTGGATTACAGTGTCAGGGAATGAAAAAAATGCCAGACACTGGTAGCCCTATCGACTGGCAGTAGCATCATGGCTAAAGATTTGTACTTGTCAGCAGAAAGGTTGTAGGTTCAAGGCCCTGGAAGGATACTGCAGTTTTAAAGTATCCAGCTGTAGGGTGATGAAATTGATGAGTGTGGTAAATCTGTGGCTGGTGCTGTCAGTTCAGTGGGATCCAACAGGTGCGGCAGACGCTGGCTGTTCAAACCTGGGTGGTCCTCAACACGTCCTGCTCCCTTTGGTTTTACAGCTGCATCTGCAGGCAGTGCTTATCCTGCCCCAGGTGTCCTACTGGGAGGACTAATGTAGGAAAGGTTTGAGTAGCGGCAGTCTCCAGGTTACCAATGGGATCCGCTCCCTAAGTCTGTCTTTAAGTCAATTTGCAGGTGGGAAATATAATAATACAGCACATATTAATTATGCCATAACAATAAAGTGACTAAATACAGTAGTGTACTGCACCTCGAGCCAACGAACAGCACAAAGTTTTGCTCCTTGGCTGTCAGGGACTCGCCTAGACAGCAGCTTGGCAATGCGGAACGGGTGCTCACTATGATGTGTGGTGGTGCAGCACACTTACTTTGTAACTGGCTCTCAAACTTCGCAAACTTCTGAGAGACCCTCAGATAAAGATGACAGCACCTCAGATCTCCTTAGACACACATCAGAGCCGAGAATTAGCACACCTCCTTCCCAGTCACGTGTCTTAAGAACACAAGTACACAAAAGTTCCTGTCCTCTTGCCAGATTTTCCTGCAAAAATTATGCTGTCACTTTAGAGTCTATGGGGACAATGGAAGCTGAACTTTTTTTTTTTTTTTTTATGGAATCAAATGCTTAAATTGTGAGAAAAGTTTTATTGCCAGTGATGGCTAAAGGGGCCCTTTGGAGCCGCACACTTTGGCTGCATGTCACTCGCAGCGGGATGTCTCACCGCCAGCGCCCGCCTGGGGCCGAACCTCCCAGACATTGTTCTGTTCTTAAATCACTGCAGCACCTAGATGCCTCCTCTGATATAACAGAACTACTTCCAGCACGGATTCACTACATGCACACTATTTACACAGACGTTGACGGTGGTGAGGAGATGTGCCGCTCGTCCTCTCCTTTTGTTCTCCCCCTCTGTGTCTGTCTGGTGGAAGGGGAGGATTTTCCGTCTCACTTCTGCCATTGTTGTCGCTGACTTCCAAGTACAGGTCCAAGCTTTGCCACCTACAAGGATTCTCTGATGATTCCGTCATTGTTGGGCGTGTTGAGCAAGGAGATTAAGAGTAATACAGGAGGCTTATGCGAGGCTTTGTTATGTGGTGCAGCAGGAAATTACCTGCACTTTAACATCAATCAGTAAGACACAGAAGCTGCAGATGGACTTCTAGGTGGTCTGTAACACCAATCACAATCTAGAATGAGGGCATGGAGATCCAACGAGTCCAATCACATTAAACATTCAACTGGATGGACAATATTCTTTTTGAGAAGAAGACAACAAGCTGTATTTCCATCTATCCATCCATCCATCTACTTGTCTGTCTGTCTGCCTGCCTGCATGTCTTTATCCATCAAGGCAGTGGATGATGGCCCTTCACAAGCTCAGTGTGGGACTGCAGTTAACCATCAGCAGAAGATCACAGATAACCAGGCTGATTACTATAAATCATGTTCACTCTTAAATTCAGAATAGTTCACGAAGGCTGCCCTGGAGCAATGTATTCAGGTGCAGAACTAGTCTTAGTCTAGTGCCACGTTCTTTGTCAGTCGCACCACTGCTACTTAAGTTACATCGTAGTTAGTAGCTACTAAAAATATTGTAGCACAGAATAAAGTTTTCAGCATAAACAACCAATCAGTATCATTGCCTGACATTACTGGGACCAGCTTGCTGTTCCACGTTTGTCGATTTTGGGTTATACATAGATGCCGATTTGTTTTCTTGAGATTTGTGAGAGCTGTTTAAAACACAGCTGTAATGAAACCCGTAATGTGCCATATAAGGTGCAATGTAAAAAGTGTGTTTGCTAAGTAGCTTGCTGAGTTTAGTTTAGGGGCACAACGGATCACAAAACTCACTGTTTGGCGCGGTATTTCAGTCATGGATCTGATAATTTTTTGGATCAGCGAGAGAGAATAAACAGAGACAAATATAACTTTGCTTTCCGTTTATTTCTTAAAGAATTGAAAGCAAACATAAAGCGAGGAACTTTTAACACACCCGTTCACATGAACACTAACTGCGTTGTTTTTATCTTTTCAATGCAACTCTGCATCACATGGAAGTCCATAGAGAACATAAATAATTGTCTTTTTTTGTCTTTTGTCGAGATCATGACTTATTTCTCAAGACCATAAAATAAATTACCTCGAAAAAACAAAAGGAGATTCCACTAAAAATGCCATGGCTATTGTGCTGTTACATTCATGCAGTTTCTTTGTTATTGAATTGTCACAGAAAATCTAAAGGTCCCCATGTCCGACCCATAAGTGGAAGTTCCCTGTTGTTGTGAGAAATTATATTAAGTTTAAAAAGTGACAGTGACATTAAAACTATTTCATCGTTTTCATATTATCAGCATAACACTTTGCAGTTTATCCGTGGTTTACATTTAGGGGGGATCTGTACGGATCAACTAAGGTCTGTTACCACTAGAATGTTTATCAAATTTGTTAAACATTTAGACATTCATTGTAGGTGCTTGACATTCGTTCTGCTGCGTGAGATTCTCAACCTCAAGAAAAACAAACAGGATTCACGCAAAACAAATAACGACATGGCAACGTATTTCAGTAGCTTGACAGCTAACATTAGACTAAAGTTTACATATCCATAGATATCATATGTTGACATATCACGCCGGTGACCTTTTAGGTTCTATCCTAAATCAGTGGAAAAGGTAACAAATTATTAAAATTATCTTTGACAAACATTATATGTTAAAAATAAAAAAGTTAGGTTACGTGATCTGTACCATTTTCACCATTTTTCATATTTTTTTTGTCACAATGGACCTTAAGGTAGTGTAAAATTTATGGTATAACTTGGTGCTATGTCGTATTTCTGTGGTCTGACTGATTATTTTTTCTTAGTGTGTAAACTTGAACATGGGGGCAGTTTACATCCATCACTGGCTAAGATTGAACTTATGCTTAGCTTGTGCAACCCATGTAAGTCCAGGACTAGTTTCATTAGACTTAGGATCAGGTCCAGAACTAGTGTCATCAGGCTCAATATTACATCCAAGACTAGTATCATCAGACTTAGGGGCAGATCCAGGACTAATATCATCAGGCTCGGATTCAAGTCCAGGACTAGTATCATCAGTCTCGAGATCATGTCCAGAATTAGTATCATCAGTCTCGATCATGTCCAGGATTAGTATCACCAGTCTTGAGATCATGTCCAGGATTAGTATCATCAGTTTTGAGATCATGTCCAGGACTAGTATCACCAGACTTAGGATCAGGTTCAAGACTAGTATCATCAGGCTCAAGATCATATCCAGGATCATTATCATCAGGCTTAGGATCAGGTTCAGGACTAGTATCATCAGACTTGGGATCACATCCAGGACTAGTATCATCAGGCTTAGGATCAGGTCCGGGACTACCATCATCTGGCTTAGGATCAGGTCCGGGACTACTATCATCTGGCTTAGGAATCAGGTTCAGGGTTAGTATCATTAGGCTTGGGATTACATCCAAGACTCATGATCATGACCAGGACTAGCATCAAGCTCAACATCATGTCCAGGACTGTTTCCATCAGGCTTAGGATCTGGTCCAAGACTAGTATCATCAGTCTTAGGGTCAGGTCCAGGACTAGTATTATCAAGCTCGGGATCAGGTCTAGGAATATTGTCATTATCCTCAAGATCAAGTCCAGGACAAGTATCATCAGGCTTAGGATCCGGTCCAGGACTAGTGTCACCAGGCTCACATCCAAGACTAGCATCATCGGGCTTAGGATCCGGTCAAGGACTTTTATCATCAGGCTCAAGATGTCATCCAAAACTAGTATCAATAAGCTTGGGATCAGGTCCAGGAGTACTATAATCTTGTCTTGAGGAGAAAACCAAGAATAGGCGTATGTATTGCTGGCATGTATGTTCCAAATGATTTGTGTTTCTGGAGTGTATGGTAGGGTTTGTATGTAGGCTTCATCTGGGGAGGTAGGACAATGATGGATATGCTAGCTGCAGCCACATCTGCTGTGCCTTGGAGGAAGCCCCAGGTCAATTGCAATGCATCATGGGTTGGGGTGGAGTCACATAAAGGCTGTTGTCAGTCAGTCCCCTGCTGTTCCTACCCTTCCTCCTCCGCCTCCCCCCTGTCACCTCTGTGGCTGCTTTCACTTCCATTACATCATACCCAGCTGGTTCCAGCAGCCAAAGCTCCCGAACCCTCATGCGCAGAGCCATGGCCCATTGACATCTTTCCTTTTAAGTTTGTATTCCGGTGAAAGGCCCAGGTATAGTGCATGCCGTACCATTCATGTAACCCTTCCGGGTGAGTCATTAGCATGAAGGTTAAGGACACGCGGCTGTAAGTTGAGAACAGATGGGGGGTGGGGTTTGGTATTGATTTGGTATTGATAAGTATATATTGCTATATTCTGGTTAAACAGTAGAAGAGCACACAAGTGTTACAAGTTCAATCTGGTGTCTCTTTGTATTTTGCCTTATGTGGAATATATCTATACATCTTCCAGCTGCTTAGCACAGGGCCACAGGCTGGGGAACAGCCTGGTTGGGATGTCAGTCCATCGCGGGCACTGAACTGGGGTACAGCCTGGACGGGGTGCCAGTCCATCGCGGGGCACAGGGCTGGGATACAGCCTGGATGGGGTGCCAGTCCATCGCGGGGCACAGGGCAGGGGTACAGCCATGAGATACCAGTCCATCACAGGGCATACACTCATGCTGGGTGATTTCAAAGCACCTGTCTGCAGGTTTTTGGACTGCAGGAGGAAACTGGGGTGACCAAAGGAAGCCCACACACACACACAGCGGAGGCAGGACTCAAAGTCCCAATCCTGTCGGGGCAGCGCTGCCCACTGAGTCTGCCTGCCACCCTCATGTGGAATATATGCATTGAAATACACTCTATCTTCCGAAGCCCTAGGAAAAGCAGACGGACTGCTGCTGGATGCGCACTCTCGGTTTTGGCACAAGTTACCGTCACCTTAAATCCACTCTGTCGTCATTTTCACACCGTCCAGACGTACTGCAAGGGCTTGATTTTTCCATTACCATTCATTTGTATGACAATCTATGACTATCCATGATGGACCGCACATGGTTTTGGCCCGGTGTTGCGTCAGTCGCCGTCCGTTTCCAGGTACGGCCCTTTTGAACGATGTAACTCGCGAATGCTCTGTCGTCGTACGTTGGCGGACGTCTACTGTAGTTACGAGAATCCTTTCCACTGTGCTATTTATACTTTGTTTTTCCAATTCAGAACAGTGGTTTTCACTAAATACTTTTAAATAATATTTAATAATTATACGCATATAAAAATAATAGCTTTAAGTGTCCAAGTCTGACCATTTATCTCTTTTTCTGCGTTGGCTTCCCCAGGGCCCAGCCTGGTTCACCGTCGCTCGTTTTTGGCAGGATAGTGGAAATAAGGCACATTTGTCAGCCTCTCTCAGAGTGAACGGGCCAGAACTCAAAGTACATTTTTACTTCAGTGCGTCGGCTCATTTTTCCCCCTTGTTGTATTATTACCTAGCAAATGTACTGAAGCACATAAAAACGTTTTAATCAGATGCCTGGTTACAGTCACAGAGCTTCTCCCAGCGGGTTTAATCTGACTTTTCTCACTCATTTGGCACTATAAAGGACAGTGTCTTCACTGTGTATAAATGTTATCAACAGCCTAATTGGTTTTATGTGAAAATGTCAAAACAAGCGAACACAGAGACGAGCAGCTGTATCCCCAGCACCGCTGTCAGCGCTGTCCCTCAACCTGTCCCCGTGCTCTGCGGCTGCTGTCAGTAGGGTGTGTGTGTGTGTGTGTGTGTGTGTGTGAGTGAGAGAGAGAGCTGGAGACGGGGAGGGTTATGATTGATGAACGGCGGCTGGGGGGAGGACGGCAAAAATCGACGTGTAAAATTCATGCAACATTAAAGGAAGAGGAGGAGCAGAAGGTGAAGGTGCTGATGGGGACGGGCCGAGATGCGTGTCCCCTGACCGGCTGATTACACCATGTGTGCTACGCACTGCTTTACCCCTGAGCGCCTTTACATGCCAAGACAAAATTAAGGTGAACCATAATTTCTCTGGGATGACAGCTATCAGATTGAGCTTTAAATTACTATTGTCTTCTTGTCATCTTTGCTCTACTGCCAAGAGTAAGCTACCACAGCACTACTCAACCTGGCTTTGGTGTAACAGTGTCTATAAACTACCACAAGTGCTCTGCCTGTCTGTAATGTACCACTGTGAGTAACATACCACTGCTACTCTACCTGCCTTTGGCGTAACAGTGTCTTTAAACTACTACAAGTGCCCTACCTGTCTGTAATGTACCACTGTGAGTAACATACCACAGCTACTTACCTGCCTTTAGCACTTCCTTGTTGGTCTTCGTGAGACAGTGGATGAAGGCCCTTTGCAAGCTGTCGTCCCTGATCATTTTTTACACGGACACTGAAGTCATTCCTCAAGCTGTGTGTCACTAAAGACCTTCTTTTAGGGTGAATCTGTCTTCCTGCTGCACTGAAACACACAGCTGTGTCCCCTCCTTTGACGTACCGCCGTTGCCGTTGCCAGGGAGACCCGATGGCGGGGGAGCTGTGACTGCTGTGTCCCTGCGGGGGCCTAGCAGTCGCTTGGGCCGCTCCTTCGCGACCTTCCCCAGGCCGATTTCTTCCTTAGCATGATGGCTCCTGACAGGGGTTCGAGACGGCGGGCAGGGAGGGGGCAGTGCCAGTGCAGTCAGACGGCTTCTCTCTGCTCCGCAGCAGCTGCATGGTGTCACCAGTTGCCGTGGCAGCCGGCAGCCGTCCCCGACAGCCGCTGCGAGGACGGAGAAAAGTGACCAGGTCTTTCTGTCCGGGCCCGTCAGGAGTAGTGGCTATTTTAATTCGACCTGGCAAACAAAACGAAGCCGTGTATTTCCGGAATAGATGGTTTGGTTAATTAAAAATCACAGATTAGAAAGGACTGATACTGTAGATGAAAACATTGTGTGTTGGAGATAGGCATCTGATCCGAGATCAGACCTTGATGTTTTATCCTGCAACGGTCAGTGGCCTGCTGTTGCGATATGGGGTACTGCATTATTCATCATTCATAAAGGGGGGGGGGGGCAGCTGGCCGGCACTCATGCACCCCCAGTATAAGCTGCCCTACAGTCCTTAATAAATTGCCCTGCAATATCAGTATATGGCTGTAACATTAATGAGATTTTTTTCCCCTTTTCATAATAAAAGTGAAATATGGATCCTTTTTTGTTTTATGTTTTTTATGTCATGTATTTTTAAAATTCTGCTCTCGAGCTGGGAGTTGAAGTAGGGCAGGGGTAAAATGAGACTGACACGTGCCAGTCAGACAGCATGCTCCTGGCTGAAGGGGGGGGGGGGGGGGGTTGGGCGGGAACCCGCCCGCT
>JAABNY020000039.1:35381981-35392316 GCA_015164015.2 Brevimyrus niger | reverse complement strand
CGGCGGTGGGTGGGGGCCGGGGGCGGGGGGGGGGGGGGGGGGGGGGGGGGGGGGTCGGGGGGTAGAGACAGTGGTGAGACGGAGGTCATTTATAAATACGACATAGACCTGACAGGGCCAGTATAGGGCATGAGCATAAGGGCCCCGTGTACCAGCATCTATATCTACCATTCATTTCCTTTCCATGTCAGAGAATGGACAGCTGAGATCTTTAAAATGTACTATTTACTGCATGTTTCAGCCGGACGGTAAAAAGCTGGGCGATCGTGTGTCACCACGTGAAGATGAAGATGAAGATGTGGCCAAAGCAGCTGAATAACCGGATCCTGAGATCGATGTCCAGCAGTGTTACAGGTTCACGGAACCATTTATTATTAGTTACCACCCAGCTACAGCAGGGACACAGAAGCACCCCCCCCTCCCCCCCACCAACTTTTGAGGGGGAAGATAACCAAACTTTGTTAAGCACCGTCCCTATGCCTGATTATATGGCTTTTTTGAGGGTGAGGGTCCGGCTTTGTGTTCCAGCGGCCTGCCATGGCAGAGCCCAGGAACCCCTTGGTGCCGGGCCCAGATTCTCCACCAGCGCGCTCCTGGTTGCTTCGGAGAGCCTCGCGGTTTGAGCCAGGAGTCTGAAGGTCCGCCGGTTTGGTAAAGAAGGCCACGCGGATGAACGGGGAGGGGGAGTGATCCCAGCAGTCGATGCCGGGCCGTGGCTCCTAGGCTGAGAAGGCATCCCCAGCTAGCCGGCGCTGCTAACATCTCACACTCATAAAATATGCATGGCCCGGCAGAATGAGCTGCACAGTGCCCATAAACAGCGAGTGTGTAGCCTTTAAATTACACCCCTGCCCACGCCGGTAATAAAGCAGGGGCTTGGGGATGGCGTGTTGGGGGATGGAAACTGCACCTCACAGAGGTGCAAAAAAACCTGCTGTAAGGTCCATCCATCTTCTGTAACAACTTAGCCAGCGGAGGATTGTGGAGATTTTTTCCTTCTTCGCTTCTTGGTATTCAGCACTCGGTATTTGCAGTTTTATTCATTCTTAGGTGCTTGGCTCTTGGTATTTAGCTTTGAGCCTGGAGGCCATGCCAGGGATCTTAGCAGCAGACAGCCTCGATGGGAGGTCGGTCCATCACAGGGCACGGTCACACTTTTTCGACACCAATCTCCATGCAAACTCAACATGCAGACTTGCGCAGTCAAACCCTCTGGTGGTTGCACTGCTGCCTGTCCCAGGGTCAGTGACACAAACAATCTCAGCAGTCTGTATTACAGACACTCATTAGAAGCCCCTCTGTGCCATTGCAGAGTATGATTTTAGCCCCAAAAATTCACACCATATAGGAAACGGCTTTGAAAATTTTACCTTTTTTTTCTCTTTTAATTAAATCACCACACTGTAATTGAAACTGGGATGCAGAGATAAATGAAGCAAGGGAAAAAGGAAAAAAAATTGAGGATGACAATTTAAACAAGCAATTAAAGGGATTAGTACCTTCTCAGAGTCTGTAATCCCACCCTGGCCCCCTCGATTGGCACCTGTGAGCCCCAAACATACGATAGCAGGCTCCTTTGGGGGGGGGGGGGCTTCCCATGAGTCTCTTCTTGAACTTACAGTCTCTCAATTGAAACCTGTCCTGATACCCCCTGATTTAGCTGATTTTGCTAAATCGTGTGTTTGTATCACCTAAGTTTTAGCTTGAAACAAATCTAAAGCTAAATGTAAATAGAGAGAGTATTTATACTTCATTAGAGTATAACTGCCCATTATATTTCCCTCCCTCCCAGCACTTGCTCTATCCTCTTTCTCCTCGGCCCTCCCTCCTGCCGCTGTGTCTCTCTCATTCCTGTTCCTTCTCACCTGATGAGGAAGTCAGGGTGCTTTTACTCTTCCTCCCTCTCCTCTCCGCCGCCTTTACGGTGCGTTTGATGTTGAGCACATTTGTTCCCCCATTTCCTGCCCCTGAAGCCCTTGAATCCGCGCTTTCATATTAAACATTAGAAAGGCTTCTTTCAGACGGGACTTATTAGCAGAGCTGACGGGGCTGTAATGAGCATCAGCAAGGCTTCAGGTCACTATGAATGTGTTTGGGTTTGATAATAAGCGTCTGGATGAAATTGCCCACTGTGTGGGTTCAGAAAAGGGGTTATTGAAGCTTATGAAGCATCCGCGTCGCCGTGGTGACGTGCCTTTGCAATGGCATTTTCTGGGTGGTTCCGCCTTTGCATTCCGGCACAGAAACACCGATCATATCGCCAGTTGGGGTAGGAAGCCTGATATGAGCTCAGAACAGCGTGCCGTGGGATTCAGATGGACCCGATGGCCTCAGTAGGGTGACGGCAGCCGCTGTTCGGAGAGAGGGTCCCCGCTGTTCTCACAGCCCCTGACTTACCTCCCTGAGGCAGTGTGGCTGCCCAGTGGGCGAGCAGCATTCAGGGGAAGCGTGCGCATGTTAAATTAAACATGGCACACTGGATATCATGGCTGCTGTCACCAGTGCTCAACCCTGCGCTTGGTCTCCTTTCTTGAGGGGGTAGTGGGGGTGCTGGGGCAATATAAAGCACCAGCCTCACTGCACTGAGTTAGCAAGGTCGTGTGTAAGAATGTCAGGCCTGTTCCTTCGCTCAGTGCGTTGCCCCCTCAGTCAACAGGAGCCTTTTCCTTTGCTGTTGCCCTGCTTGGAAATGACTCCCCGCTTCAGTGAATCTGATCTCGCGGAGGCTGTTACACACAAGTGTGTTTTCATTCATCACTTGTCTCTGTTGTTACCGGGTCTGACTGCGGCAAGCGGTGGCTGATGGGGGAATAACGGCGTGACTTGGGAGGGTGACAAAGGGAGCTGGGGCTGCTGGGTAGGAAACAGGCCACTCCAGCTTCAGCCTTTGATTAGCGTGTCATCTGGGCCACACACGCATGCATGCACACACATAGATACGCACAACCGTGTACAGGCCAACACTCATGCTCAGTGTAACGAATCAGTGTACAGTCGTGCATGCTTGATTGCTCTGTTGTTAACTTGCGTGTGAACATCTGACCTTACATGCACATATGTGTACACAGTCTGGTGCTCATAATGGCACACACACACACACACACACGCACACACACACACACACACACACACACAGATGATGATCAGATATGTACCTCTAATCCAGACTCTGAGACACACTCATACACAAAGACCATTGTATAGAAGAAACATGCACACAAACATACCACACCCACACCAATTTGCTGTATCATCAACACACACATGCACACAGGCATGTGGAATGGACGCCCTGTCCCATGGAAGGACCCAGTCACTCGTGACATGTCCAACATTGCTTAAACTCCCTCCCAGCCAATCATGATGCAGTGCAGCATTGATGCTATTGATCCCGCCTCCCACCCCACCCCCTCTGCCTCGGAGATTAAACCCAACTGCCTCTTAACTGCCGTGTTGATTCAAACAATATGTCGGTTTGATCCGTGTCTCGAACGGGGTGAATTATTAAAGCCATTTTCTCAGGGAAAGGTCTCTGTGCGTAACCCTCTTTTTAGAATGTCAAGGTGGGGGAGAAAGGGGTTGCGGGGGAGGCTGTGGATAGACATGTCCGTGCTTATCGCCGGTCCTGGTTGTACTGGACCTGGGATAGACAGCAGGTAGAAAAAAGTGGAATGAGAGGAATGTTAGCGTTGGCGTTATTCTATGCACAGGGCAGTGTTCAGGCGGGGGATTGTGTTAGTGCTGAAAACGGCCAAGCCCTCGTTAGTGATCTTGTCAGTGACTGTTAGCTCCTTATGGAACAAACCACTATATCCCTGGGTGGATTTAGTGCCCATGTTCATTCTGGTGACAGCGAATTGGGATTGAAGTGACCGAGTGATGTGGATGGACAGAATGTAAAGGCGGGGCTCTGTCAGTTGGGGAAGGTACTGTGATTGGACGGTTGGATCATGACACAGACCTCTGTGTAAGTAGAATGGGTGGGGTGACATGCATATGCGGATTAAATAATGAAAACACCAGTGTTGTGTAAATGCCCTTGAGATTGTGAGAAACTGGCCTGGCAGGGGGATGTGATGCCAATGGTAACTGTCTCGGTCTCCATCTCCATACCGGCATAACCATCAAGGGGTGTCCCCCAACCCCCCGTAACTTCCCTAGCTGCACCCCCTTTCAGGCTGTCCAGAACCTGAGCTGGGCAGGCAGATAAAGCAGATAATGGAGGTTTTGTTCATCCCCTGAGGCCGTTTGAGCCTGATACGCGCAACTCTCCCTCCGTATTGATCCCAAGTCCCCCCCCCCAGACCCAATTCGCTGAGGCAGCCTGATTCACAGTGACCCCTTTTCTGCACCGCGGTCATCACTGTCACCCTGCTGGTCTGTCCTGACCCACTCTCCCGATCAGGGTGAACTGAACACCATTTATCTTCAGGGGGGCGGGACACTGAAACCTTTATTAGGTGGGGGAACGGGGGACCTGCCACAACTCCCCTGGGAGGTGTGACAGGTCTCAGGGCTGTCCTTGCCGCATGTGGAGGGAAGCTGTGACTGAGAGTGAATGTGAGACTGGGAGTGCAAGTGTGTGTGTGAGAGTGAGACCAGGAGTGTCTGTGTGTGTGAGAGTGAGACCAGGAGTGTCTGTGTGTGTGAGAGAGAGAAGGCGGCCGTTCTCCCCGGCCGTGTGTCCCTGAGATACTTCTCCCCGCCCTGTTAATTAAGGCCCCCTGTTACTCTCCTGAGAGCTGCAGGCGTGTCGGCGGCGGCTAGGCCATGGGCCCCGACCGGGACGCCCTCGGAAGCGTGACGTTCGCACCGGCGGCGCCCGGCTGCCGTACTCGTCTCCCGATGGCGCCGGGGAAGCCGCAGCCTCCTCTCATAATGACATCCATCATTCCGGCCGGCGTCCTGCGTGTCAGCGAGTCGCCCCCGCTGGCACATTAAGAATATAATAATACTGATTTCACACAAATCACACTGACGGCATTAATCTGCTTTTTTAAAGACAGGCACACAGTTGGGCTCAGTGGTTATGGATTAACATAAATGCACCGAATTTAAGCTACATTATTCGTACTTAATATTAAAACTATGGCATTAATATACATGTTTACAAAAAAAGGACTCTTCAACTGGAGTATTCTGGAGTACTTGGCATTTGCAGCCTTCACCTCTTGTTAATTTAAGGGTACTTAGTACTTATTACCAGGTATTTGCAGTTACATCTATTTTTAGGTTCTTAATGCTAAGTACTGTATCTGTTCTGAGGCTCTTGGTTGTTGGTTTTTACTTCAGAGTATTTGTAGACCTTATTTGGTCTTCTGTACTGTTCTCTGTAATGGGGAAGATCAGTGTGGATAATTATCTGGTTGGGGGGGTTGAGAAAAGGAGAGAGAGAGAGTGAGAGAGAGAGAGAGAGAGAATATGGCAATAGAGGAGACCGCCGGGCCTGCCTGTGGTCTGTGGGACTCGCCACAGGTCAGCGACCTCCTTTCCTTCTCTGCTCTCTGCGCCGATGACATCAGCCCTTGTTACCCGGGACTGGAGCGCGGGGGCAGGAGGGACATGGTCAATCGTGTTTGACCACTATGTGGATTAAGAGGGACAGCAGGCACTGTGGAGGGCCGGGCCACTGCCTGGGCTCCGACCTCCGGTCTGAAAAGCAGAACAAAGAAGGCGCGGGAAAAAGTCCTTCGGCCGCCATGAGCTGACTGCTCCTTTGAACTAGACGGGTTCATGCTTTTCTAAATTCAGTGCCAAACCACCTCTGTTAGTGTGATTTAGGCCTCATACTCATGCACACGCGTGCCCAGTGCCCGGCTCGATCGCTCGGCAACAGCCCCATTAAAAGCCCAATCGCCGGGAGCCAGTCGGTGGGGGGCCGGCTAACGGGGGCCCGTGGGTGGGAGCCCGGGGAGGAGCTGGGGCCCTTTGAGTGCCTTTCCTGCATTCCAGTGATTGGGAAAACAGACTCTGCGAGGCTGCCAGCTTAGCATGCCTGATTTTTTGCTGAATCCCTCCCTAGCATATATCTGGCCAGGTCCTGCTCATACCTTCAGTCAGTGTGCCACTTTGCTGGTGGAGGTGGAACAATTAAGAGAGGGCTAAAATGAACAGCCTGTCAGCTCTGTGGTGGGCGGAGTCAAAGTGTCAGTGCTCCACCTCCCCAAGCCTTGGCCATCATCCACCAATCAAAACCCATTCTCAGAATCCGGCTCCGCCCACTGTATGGATCAGGTGTAATGTTTTCATGAGGTCAGGAGGTGAGGCTTGAGAGTCATACAGAGACAATACATGTGTGGCAGTCCTGTGCTGGTGCAGCAGTAGGGGTCCAGGCTGGCCATTCACACTTCCTTCATCCCTGCTGTGCATATTTCCACCCTCTCATTCCCACAAGCCATCATGACGTTGTTGCTGTTCATTAAGACTGTACCACCTGTGCAATGACTGGGGTGAACCGTTCCCAAGAGTGACTCCCCCCATAGCAATAATGGCCCAATCCACTTAAAAATGAACCAGGCAAGTGTGTAGAAACAGATGAACACTGGTAGAGAAAAGTGTCACTCTGTATGCTGCTGTTTTTCCAGAGAAATGAAGGACAGTTAGGATGATGAAAAATAAGGCAGATGTGACATTCTGTGGGGTCAGAGAAGGTGATGTGGGTTTCTCAGATGAGTGCAGCATGTCGTGACCCTTCAGCTCCCCCTCCGGACGCACACAGGACACACACTGTCGACACCAAGTGTGGGAGGAAACACACTAAGACGCTACACACAGAGGCTGGAATCGGAGCCCAGACCCAGAGAGGTGAGTTTGTGGTGCTCTTCACTGAGCTACTGTACCAAACAATAAACCTGCCTGAAGATTAATGTTCTCTATTAACATTTTTCTTTATAGCATACAGAATTTGGGTGTCCCATTAAGTCAAGAGCACAGAGCTTCTTTATCAACAAAAATCCACCTTTTACTGCTCCGTATTTGTAAAGTCCTGCCATTCATATAGCCGACCTGCCCCTGGGAACTTTTTATGATCTGATCTGGCCCAATCACACTTTGTCAAACCCCACGTCTGTCACCCTGCTGATTGTAAGTGAGGGTCTCTCTCCCTTTGGCTTCTCGCTGGACCATCATGTCTTTTTCTCAGGAAATGCCAGGGGTTTTGTTCCGATCACTCCTCCCCATCATGGTCAGAAAAAGATTTATTTATACTTGATTTTCTGGAAGCTGTTGGCCCTGACAGCAGATAGCAGTAGCCCGGCGGGGCCTAAAGAAAATGGCTCGTCTTATCAGCGGCATGATCGCATCGGCCGGGAGAATCACCTCGCCGTCGGAGGCCAAAGAACCCGGCGTGTGATTGGGGTGAGGCGAGGAGATGTTTCCAGTTCTCATCTCCAGAGAGCAGCCACTTCTGGGGCTGTTTGAGACTCGGAGACCAGGGCACATGATGTTCCGTCCTCCTTTACGCCGTGCCGGTGCCTCCCGCCGCATTAGCTGGTCCAGGTCCAGTTTCGGTCGGTTCAGTTTTCAATTTGAAAGGAAACAGTGGCTGCAAGTGCCTTGGGGTGATATTTCCACTGCAAGTGTGAGACGTGGTTGCAGTTCTTACAGATGACAGGGTGCATTATGAACAGTTTAGTATGGTGCGTTTTTCTGATTGCTTGTTTTCTACACATTGCACAATTCTACACACTGACCCAGCATATAACCTAAGGACATGTATATAATAAAAGTTATATAAATAAAACTGAAAGAGAAAGCCACTAGGTAATACCAAGTAAACGTTTCAGTTCTGAAGGATTATCAGTGAGCCAGCTGTGCAGAACCAGTCAAATAATCCTGAAAAGACGAATATTTCATCACACATAGAAAAATTAGACTTCTCTTTATTTTCTTACCTTCTTAATAAAAAAGCTAATTTTGATGATAATGCTACTTCCCTTTGAACAAATGGAGTGTGGGGACAGATGTGTGGATTTATGAAGCACTGATTTAAAGTAAGTCACAGCTTAACTAAAGCGATACGTGAAACATGAGAAGAAAGAGCAGATAATGGAAGAGCAGCAAGCCTCAGCAAATGCATAAACCCACGAATCTGCAAGCATCCTCATCAGGGCTGGAATCGAATGTGCCGCCATGCACAGAAATCTTTGAGTCTTAGCCAGCATTACGGTGTGAGGAGGCTAATCCCCACACCCATAATCCTCTGCTCTGGAATCCACCCCCGTCCCTGACCCGCACTGGGACCCTCAGTGTCCCTGTCCTAATGGCACACAGGTGCCATCCCAAAGCAGTTCTGAAGGTATTATAGCAACACACGCAACTTGCCGGTAGAGGTGACCTCAGAGCCTGAGACAGAAATCCCTTTGGAAATCACTAGTTGAGGATGACGGGGGATCTACCTTCAAAGGTGGAGATGGTGTAAACAGCGCTGATGGAGCAGGTGTTATATTAAGCATAATCTATCCAGGGATCGGTGACTCTATACCTTGAACAAAAGGACATCTGAAGGTAGGAGGAGCCTGAAGTTGCCTTTTAGAGTCTAATCCAGAACGATCTGCAAGGCGTTCCCCAGGGGTCTGCCGAAGAATGATTCTAACGTGGTCAATAACGGCTGAAATGTCACTCTGTCATGTGTGTGAGCCAATTTTAACCAAGGTTCAAAGGGAGCGTAAAATGGCCATCGCCTGTTATTGGATTTCTATCATTTTTTGCCACTCCTGTCATGGATAGTGTCTCTTTAAATGGCTTGATCCTGATCGCATAGTCTGGTCGCTTGGCTGATTTGATGCAGTATTGTTGGGAAGTATGTTCTCGCTAGTTCTTGGAAAATACGACTTGTGTTGAGTCCTGGTTGCTCCTGTGGTTTGTATGGTACGTGGACCCGACGGCGCTATGACCGCGCGGTATCGCCCGCCTCTCCCTTTCGCTCCAGATCAGCAGAGCCGGAGCCCGAAGGAGTAGGAAAGGAAGTCATTAGTGTAGTGTAGTGTAGTCCAGTTTGTTACTGTTGCAGGATATCCTTCCAGCTCTTCGCGCAGAAATTCCTGGGATTTTTAAAGCTTTTTTCAACAACCCCCAACCCGTCTGTTTCTCCATAGACCTCCGCGTATTCTTTGTACGCTTCTCTTGGAAATATGTTTAATATGCGGAATATGAGACGTCTGTCGGTCGTTTGGAATACCATTTAAATATAAATGCAATTTTTCCCGAGCAGAAGAATATAATTAAGAAGTCGAAAACTTTTCTTTTTTGCGATCAGTATTTCGTTTACTCTTAATGCTATTTTTCTAACACGAACACAACTGGATAACATCGTTTTTCATCACTTTTTCCTGCATATGCTGTAGAATTTTTAAGACGGGGGGAATAAGTTATGCGAATAAGCGGTCCCAAGACCCCGGAGTTGCAGTGATGGGATTTTGCTGTCTTCAGTGAGGGACCCCGTCTTGGACGACGCGTTTAATGCAGCGGATCGCCCGTCCGCCTACAAGCCACTCGGACCATTCGCCTGCTGCTGCTGCGACTCGGTGCAAATCTGCGTTTTGTTCATATTTCTTTGGTTGTTAACGCAGCGAACACCGGTTCCCTGCTTCTCCGATCGCCTTCTGCCGCGTTCCCCACCCTTTCGTTTTCCTTCACGCCTTTCTTAGAGGGAGATATGCTGCGAGACTGAAGGAGGTCGCGGGGCATTATGACTTGCTCCTGCAACTTCATCGGGTCTCATTTCTCCAAGTGCATAACATCTTGATGCTGTACATTTTTGCTTTACAAATATGATGAAATGGCAGCCCCGGAAGAAGGTAAGGGACATTACCAGATCCCCGATGTTCAGCATGAATATTTTTTAATGTCACAGGATTACGGTCTTTTTTCCCGAGGGGACCAGTTTAGCCTTGCTATGTACATATATTCAGTGTTTTAAGTGTATCGTCGAAGGTTTTTAAAAATAAACTATTTGAAGTGATTTGAACAAAACTGCAATGTTTATATTATATCGATGACATTTTACACTTTAGAACGGTATACATATATACTATTTATCCATATTAGTTCCGATACCTTTGTAGTGGGTTATGTGTGTGAATACTTCTTATTTATGGGCTGTATATGAAAGTTTTCTTTTTGATTGATTTGTTCGGAGCGGAGTCAGTACTGAGTATGTATCATGATGGGGAGATATTTCGGTCTCTTACTGAGCGAGAGCGATTGGAGAAAGAGTAACACTGCAGGACGTGTTATGATGATGCAGAAAGAGGCCTGGGGCTGTCGTGGTCTGTAAGGCAGTTCGGTACGCTGTGTGTGCGCGTGTGTGTGTGTGGTGGTGGGGGGGGGGGGTAC
>JAABNY020000039.1:35365468-35381881 GCA_015164015.2 Brevimyrus niger | reverse complement strand
GGGGTGGGGGTTTGGGGGTCTGTAGGGCAGTTTGGTGGGTGGTGTGTGTGTGGGTGTGGGTGGGGTGGTGGGGGGGGGGGTTACAGGATGACAGTCCGAGCTGTACACTTTCTCCAGATTCATCACCAAAGGTTTCTCTGGGGGGGCTACAGGCTCCGGTGTACTTTCCGGTGATGACACACTGGTACATCCTCGCAACATCTTCCAGCAGTCCTACTGGACCTCCTTCCTCACAGTGTAAAGAACATATTCCCAGGATGTATTTTTCCCTTATTGGCCAATTTGATTATTTAAAAACCCGATGCAGAGATTTATCTTCTAATATTTGCTACTTGTTAAATCAAAACTGATTGATTATCTAATGCGGCTCCAGTAAACCCTGTTGGTTGCTTTAAACTGAGGATTGGGAGGGGGTTGCTCGGTCGTATACGATATGTGGCCGAAACAGGTTTCGTTCCTAAAGAGGCATGTGAAAATTACAGCACCACCTCCGAGTGCCCTCTGCATTTATAATATCCGGCTGTACATGCAGATGAAATTCTGCATCGCTCTGGCACACAGTTTTACACCAACTTGGAATCACGATGTATTTTTTTCCACAATATAAAATACGAGCCTTCAACGGAGTAATTTGTACGGCGTTTTCATGTGTTCGCCTCCCCGAGGGTGACATCGAGTAAGAAAGTAGCGAATAACCGCCGGGCTCTCAGTGCATGTCGTGACGCTTAATGGTACATGCGATACTCTTCAGTGTGAGTGGAATAAGAGTGCGCCACAGTCATGCAGTGGGTATGTCAGTATACATAAAGCAAATAAATAAATAAATGGGACTTGGGAATGTATATTAAAACTTTATGATGACAACAAATATTCCCTGAAACTTAAAAACCATCTTGACGCGTTAGAGATGTATTGTCATTTCCTTTCTTCTCGCTAGAGGGCAATAACGGGAAGGCCGCCTCCCGCTACAATTTCATCGGTTCTGGAAATTAATACTTCTGGTTTGCATACCAAACAGCACGCCTTTTTGGTCTGTGAACAAGCACCCGTTATTTGTTTTTGAAATATTTATAATATTTATTTTGTACAGCTTTTAATTGGGATATATTTAGCCCAGGCAGCCTGGTGTGTGTTTAAACAAACCCTATGGAAATTGTCCTGTCAGTTTCATGAGCAAGTCAATAAAATATTGGTTTATGAGTCATTCTGACTTCTGCCATGTACCTCTACCATGATATTCTGATGCAGTCTTTTGGGATAAAGGCCATGCTTGTTACTCATTGGTTGAGGTCATTGGATTGTTCTGTTTATCTGTGGGATTATTGGTTACTCTGTTCCCCTGTGACTTCATCTCCCCCCCCAGCTGAAATGAGACTCCTGAGTCTTATTATGGCAGCCACATGTAAAACCTTTTGTTAGGATATTGGGAGACCACTGTCCAGTCATTGTAGTGCAGCCAATGATGTGCCTCTATGAGTGGAATTTAGATCAGGATCAGGACATAAGCTTCGCATACTGAGGCTCTTCAATGATGGCATGAGCGTTGGTGCTCTCTTCTGCTGGGATCTCTGCTCCGCTTGTTGCATTTGCCCCTCAGGAGGTGGCAATGGTCTCATTGGGGAAGCTCTGTGCATTTGGGACATCAACGCAAGTCACCATGCTAACGGTTCCTTGGATTCTTATTTCTAGCCAATGCCGATGGTTTGCTATTATTTATGATAACTGTCTGCATTTACAGTGGATTCATACCTTACCTCTATCTGAACTTTTCTTACTTGGAAGTATAAAGTAACTTCAGGATGTCCAGGCAGAAGTAAAACTGCTATCAGATGGCAATTTTTAAATGGTTCCCCTATGGTTTTATGTTCGGTTTGAATGGTCCAATCAAAGTGTTTTTACCATCTGAGGAGAGTATCAGGATTGCTCAGTATGGCTCGGTATCATTATAGAAGGCTACTTTTATATGTATGAGAATGAGGAAGATGAAGGCTCTTTCCTGCCATAAACCAGCAGATCTCTCCCCTGATGCACCTAGGAGTCTGCTTCAAGTTTGTTCACCTCAGAGTCTGCTTCACGCTCGCTCATCTTGGAGTCTGCTTTGCGCTCGCTCGTCTTGGAGTCTGCTTCGCGCTCGCTCAACGCGGAGTCTGCTTCAAGTTTGTTCACCTCAGAGTCTGCTTCACGCTCGCTCATCTTGGAGTCTGCTTTGCACTCGCTCAACGTGGAGTCTGCTTCAAGCTTGTTCACCTCAAAGTCTGCATCGTGCTCGCTCGTCTTGGAGCCTGCTTTGTGCTTGCTTGTCCTGGAGTCTGCTTCGAGCTTGCCTCCTTGTAGTTTGCTTTCAACTTTGCTTGTCTGAACATCTGCTTCAAGCTCTCTTGCCTAGGAGTCTGCTTCAAGCTTGCTTGCCTTAGAGTCTGCTTTCCCACTTCAGAATCTGTGCTTGCCTCACTGGCCTCAGAGTCTGCTCTGTCCCGCCTCAGAGCGTCTGCTCGTCTCGCTGGCCTCAGAGTCTGCTTTGAGCTTGTCTGCTTCAGAGTCTGTGCTAACTTAGTAGTCTGCGCTGAGTGTGCTTACCTTGGAATCTGCGCTCGCCTTGGGGTCTGCACTTGCCTTGCTTCCCAGCTCATTGTCCCTGTGTCGCCTTTCTCGTGCCCCCCGGGGCTCCACTCGTCCGTGGAATGCTAATTTACAAAGATAAAAAAGGGTCGTGTGCGACAGCTCCCACCCAGCCCTCTTCTCCTCTCATCCAAGCAAACTTAATAATTTACAGAAGTCCCCCATTCACCTCCCTGCACCCCTCATGTGTCTGTGCGTCTTCCTCCATGCCACCTTTATCTCCGTATATCAGGACCACTCTCTCCCATAGCCCTGGCCTGCCAGAAATCGATGACGGGCTCCGGCTGAGCATCGATCCTCTACTCCCCATATTCTTTGGCCATTCAAGCAGCTGGAACCTGACCTGCTGTATTAGGTTTTAATGTAGAGGCTCACTCTGTGGTAATTGGGGGTAACTCCCCTAATTTCTGACCTGCTGGGTTAGTACCATGACCTCCGAAGTTGTTGAAATAACCTGGATGATAACAGGCCATTTAGTTAACCTCTCTGTGTGGTCGTGATCATTAAATACTGTACTGGCAGGCAAATCAAATAATTTTCAGTTAAGGTATTTAAAAAAGTGGAATAACGTGGAAATCTTTTACTCTTTCCCTTACAGTATAAATACTGCATATTCATTTTGAGATTTGCAATATACCAATTGCTATTCCCAATAAATGATCTCCTTTATGGTGGTGTTAACAGATACTAAAGTGACAAATACATAATTTCTCCAGACAGATGTGGATCTGTGATCCCTTTACTCTCGTCTGCCGTTCATGGCTAAACAGTGTAACATCTGTTTCCCACAAATTGTAAGTGAAGGTGCAAAATCACCCACTGATGAAGACCTGAAGACCAGTGTGACACACTGGCATCCCATCCAGGGTGCCCCTTGCTGTGTGCCCTATGATAGACTGGCATCCTCTCTAGGGTGTCCCTTGCTGTGGACAACATGGGGTAGCTTTTTGGGAGTAATCCTGCCTGTTTCTTTCTGTTTGCACTCTTGTGTAATAAGGCCTGCATAAAGCCTGGAACAAGGGCTCAGTGGATCATGAACTTGTGGAATCTTGTGTGGGATCCATGCCATTGATGCTCATAATCTGTAGTTCCTCCTGTGATGGAATTAAGCATCTGCTGGAGTTCATTGCTGGGCTATCACATTTTCCCAGACCTGCCATCGAGAGGCGCTGTGGTGGGTGACCACTCTTACCACTGTTTTATCACCATTATTAAATGAGAAGGGTTCTGCTGTTGTACTTGATTGAGAGAGAAAATTCCCTCAGAGCAGAGTGGAAACAGTGAGCGAGAGATGTGACCTTCTGGAACTAGAGACCCCATGGGGGTGAGACAGGATCATTAATGGCCGGGGGGGGCTTGCACTTACTACTCAGCAGATTCTCAGGATGGACCAGTGGTGCAGTTGGGGATATTCAGCTTCCCAACTCCCACCTGACCTCCAAATCCTGGGTTGCCGTCAGCATGAGTGTGTGCTTGGGGGAGGGGGGGGGCTTTAGGGGTGGGGCTATAAGAAGGAGGTTTCCCCTCCACCGCTTTGACATGATTTATGAGCCTGGCCTCCTTGTCTAACCCCCCTGGGGCTGCAGTCCAGCAGTAGGTGACTGTCCTTACTGCTGGAGCGTACCGCACCCTCATGGTGATATAGCAGCCTCGGTGACGTGCCGTCATCATCATCATCCTCTGCGTCACGGTCAAAGTGGGGGCACGGACACGCTTCGACTGATGATGTATTGCTAACAGCAGAAACGTTGTCAGATGTCCAGAATGCTGCATGGTACCGTCCACCAATCAGATCAGCTGGCTCTCAGGCTGGCCCCTCCCCGGGGCGGCTGTATGTGCAATAAGCAGCTTCCCCTTGTGGTTACATGATTTGTTTTTCTCACAGTTATATATCTCCGAGCTGTATGTCACTATGCATATTTCCTGCCAATTTTGACAAAATCTTAAAATGTAGATTTTTTTTGCCTGTATTATGCAGATGCCAAGTCCTGCCCTGAGGAGGAAACAGGCAGGAGACATCTATGATTTTATTTCTGTCACAATCTGCTCCACGGCAGGAAGTCGGCACCTGAGTTACATCATATTTATTGGGATTTTTCATCTCAGGCAGAAGTAGTTGAACACAGATCCACAGAGCAGTTATTGATGCTGGTCGACCCCCCTTCCCAGGGTACTCTGTGCTTTCAGGTGCATTTTAGAGGTGCCTATAGCGTATGGTGGTTAATGTGAAAATAGCACAGAACTTAATTTGCCCAAACCATTAAAAATGCTTTGAACCAGCCATTTATTGGCTGGACTGCTGTCTTATCCTATGCCCTGTGCATCATGGGTTAGGCCCCAGAACTGGATAAGTGGTAATGGATGGATGGAGGTCAGGGTGAGCCAGGCCGAGGCTGACTTGATTGGTGAACAATCTGGCCCTCTTGCCTCTTCAGATCAAACTATGCTGTTCTTAACAGCCCCCGCTTCCATCTAGGTCCGCTCAGTCTCAATAAGCACAGCAGCTCGGGGGCTGGTCACGTGACCCAGGCCTGCAATGGTCATACGTAAAGCTGCATTAGAGTCACAGTGCTGTGAGAGGTTTGCCTGTAGGGGTTTCCCTCAGCATTAAGGACCAGTGCAGAACAGCCGCAGGCATGTAAACGAAGTGCAGGTCCTATCATCGAAGACAATTTAAAGACTAGGTGAAGACCACCAGAGAATAAGGGCCATTCAGAGGTGAAGAGAATGAGAAGTCAGCTATTGTGTTTTTCCGCAGTGTAACAATTTTGAAGAGGAACCTGACTGGTCTCTATCGGCATTTTTCCACCACACAGAGTATGGTACTTTAGGTACTTTTGCTTTCCATTGACTTCCGGTCGAGTACCATTAACGAAAGTTCCAGTACCAAAAGTGCCAAACCAGCTGGGGTACTTCTTTGGTACTTTGGGGTGGGACTTGCAAAAGTATTTGCTGTCGATTGTTTATGCAAATAGCCTGCCGCTTAAGCACAAAATACAACCGCTATCTTTTGAAACACACAGCAGCGAGAAACAAAAATATAAAGAAGTCAAAATGGATAAAGGACAAAACACAGGCTTTGATCGCCATATGGTCGGATGAACAGATCTAGCGGAATTTGGATGGCACGACTCGAAATAAAAAAGTTTTAGCCGTTCCGGGCAATTCAATTTTCGTGTTTCCCCTGTTTTGCGTGCTGATTTGTACGCGGTTTCGCTGTTGTTTTCATGTCTTTTTACGAAGCTCTTGAGGTAAACAAGCCATATATTTTAAAACATCTAATAATTTATCACGTGCCTTTTCGATGTTTTTTGTTTTTACAGATAATACATTAAGTTATTTCATTCGCTGGATAGAGATTTCTTGATGAAAACGGTATAAGACTATATTATGCATGACGATCTACTGTATTCACATTTAATAATGTACTTGAGTGATTTTCAGACATCATACATATACCTCAACTTTAATATTAGGGAAAACATTATTTCCTGATAGACAGGAGAAACATAGGGAAACGGAATTGCCCGGAACAGTAATATCACGCCGCTTGAAAGAAATTGGGCACACGCGAAACACCGAACAAGGCCGCTTGAAAATCAAAAACATAATTAAATAATTTGTTTGCTTTCGAAAGACTGAATTAGCAGTACGCGAATTCTTACTGCTTTGATCGGCTTAGCCGAAGTAAGTGTACCTACGTAAATGTAAATGACGGCGGCATTCATGCAATTTGGATATTACTGAATCTTATACTGTGATAAAAGCTGACATAACATGACATAACAATAAACCTCATTTTCCAGCCTAAACTGTTAGTTTTAATTTTGGGCTGTTTTTTTTTTTTCTTAATTATGATTTAAGCTGCGCCTTCTGACGATGTCAGTCAGGGGCGGTCACTGATGATGTCATTTGGCGCCGGTACCATTTTTTTACGCCAGTGGAAAACCAACAGGAAAGAAGTACCATACTTTCAGCACTTTATGGAAGTACCGAAAGTACAGTACCTGGTGCGGTGAAAAGCACCCTATGCTCTCCTTGTAGGTATGGGATTCCTGGTGTAGCCCTCGAATCACATGCTATTCACATGGTGGTGTGAGATGTTTAGTAGGACATTGGGTGGGTAAGTTTCCCGGGTGCTTTGCGAGCATGGTGCTGTGGCAGAGCTGAAGGGAAGGCGAGGGACCCTCACATGTCTGGGTCTGGGCGGGACCACAAAGATATTTTTTCCTCCTGTAGCACCTCCCTCGCCGCCCGATGCCCCCTCGAGCCGCTCTGATGGCCGGCCGGTGTTCAGTTCTCAATTGGCTCGCCAGGGCCTCCCCAGATGCTCTTCTAAGCCTGCTGATGTCTCTATTCCTGCAGCAAAATTGGTGCTGTCGAAGCATGAAGCAGCTCATGGGGAGGGGGGTAGCGAAGCAAGCGTGAGCTAACTGCGAGGCTCTGACCTGTACGGCCGCTAACACCCACAAATCCCCTCTAATTTAATCGCTCCTTAGTTGGCATTATTCTGGGGTTGTGTCAAGAGGGGGCGTTTGTGCTGAGGAAGACTGGGGGGGGGGGCTATCCACTGTTGTGCCACAGGAGAGAGGTGATGAGCCAGTGAGCGTGACAGACCTGTCCCATCATGCTGGGGACTCGGGATCAAGCTGCACGTACCACTTTATAGCTATGGCCTTTGTGGGGGAGTTTTCACATCTCACTGCTTGTCATCAGAGAGAGTGTGTCTGTATGTGTGTGTGCATACGTGTCTCTGTGTTCCTGTGTGTGTATATGTGTCTGTGTGTTCCTGTGTGTGTATATGTATCTGTGTATATATATATGTGTCTGTGTGTGTTTGTGTCTGTGTGTGTTTCTGTATGTGTGGGTGTGTGTGTGTACGCACAATGGCTGATACCAAGGAAATAAACATCCCAGTGAGTCAGGAGCAGAAATTCTTGCCTAATTCTTAAAACTGAGCATTTCTCCAAACAAATGTTTGAAAGAGCACAGAATGTAACACTGTGATGTATGTATTATAAGACTCATAATTTACTCTGAGTGGAGATAAACAAACAGCTGGGAGTAAATCATAGTAGATTCTGGGAATGGTGCAGGCGAGGACAAGAGGGGTCCAAGGTAAGGCGCTCTGTCACAGTACGGTGCGTTGGGGTTGGGAACCTGCCTCATTCGCCACACGTGTGAGTGGCTGTTGGCTGGTACTTGCTGTGTGGTACTTACTGAGGGGTGATGAGGAGGGGTGGCAGGAGATGGTCCATCTTCTATAGCCCTCATCCCATACAGATGGGATGCCGATCTGCACAGGTGTGGGTGATTTAGAGATGCTAGTTTGCCTGTGCTTCCTGTGTCCTCTGTGCCTCCTGTGCTTCCAGTGCCCCCTATGCTCTCTGTGCTTCCAGTGCACCCTGTGCCCTCTGTGTTCCCTATGCTCTTTTTGCTTTCTCTGTGCCCCCTGTTTTCTCTTAATGTGCTTTTTATGCCCACTGTGCACTTTCTGTGCCCCCTGTGTCCTCTGTAGTCCCAGTGCACCCTTTGCTCTCTGTGCCCTCTTTGGTCCCTATGGTCTTAGTGCTTTCTCTTGCTCCCTGTGTTGTCTCTGTGCTTTCTGTGCACTCTCTGCGTTCCCTGTGCTCTCTGGTCTCTCTGTGTTCTCTATCCCCTACTCTGCGCAGCCTGCTCTACATTTACCTTGAGCCCTCAATGGGGAACATAAATAAATAATAATGTAAAGATGGGCTCCTCGGAGCTGCTTTTGTGTGTAATCTGTCACTCTGAGGGAGTGTGTGACGCCAGCTTTATGGACTGTCCCGGAGCCTGAAATAAGGTTAATGACAGATGGGGATTCTGTTATTTAAGGACATCCTAAGCCCCTGCCGACAGGCTCGGTATGGGAGTCGGTCCACCAGGCCAATGCTAAATGAGCATGATGCACCTCGATATTAATCAATGAAAAATGACTGCGCGGGAAGACCGGCTATGCCAGCATTTAAAAGGATTACTCAGTCAGTGACCCATTTTCTCCAGGGCCATTTTCTGCAAGGGCAGAACACGTGCGTCACATGACTCAAGACTCACCCTCCTCGCGCCCCTCAGCCCCCACCCCTACTGCTGCAGCACAGGACGTAACACCCTTGGAGTCGAGATGGCTGTTTGATAATTGTCCGCTTCCACTTTTCATTTCAGGTCACTTCAGCCAGACGTGGCCTAGGTGTTTCTGCCCGCTTTAGCTACTTGGTTGTTGTTCTGTTTTACGCTTGCGGTTATTTCAGGAAATCACTGACACAAAAATGCGTAACCAAAAATGGGTCATTATAAATAGGGATGGGGTGGCACAGAGCCTCATGGAGAGCCCTATTAGCTCACAGAGATGAGGTGGCATGGAGCCCCATGAAGAGCCCTGGTAGCTCACAGGGATGGGGTGGCATGGAGCCTCATGGACAGCCCTATTAGCTCACAGAGATGAGGTGGCATACAGCCTCATGGAGAGCTTTGTTATCTTATAAATATGAGGGGCATACAGCCTCATGGAGAGCCCTGTTAGCTCACAGAGATGGGGTGGCATGGAGACCCATGGAGAGCCCTGTTATCTCATAGATATGGGGGGGCATACAGCTTCATGGAGAGCCCTGTTAGCTCACAGGGACGGGGTGATAAGAAGCCTCATGGAGAGCCCTGTTAGCTCACAGGGATGGCGTGACACTGAGCCCCATGGAGAGCCCTGTTAGCTCATAGATACAGGGGGGCATGCAGCCTTATGGAGAGCCCTGTTCGCTCGCATACCCAGGCCTCTGTGGTTGATTCCTGTGTGTGTGGAGTTTGCATGCTTTCCCCATCCTCGTCAGTCTCTTGCCACAGTCCAAAAAACAGTTAGAAATGGAGTCTCTAGTGTGAATGTTTACCTGGCATGGGCTGCCATCCTTTCTGGGGGGAGACCCCAGCTTCATACCTAGTTTGCTGGCATCGGCTTTAAGTGCTATGGGAAATAAAGAGATGATGTTTTAACTCTTTTCTAATAATGGCCTTGAATGACTGTTGAATATAAACAAAGCATTTTCCCGTCAGAGCTTGTTGTGTGTTGCCGAGGCCACTGCCATCTCGCCGTCTGACTGGGAGCCGTGAAAGCGGGATGGGTGTCAGCGTGCAGCTATAATGAGGGAGAATGGAAGGAAGGAAGGAAGGAAGACACAAGGTTTTTCCAGGAAAAGGCTGACTGTGGGCTGCCAGCAGTTTGGTGTGGATCGCCTGCAGAGCCTGGTGGCTGATTGTCTGTCTGTGGGCAGCCTTGTAACCCCCCCCACTCCCACCAGATTGGGAAGACAGATACTCACACCAGCCTTACCCGTCTATCACCCTCCCTACTGGGCATGCTCACACCACCCTTACCCGTCTATTACCCTCCCTACTGGGCATGCTCACACCACCCTTACTCGTCTATTACCCTCCCTACTGGGCATGCTCACACCACCCTTACTCATCTATCACCCTCCCTACTGGGCATGCTCACACCACACTTACTCATCTATCACCCTCCCTACTGGGCATGCTCACACCACACTTACCCTTATGCCACCATCCCTACTGGGCACGCTCACACCACCTTCACCTGTCTCTCATTGCCCCTCAAACACTTCATACATCTCTGATTGGTTCCTGTCAGAGAGGGGGAAAATGTTTAACTAGCTGATAAAATCCAGTTTGGGGCCATAAGACAAAGACTAACCTAGACTGACTGCAGACTTTCCCAGGCGAATATTAGAAAGGGGGACTTCTATTTTGTATTATTCAATAATTGCTCAGTATATTTTTATTGTGGGAGTCCTTCATCACTTTCGTTTCTGAGATGCTTTTGCTAGGCTTTTTGCTGCCGCCCTCTGTGAGTGTCTAACCTCCCTGAGTGACTGTGCACTGCTCGCTGTGCTGCATTGCTGGGGAGCTTTTGCCCTCTCACCCCTAATCCTGTCAGGGTTAATTAAATGTGAAGAGGACTGCCAGTGAGAAGCTTCGCTCTGTTTGTTTGACACCGCAGATAATTTGAGGCCATGCTGAACTCGTGGTCTATGTCAGGTGACTGAGATCAAAGGGCCTGCTGGGTGCCCCCCCCCCCCAGCCTCATTAACATGGGTTTGGGGTGTGTTTGGTAGGGTTCAGAGGTGGACTGTAGGCACACACTTGATACACATTCTCATGCATCACAACCTGGCCTCATCCTCTTACCTAACTCAGCCTCATTGGACCCCCTCCCCCAGAAGTCACCTGTTTGAAGGGTATATAAGGAGTGATTTAACTTTCATTTCACAATGGGTGTTGGTCCACCTGTGTCCTCCAGTCATTTTCCTTACTTGGGGTCCAAAAGAAGCAATGGATTAAAACACAGGTCTGATAGCTTAACACGTGTTCATGTGTGTTGGCTGACAATCGCCGGTGCCAGAATCGCCACATAATACTCTCACCCTGGGTGAAAGGCAAATGGATATCCACACAAACAAAAATAAGAATGGTGGTTTTGATACTTTTTGAAGTTTGTTTTTCAGTCAGTATTCAGGTCAGTCTTTGTTACCTGCAGCTGTGGACTGCAGATACCTGCGGTCCATGGTGAAGCATTTTCTGTCGCCATAATCGGTGAATGGGGTCCCGCAGCTGCCAGCCGCAGAGCCGTGGCCGGTGCTTCTGGGTCGACCGTGTGCTGTGCAGCTGGGGGGTTCTACAGTGTCCCGGTGATGCGCATTAAGGTGCGATGCCCTTATTTCCAAGAGTGATGCAAAGGCTATGGGAGGGAATGCTGGTCGGGGGAGGAAGCCAAAGCACAATGAATACTCTCACACTCCGCATATATAGACACACGCATACATACATAAACAGGCACACACACACATATACATTCCATTATCATATACAAACATCTTTGGGTCAAAGGTCATCTTTATCTCATGTTCGTTCAGTGAAGGAAAATGTTTTAAGTCTTTTTTTAATGTACTCAAAAACATATACATTTTATCTGGACACATAACATTCTTGTGCTGGGTTTTACTAGGTTTTTTACACCCATTTTTCCACAGTGAAAAACACCTGTTTTTTTTAGTTTTATTGCAAAATTTCACCAGCAAAAATTAGCCTGTTGGCGTCATTCACCGGCTGAAGTAAAGATGTTTTCCCACTCTGATTATTGTTGTAGACACAATTACAATGAGCAGAGGCACGCAACATAATCCACAGCATTTGCCTAATAAGTCATGTGTGAAATTACCCACTAAATTAACATTTTGAATCTAATTTACCCACATCATTGCAAAATATTAAGGAAGACATCTTTGTAGGAACGTTTTGTCAAAACGTGGTGGGTTTCTTCACTGTCCGTATGTTCCCTGCTCCACCTTCTGCATGAGAGAACCTCACCTCCATGGCTCCCTCAGGGGGATTGTGAAGACCTGGGGGGTGTGGGGGGGGGGGCTCCTCCCTGCTTCATGTATGTGTCCTCATGACTTTCTGTTGCTGTTATTGCTTAGCAAAGACTCACCCGTAGCGACTTTTTGTATCTGTCCACTTTGTTTGTTCAGCTGCATATTTTCCGTTAAATTTCAGAGCCTTCACTGTCAGTCCGCTAACCTGCATACGCTGTCGGCTCTACGACGGGGCAGCTGATGCTATCCTGCCAGGATCTGAAAGGCCTGAAAGTTTGCACGACTCCACGCCTGGGTGCCTGGAGCTTGGGCTTCAAAGCCACTGTAGGTCTTGCTTCAGGATACCAAGGCTGGTAAATAGCGGGGGCTGTTTTTTTTTCCAGTGGGAGTTGGACGAGCAGCTAGTGGTGTTGGCATTTACCCGGCTCAAATAGCTGCCTAGGCATCACAGACTCCGGGGAGCCGGCGTACGGGTCCAGCAGTGCTGCAGGCTAATGAAACATTCGGGCAGGACTGTGGTTTCGAAAAAGAGGTAGAAGTTGCACCCATCTCTGCGAGATGACAGTTGGGGAACTTGGCAGTGTGGATACTGTCGAGGGTTTTGCTCAGCATTTCGTTTTGTAGGGCTCCATGAGGAAGACTTCACAGCCTGGTCCTCTAAAAATGTAGCCTTTCTACACAAATCTGTACCCAACTGATCTACCATTTTCTTGCTAATCCAATAAATCAACGTGTTTTGTTTTGGTATAAATTGTGACCATTAAAGTATTTACAGCCAAATCATTCCTGCCTTATTATTTGTCTAGCGCGCACTTGGTTAGCAGAAGCGCTCATTTTCGTTTGGGCCACTTCCCTGCGTCCCATTAGCCGGCGAGAGGCTGGCAGCCAGCTGGAGGGATTCTCCACTCCCCATTCCGGAGATGTGAGCTCTGGATGGGAAACGCGGTAACTTCGCGGGCACCGCGGTCACAGAAATGCCCACCTCTCACCCGCAAACCCTGTGAATCTGCCTCCAAAATACACAGGCCGGGAAGTTGCTGGAGTCCGTGGACGGTGCCTCACACCGAGAGCCAGATGCCCGCCGCTTATCCGAAGCCTTTCCTGCCAGGGAGACTCTCGGCTGCCACGTTCGATTTCCTTTTCCGACCAAAACTGCCGCTAGATCAGGAGGAATGTAGACCCTGAGAAGTTTGCGTTGACTCTCATTCAAGCAGTTTTACGTATTTTTTGTGTTTCACTGAGTTGTTAGTTACTGATGCAGCCTGTCCTTGGTTTCATTCAACGTATATCATGTGACACCTTCACGTTTGGCAAATTTGTATCAAATTATTTCATTTAAGCGATAACAAGTCTCAGAGGTGTTTCCAGGGAGGCTGGAATGGTTTTTGGGGAGGGGGGTTGGCAGCTGATTAGAATATTATTGGAGTAATTAAGGCTGGGCTTTATATTAGCTCCCTTCCCCCACTTCTTTGTGTAATCTAATTATGGCTTGTGGTTTTCCAGTTCAATCAAATAAAGTCTGAACTTCTCCTGCCGAGAAGCCAGGGAAACCCCATCTTTATAGAGTCTGAGGTGCTGCTAAGTTCGTAAACAAAAAGAAAATGACGTTGGATTGGCTGCCATTGGCTTAAGGGGTTGTGCATATTGCCAACATGCTCTCCCTCATAAAATACCTTATGATTTTCTTCTGTCCCCAACATACGGTTTCTTCTGGAAAATTTGAATTACTTGATGCTAGCCGACAGAACATTGCCGAGCTCAGCCCACACTGCTGTCTGACCACAATAAATTGAAGTTTGGTTAAGTAACAAAAATGTTGAGACAGTAGCAACATTCATAAAAAGACACATACACACACGCAGTCGGGTAAACATATCCTTATGGGGACTGCTCATTCATTTCTATGGGAAAAATGCTAATGCTAACTATGACAACCTTAACCCCCATCCAGCCCTAACCATAACCATAAGTAACCAAACAAAATACAAGTCTTAGCATTTTTAATTTTTTCAAAAGGTATACCTGCGCACACACACACACAATGTACACATATTCTTATCTTTACTGTGCATTCATTTCTATGGACATAACACTAACCCCACTAAATTTAACACTAAATACTGGACTTTTGGCATTTTTAGTTTTTGTATTGCTGTCATACGTTTTCCCCATATACATATATATACATGCCCACTGGATCTTAACTGGGTATGATTAATAATAATCCTCTTGCGAAAACAGATCTAATAGTAGGTTTACCTTGGAAAAATAAGGTTTTTCCATTAAATGAAGTGTCTTGTTAAATTGTTGTGGAAAACTCAGACATTCATTATATTTTGGCTTTATAAAAAAATCCATGTTGCCATTATTTAAGCTGCAAGTGCACCTGTGTCTGCCTGTCATTTATTAAAATGATTGATTAGTTTTCAACAAAATTAATCATGTATTAAACATGGTGAAATATACAGCTTGGCTGTTAATGTGGCCACTGCCTCTTGTGTTGTGCGTATAATGTTGATATTTTTCACTTTAGAGTGCTTGGTTTCCAGCCTAGTTCCACGACGTGTATTTAATACCGCGCTAATCAGTTTATGCTATGTACGTTGGCAACACGCCGCCGAGATTAGGGCCGTCGCTAACACAGCATGCCGTGGTCACGTGACAGGTTTGGCGAGGCAGACGGCGATGAGCCGCTACTGGGCTAGCTCTCCCCGCCGTCGTCTCCCTCCTCCTCTCTACCAGCATATTCTCTTTCTCGGCGTTCGAGTAAATCCCGAGAGCGACGGATCCAGTGAGGTTGTCCAAAAATGTACTTCCATCTTCGGGGACTTCCGAAAATGGGCGGCTTTCCACCCCGCCGTGGGCCGTTTAGCGCTGCTCACGCCACATCAGAAAGGCGCGGGAGACTTTCATCTCGCCGCTAAACGAGGCCGAAATGAGAGGCGTGGTGCTGGCAGCTTCCGCCCATCTGGACGCGGATCAGTCGCTGCCGCTTCCCTCGCCCCTCTCTTAACTGACCCAGCTAAAGACTCCCTCCCAGTTTCGCACTCCCTCCTGCTTTCTTTCGTCGCGTCAGCTTCCTTCATTAGGGACCTTCCCCTCCCCATCCTTTATCCTGAGTGTGAAAAAACACGCGTGGAGCCCTGCAGAGGGGAATCTGTACCGTACTGCTTCACTTTGGCCCCTCGTGAATCGCCCTGCTATGTTTGCTCTGGGGATGGTGATTTTCAACCCAGGGTTTCTTTTTGCTTGGCCGTGCTATGCAGCTGCGTGAGTGGAGGTTCCATGAGGCCCATCAATGCAAATGTTTTGAACAGTAGCAGATTAGGCTCTGGCGTAATCTGGTTACACCTTCAGGCAGCTGCATCTCTGTACCATTTCTGTTCTCTCTTTTGTTAAGATTACTGACCATATGGCTACAAATATTATTTGATGAAGGATTTAAGGTTAATTTATAACAATCTGCATGCATTCATCAGTACTTAATGGTGGTTATGGTTTGTCTGGCTGGTGCAGAGCTATTAGAGACCATATGGCTGTCTGGGAGCCATGGTGGGGCTCTGTAATGAGATTGGGGGGGTCTGGAGTTACAGCCCCCCCTAAACGATCACGCACACAAATGCAGAGGGTGGGTCATGCTTGTGATCTCTCTCCAGCGGCCTGTTCAGCGAGGATGGGCTCCTGCAGGAATGGTGCCCCCCCGCAGATCCCCAAGTAGCCCAATTACTGTCAAATCTTGTCTTAGATGTTCCCTGTAATACCCCAACAACCCCCCCCCTCCTTTACATAATGGCTCGGCAAAATCAGCCCCCTCATCCCAAACAGAACAAATTTTCAGATCTGCCATTACAAGGAGATGATGTTAATAACGGCATTGTCCTGGGACAGTGGTGTGCTGGAACGCCGCGTGATACAGTCGGCTCACCATTCGGTGACATTAGCTCCAGCCCCCATCTCCTGCTTAATTAAAATCCGCTCTCACTGGTCGCTGTATCCGATGTCACTGGTCAAATCCCCATTTCCCGCCCGCTGTAAATGGGGTCCCCATCAGGGTCGGATCCGGAAATATTCCAAATTCGAGGCCCGTGGTCTGCAGACCAGCAGAAGGTCAGGACGGGTTGGGAACGCGGGAGCCTTCATCTCGTAAAAGTGGGTCAGGGAGAGATGGAATGAATACTGGTGCAGATTAATCAAATTCCGCAGCGTTTTTGGGGAGGTGCAGGGTGGGGCGTGGCGCTGTGACACGTCAGACAGTGCGCTCTGCTTTCTGCCATTAGGCAGCTGAGGGAAAGACGTTCTGAGGGGCCGCAGGAATCGCAATGACAGGCAGCTGCAGAAAGCAGGATTTATTTTAATGCCTCCTTTCTTTACACTAACCCCCCCCCCCCCCCTCCAA
>JAABNY020000039.1:35352209-35365461 GCA_015164015.2 Brevimyrus niger | reverse complement strand
CCCCTCACTCATGTGTATAGAGACGAATCCTATGGCTCAGTCAACAACAGCCTGATCATCAACAACAACAACAATTTTCGACAGAACGCGTGTGTCACCGTCAGTGTGGAAACAAGCTGCCAGACTCCACTCTTATCAGAAGGGGGGGGGGGGGGACTTCGGAAGGATTGCAAATGGAAGAAGGAAATTGAGTGTAAAGCTTTGCCTGGTGTTACTGGGAACAGGCTTCTCCCTTCACTTCGTAATTCTCGCCACACTAAAGGTCTCCTGTCATTTAGGTGTGTTTGTCTCTCAGTCCTCACACACGCACGCACATACATCAAATTTTAGTATTTCTACTCTGGGGCCAGGTTCCAATGAAAGGGGATGTATGTGTTTGCTGAGATTTTTGGAGATCAGGTGTTTCTTGGCGTGGTGGGTGGTGGGTGGGGAGGGCACACATGCTCTGATGTATACTCTGGTAAGCACACACACACACACACACACACACACACACACAAAATGAGTAAATGTCACCCAGCCCCTGTGTTAAATGGCAGAAACGTTGTTCAAGCCTGGCATCCTCCTCCCCCACCTCTGGTTGGCCTTTTTTTTAGGGGGGGGGGGGTGCTGCTGCCCTCATGTCAGAGAGCAGCAATTCAGTGTTAGGCCTGAAGCCCTCGGCACGTGCCCAGGAGCTCATTCACATTCACTTGGATGCTGCCCCATGCCTCTTTCTCGGGAGGACACCTGCCCCATTGACTCCTGCTTCCGTGTGTGTGTGTGTGTGTGTTCAGCATGGTTACTGTGCCTGTGGACTGGAGAGCAGGAACCCCCTGTAGTGTTCAGTTTTTTTTGGGGTGAGGGGGGCATCACATTTTTTTTTTACCTAGGCGTGTTCTTCCGCCAGTGCAGCCAGGGGTCGCCTACTGTGAGCAGGCGTGTTGCATATGCATGGCCTGGCTTTCAGCTCCCTCCTACCGCGTCACTCTCCTCTGTCTGCTTTCGCTCTCATTCCCTTTTCCTGCTGTTTATTCCTCTTCTGCTCTTCTCCATCTCATCACTCGACCCCCCCCTCCACATTCATCAAAAATTCTTCAAGAAAACACATACCACAGTCACATTTCTGAATTATTTTTACCTCACTTAATAGGAGCCCTTCTGGAACTTGAACCTACAACCTTCTGGGCTCGAGTCCACATCCTTTGCTATTACTCTCCCAGCTGTCACCTGCACACCTTAGGCAAGGCTATTATTACCCCCTGAGCCCCCATGGATTCTGTGCCTGGCGCTGTTTGATGTGGATGGGTGGGTTGGTGTGGAGGTGATCTTGATCTCATCTCTGTGTGGGGTGGGGGGTGTACGGGCATCTCAGGAGTCCATGCTGTCCTTGAAGCAGGCAGCAGCCAGCGAGCTTTGGGCCTCGTGCCGCTGTGAGCCAGGGCTGTTTCCGCCTGTTCTATTTGCGGGCAGGGTGGAGCACGGCTTGCGGACCGCGAACCCCCATGCAGCGGCTCTGCGGGTTCAAGACCGCCCAGGAATGGGGGCCAAAGCTGCTGCCAAGCTTCTGCTCTGTTTTCCCAAGTTCCTGTGGTTGAAAGGAGGAGGGAAGCGTTTCCTGGCAACATTATTCAATGGCTGACTCCGTGAGGAGCACTGGGAAGGATCCCAAGGCGACAGCCCAGGCGGGGGTCCTGACCCATGGGCACTGACCTAACACCCCTCCTGCTGACACTCTTTCTGCCTGCCTGACCTCTTACAGGTTGCTGTGTGCCATTCTACCGCAAGCGGTTGGGCCATCAATTTTTTTATTGTTGTTAACATATATCTGTTGAACTACATTGGCTCCATTTAGCCACCTTTGTGTAAAGTGACGTACAAGTTAGGATCAGACAGTGTCCCAGGTGCAAGTGGGGTTAGGCTCCTTGCTCAAGGGTTTACGCTGTCAGCCGTGGGATTTGAACTGATCACCTTCTGGACAAGGACACAAATTCCTAACAGGCTGAGCGACACATCGCCAGGTTGACTGCAAAACCTCTTGCTGTTGTCTCTATGGCGACCCCCACCCTCACGCCGGGTCTGGGTTAGGTTCAGCACACGGCTCAGCTCTCTGAGTAAAGCATTTAAGCGCTGTGTAATTGCCGTTGCCCTGCTCTGAGATATCAGCCTGGCTGACAATGAATATTTAATTGCGCTGGTTGTAAAAGACTCTGACTTGTTGGAATTAAATATTTAGCGACTCGCAGAGCCGTCTCGACGGAGGAAGCTGCCTCTTGACTTTTTCTGTGTCACCAGCTGAAGCGAAAGGCCCCTGGGACACCGTACCGTCTTCACACTGGAGCTGCCCTCGGGTCCCACAGGGTGACACACCTCCTGGGATCCTTAACGATCATTGCTGATGGCTGGATTAGTGGTTAATGTTTAATGTAGTGTTGCGTGTCCTCTGGAGGGACAGCACAAAAGAATGGAGAATCCCCTGAACAAGATGGCAGAAGCCTTCAAATGTACTTTAGAAATCGATGTCAGTCACGTCCAAACATTAGAGCTAATGAAACGATTTTGGGTTGGAGGGAAAACAAGCCATTTGCAGGGGACTCTGCAGGGTGGTCCGGGGGAAGCAGGAAACATGGCGGGGAAGATGCAGCAGCACTCGGACAACATTTTTTGTAAAATAAAAATATCAAGAAGAGCCGAGATTAGCTACCAGCTGTGGTGAAAATACCCCAGAAAATAAATGGTGTGTTTGTCAAATGAGAAGATGGTTATTTTCAGCAAGGCGGCTGTGGCAGTGCCTTTTGAGAGCTGATACTCGCGATGATGGAGTGACACGTCTGTCCTGCTTTGGGGGGGGCGGGGGATAAGAGGCCAAGATGCAAAGGGGGCCACCCTATTGCCACTCCTGGATTTGGGGGGGGGGGGCATCTGAGCCTGAATCAGAATCAGGGTGTTACAGCATAGGCCCCTCTGACACACACCTCCTGCCCCTACTGATTAGGCAGGCTGGAGTCCTCGCTGATGAACAGAGCCTCTTGGGGGATGGAGAGCCGGCAGAGCCTTCGCTTTGGTAACCAAGGCTGGACCCGCTGCATCTGTGGGAAATTGGACTGTAGAGATGGACCAGATTTTTAGCCTCTGGTTCTGTCTTGTCACCTGCTGGGTTTCGTTTAACAGGCCCAGAAATTCCCAGCGGTTTGCGACTCGCTCTGTTCGTACATCTCTGTTTGGGGATGTATGGGAATTCCACTAACTGCCAGGACGGGGGACGCAGGGGGACACAGACGGGGGACATCTGGTCTAATCCATCAGCCAGCCGAGCTTACCAGGTCGATTCCCATGGTCATGTTGTGATCTGCAAGCCTGCTGCTCGCGTGATTTACGGATCCGCAGCGTACACACACACACACACACACACACAAGCACGCACACATATTCACGGACAGGTCTAGTGTGCCGGTCACACAGAGTTTCTTTAGTGGGAAATGGTCAGGAAGGGCTACTGTCCACCTGGGTCATGAAGTGATTGGTGGAAAAGGGAAACGGTGGTCAGCGGGGGCGCTTCATGAGGAGGGCAGTCCAAGAAAGTGCTGGAAAACAATCCCCCTCCCTCCAGCCAGCTCTTGGACACCCCACAAAGGTTTGCCCCCCCCCCCCTTTTGGCTGTTTTAGTAGTAAGAGAGCAGATCTGCGACTGGGGTGGGAGGAGCGGAGGCTGGGAAGCCGTCGGAGCCGCTGTCCTGTCCTTGACCTGCCGCTAGCAGACGTTCCGCACACCTGTCATTTTCCTTTCTTCTAAGGGGCGAGAGGTTTACCTTTTTATTCTTTCTCTTTTTTCTGTTGGCTGAGTATGTTTTCCCAGCTGTTTATATTCCTGTTGGGTGGTTCTGTTTCCTGTCCGTATTGCTGCCACTGGTTTTGTCCAGCAGGAACACCGGTAGCCCCTTGATTACCCCTTATGGGTTTCCTGCTGGGTCTCAGATCACAAGTACACACCTTCTGATTTGTTTATCAGCGCTGCTAACATAATATGCAGATGAATCAGCAGCGATAACGGTGCCAGGACACATATTGTGCGGTTATGTTTATGTGTGGTTGCGAATCTTGTTATGAGTAACAAGGTCTCCTCGTTCTGTGAGAAACTGCTTACTGAGGGGATTGTGTTTAGCTTTGGAGACGCTCACGCTTAAAGACACAGCATGTGACCGTGTGTTTGCATTACGCCCTGCGGTCCTGCATGTTTAATCGCGTGGTTTCTCTGCTAGAACTGGGATCTCTTGGTAATATCTTTTGCTTTATTCTCTCTGGTTTCTCAGTAGCTAGAGTGGCTCTTCGAGTCCTCAGCATTCCTGGAGATGGCTAGAAAGGGTATAGAGTCTCCCAGGTGTGGTACTCAGCCCTGGGGTCCATCAGCGCTTCACATCCTGAGTGCCGACCTGGAGAGTCCTCTTCATTTTGAAGATGAACTTGCTACAGCGCATAATTGTTTTTTTCGCTAATGGCTACCAGAAATTTCCTGATTCTCTCCAGACTCCACAGTTGGATGGCATTGAACCTGTAGTCCCAGTTAAGTTTATATACTTCAGCTCCCAGGCTATGCAGTAGCTTCAGAAGTAAGCATGCTGCAAGTCCAGCATCACATACACTCAAATGAACACATACATACTCCTACACACATCTGGGATCTGTGGTATTCAGTCGCTTATTCTGCAGCTTTGTTTAAGCTCATTTGGCAAATTAAGTCTTGTGCTTTGACATGATTGGTTTATACAGGCCTACAATGCATTTGGCCGTGGCTGTAGACACTAATGTGAGATGAAGAATCTGAGTTACCTGTGAAAAATGCTTCTAGTCTTGTCTGTCTGCATTGGTATTCTGCTCTACTATTCTGGAGTTTGTTCTGATGCAGTATTTCTAACCTAGAAAACAAGGATTTTTAGAGTACGTTAAGAACATTTTGTTTGTACAGGCTCTGGCCTTTGAGTCCTGGGCCCAGGTAGGTGTCTGTCCAACTGCCAAACTGGGAAGCATATCAGCTTCCATGTCTGCTGAAGTCGTAAAAGTATTAAAATGCATAAATGCACAACAAAAAATGCAACGTATTTTATCAATGAAAATTTGAGGACAGGTGCATGTGTTGAATAGAAAGAAACCAAATTTACTTCTGTTGAGAGTCGGATGATGGAGCACATTTGTCTTTTTTCGCTTGCTGATTAAAACAAGAACAGCTTGGCAGGACGCACAGGAAAACGTCAGAAGCAACAAAGCAAGACAAAGGCTGTTTACTGAGGTTTATTTTGTGGAAATGTCTGAGGAATGGAAGCATTTATTAATTCTTAATAGTATAAAGAGGTGCTTCTGGCAGCTTTTTAATTAAGACGCTGGAATCCATGTAATCTACCTGGTAAATGAAGACGTCTCAGTCATTATCTGATAATTGGAATTCAGTTTGCTATGTGAGGCAGCTTTCAGACGTGATCTCAGGGCACAGAAACACAGGATGCATCTCCTTAGCAGAAGCCCGCCACACTGTGTTGATATCTCCTGTCCACATTGTTACGGATGTCTTACCTTAACTTTGTTGTGCTGTTTGACTTTGAGTGCAGTGCAGTGTTGTGTTTGTAGCTACTGACAGGCCTGCTGACCTCTGAGTCATGGCCGTTCGCAGCTTGTGGCCTTTGCACACACCCACCTTGATAAGTGGTACATTTATCTGCCTGCCGTTTGACGCTCCAACCCACTGATTCTGTTCTCATATTTTACTGCCATGGGCGCCATTAACAGCTAAGCCGTGCATGTTTGCTCGACTTACTTAATTCACTGAATTTGGAAGTGTAGTGGAAGAATTGTATAAATTATGGAATTCACCTGCGGAAAGTGAGTTTCTCTTTTCCGCTTTTCTTACCTGCATTTCTCTGCAGTGTTTTTCCTCTGTGGTCTGTATCCAGCTGATGTCTCACTCACAGTAAATCAGCAGAGCTGCCCTCAGCGCTGTTTGAGATGTTTATAAGCTCTCTGGGTTTGGAATCAGAGACCTGGCTTCACTGCTGAGGAAACAGCCACCCACCCCCCACACACACACACACACACACACACACACACACACACACACACACCCTTTCTCTAGGGAGTGGATTATTTGTCATTGTCAGGCTTTTATAATTGGCGCTCCGGTTCTCCCAATAAAGACCTGGGAGATCATTTAGTCACGGACGCCCTGTAATTGTATATGATAATAATTTATAATTCATGCGCTCATTAGGAGGAGGGCGCCTCATGTAAAGACGTAAAGGTGCTTTGTCACGTTTGGCTGGATCCACTGGCACTCTTCACCCGGTTATTCGCTGCCTGTCATGTGATCAGTATGGTGTGTCATGTGATTAGTATGGCGTATAGGAAATGGCCGCTGTTAATATGTACTGCAAGTGTGTCTCCAAAGGACAGCAAATGGGTCCTTTCCTTCCTCTTTGTATCATTGTCATATTTCTTATCTAATGCTTATTAAGTAGTGTGGCGTGACGTTTTAAGCAGCTATTCTACTGACGCTACTGCGTTGGACACTTTGTTCAAGGACAGCACCCCCTCCTGGGTCATCCTGTACCCAGCAGGTCATCAGTCTTTGTTACTAGCCATCCCTGACCGCCATGCTAGCTGCTGTGTTCTGGTCCCTGACTTTGGGCCGGGCCGGTGAGGCGTGCCATAATAGGCCTGTGTCAGGGCCGTTGAGCATGGGCGTGTAATACGAATGTGGCGGGTGGTCTCGGCCCCACAGGCCCAGCAGCATGGCATGATGGGAGGCTGTCCAAGGCCCGGCACCGTTCACACAGCCCCCAGTAGGTCTGCATACACCCACCCCTTGCCCATCTTCAGCCACCCGCGGCCTGTAGCCTGACTTTGACCCAGATGGCCAGCAGAAAGGCAGCCAGGAGGTCATGATCGGGCAGATGACCGGCGTGGATAACAGGCCGGCACGTCGTCACGGTAACAGTGAGTGTATACTTTGTATTAGAGGTGTGCAGCATAGGAATCGACTGTGAAGATAAACCAGCCTGCATGCTTAGGAGGGGTATGCAGCACACGTTACTCTGATCGGTAACCAAAGTGGTGTTATTAGCTTATGTAGCTTCGGTTCGGAAGTTTTGGGGGAGAATGGAGAGCTCAGTTACAGCCTCAGGAGCGGGCCTGGGATGCTGGGGGGGTCTCCCCTCGCCAGATGCTCAGAGGGGGATTAAGCATATGGGCTCTAATTGTATTAGCAGCTAGAGTGTTAGTTCAGACAGCACTCTCCCCCCAAAGGCGGGGGCGGCAGCCGCAGTGGACTGGTGAAGCCGCGCTGGGGAAGATGGGTTTCCTGTCCGGTGGGGGTCTGAGCACGGCCCGGGGCGGGGCTCATGCTCCAAAATCGATTGGACCTAACAGGAGGTACCTGGACGGGGCAGGGAACCTCTCCTGCTATGGACGGAAAAGGATATTCACAGTTACGTGTTTGGCAGAAGTTTGGCTAAGATGGGTTTCCAATAAGCAACCAAGTCAGAGCTAGAGCAAGTGCAGTACAGACCATTAAAAACATCACAGAAGCCAACATCATGAGCACTGAGGCCTGAGTTCCTGCTAAAACAGGACGCAGTCCCACAATGCATCTGTCCTCGGCTCTCTTCGCTGTTTATAATGTCTTTGTTTCCTTTGTCCTCTCGTCCTTCTTAATTGTTCACATAGGTCCTGGGAAACTCCCCCCCCAATGCAGCCTTTCACTCCACACAAGAAAAACTCCACGCAAACGCAACTCTCTAGTTCTGCTTTGTCCCCTGTTGGGGCTTGGGGACGACTCCTGCAGATAAATGAAGACAGCGTCTCTGCAGCAATGCAAAAAATATGGAGACAGAAAGAACAGGAAAAGAGCGATCTATCAAATTACAATCAGCTCTGCACCCCCCCCCCCCCATCTCCAGAATAAATCCCAGAAACCTGCTGATGATGATTACTCTTAACATTCTTTCCCTGTTCCCTTTCCCTCTCTAAAAGGCCAATTTGGAGGGGGGGTGGGGGGGGTGGCAGCTTTTAGGGGCTGGAGGGTGAGGGGGGGAGCAGGATCTGCATTGTTGGGGGCACTCGTTTACAAGCGGGGCTAATTGCAGGCACACTGCAGTGCCTCAAGTGTTTGTGTGTCTGCCTCCCGTTCCTGGTTGGGGACCATGTGGTGGGACATGGACACTGCAAACAGGAAGCTGCCCCCCCAGCATGTCAGCGTGTGAGCTCCCTATTCCCCCCCCCCACTACCATACTGCACCTGCTTGCCATCACATTCAGATTCAAAGTGATATTCAAATTCAAATGGCCATAATTAGCCGCTACTATGATGGTTTCTTGGACTGCAAGGCCCCAGAGGGGGAGTAGCTGAAATGGCCTGCAGACGGATCCTTATCCTGAATCGCTCCAGTCAAATATCCATCCACATAAATGGGAAAGAATTAAGGTGCTTCGGATAAAAGCATTAGATAGGCAATTAAACAGGAAAAAGCAACTTTATTTGCATGAGAAATGCAGTCATGGATATAAACTGAAAGTAATACATTTAAAAAATAAAATCCATCTCATCTAGTTCCCCTCTGTTTCTTGGTGTCCTTTTCATTACCAGGCATAAGAAGATTTACTGTACAGGGCTGTTTGCTCTGTGGACTGGAGGTGGGGGCATTACAACTCAATTACCCCGAGTCTGGGATGTTTCCGGAGGGAGGCTGAGGATGCGTCCATCTGGGAAAGGCCACGTGCCCCCCCACCACCATGCAGGATTACAGGCGCTCCATAGTTCTCCAGCTTGAGGTGTGAAATCCCAAATGCGGGGTCCCCAGGAAGTGCAATCCCATTAGCCGAAGCTGGCTGCAAACGGGTCAGAAACTATAATCCGTGTTATTAGCTGAAATCCATTTTGGAGAGACTCGTCAACATGTCTTCTGCATGGTCGTTGACTATTCTGCTGACCACAAGCTACAGCCTTATTAATAACACAAGACCAAATTAAATGCTAAGTTAATTGAATTTGGGGGCTTTAGTGCAATATTTGAACCTTTATTCTTGACTCCCACCGTAAGATGAACGCGTGTCCAGCTGGTGTCTCTTCTCCAGCCCCTTGACCCTTCACCCTACCGTTGGGATTCCTCCAGTAGCTCTGTCTTCACAGAGATGCTGTGATGGATAAGCAGTTATAGAAGGCAGATGGATGGATTTCCAGATGTTTCAATCTGGGTCTTGATGAGTAGGTAATTATCTTAATTTGGTGCAAAAAAGAGCAATCATAGAGTGTCTGATGTCCACGAAAGAAAAAAATGCAGAAAAATGTCTGACCACATCCTGGAAGGGCGCCGTCTGTATTTACTCTCCAAAGAAAGCAAGGTCAGCCAGTCCCTGGGGTTAAGGGCCCTGCTGAAGGGTGAGATTATTCTGCCGACCCTGGGATTTGAACCTGTGATCTTCTGATGATGGTTCTAACCCTTAGTGTCACACACCATGCAGTTACAGAAATAGGTGGAACTGAGTAGGGCTGTAATGGTAGGCGTATTAGTCGAGTACAATTCTGGATGTCATTTAGGCTTGATACACAGTGAAATTAATAAATACTTTTATTGACACGGGCAGAACCTAAATTCACGAGTAGATGATTTACACAGAAAGCATTATGCTAATTGTGGCTGTGAGTTTGTTATGGCTAATGCTGATTAGTCAGTCATAATCGGCGGTTTGGGAACATTTTGGTTTTCCAATAAATTGCCCCAACACTGGAGAGAGTAGTTTAAACCAAGACTGTCTGTCGGCTCTGTTATACTGAAGTCTGCTATATTGCTGTGAACACATGCAGTATGCCAGTTCCTCATCTGAGTGTGTCTGACTGGAGCATGGCAGAAACAGCCTCTGCAGGTTAGTCTTCCCACGGCATTTAAGGCACGTTTGCAGGCAAATTCAGATCAGGCTGAAAAATAATTATATTCTATAGTGGTGTATATTGCTACAGATATGCAGTATACTTTGTAATTGTTTTTTACATTTATTATACATATTTATTATGATAATGTACAAATATGTGTTTGTTAGACACCTTGACAGATGCATTGTCATTGGTTTTGTACTCTTCCTAAGTGTGTTTGCAGTTTTAATAACAACAAATTCTGATTTACCTGCTGTATCTAAACCCAAACCTGAGGTCAGTACTGAGCCAATTTTATATGCCATTACACCCCAGGAACTGCACTACAGTGTCATGGGGGAGGGCAATGAGACGTAAGATGACCCCACAATGAGGGCTCTGTGGGGTGCTGGAGTGCAGGCGGAGCCGCTGCCCCCCCCCCCCCGCCCTTTTCCCCATCAAGTTACTGCTTGGCTGTTTCCTTGAAACACAGTCACACTTACCCCACAGCTTCAGAGAAAGTGTGAAGCCATGTTCCAGAGGTGGGGGGGGCGGCCAGCCAGACAGCAGCCCCGTCCGCCTGCCTTGCTTTGCCCACGCGACCGTAACCACAAACCACTGCCCATCAGGCCAGCCCTGTCAGTCACCTGACAATACCTCAGACTGTCGCCTGCTTTGCGGCGTGTTTTGAGCAGGTCGGGTGGCTTGGGGGGGGCCATGGTGGCTGTGTGAAATATCTGCTACAGACGGAATGATTTGTCTGACAGACGGTGGGTATGAATAGGGGGTTAATTCTGCACTCGTATTGCTCTGCAGATTGATTTTGTGTGGAGAGGCCACACGTGCAGATAGGGGCAGAGGGTGCACAGCAAAACCATTGTGAAAAGGGTGCCGCGTTTGCTTATTTTAAAAGCGGGGGGGGGGAACCAGATTAATCTGACTCGCTGATTTAAAAAGAAACACCTCAAACTCTGTCTAGGAGTAGATGTTTTTTATTTTTTTCTGTTGGGGTGGGGGTGGGGGGGTCTCTGTGAAGCTCCAGGCCCAGACCTCGCTTGCACATGAGCTCCGACCCCCCCCCACCCCCACCGTGTCGCGTTCTTATCGCCTGGACGCAGATATTTCCTCTGCCTGCTTCTGGAGCAGGTTGTAGGGGCTTAGCCGTATCAGGCTGCTGCAGGTGTGGCGTTGGGGGGGGGTTCTTGCGGTGGTGGCTGGCTCGCAGTATCAATCGCAGCCTCTGGTGCTGCCTGTGCACTGCGAGATCGGGGCCGAGATGGAGTTTCAGACGGTCGCCGTTTCTGATCCACTCCAGAGGCGTTTGCGTTGGGGGGGGGGCGTCGGTGTCCTTCTGCAGACTGGCACTGCTGTCCTCCTGTGACACGCTTCCTCCCTGCATGCCAGCCGCCCTCTGCACCCATGGCTGTTTGCCTGTCCGTCTGCATTACAGCCGTGTTCAGCACCATGCCGCATAGGCTGATGCTCTGCTGCACCTGTGTGCAGCTCTGATTGCATATAACATGAGCATCCCTAATCCTAAATCAGCTCCCCTGCGATGAATTAGTGGATGTCAGCTGTCTAGCTTCAACCAGACCAGTCTACATCTGTGTCTGACTGATGCTGAAATCTGCTGCGTGGTTTGGAATGCGGGGGAGGGAGGGGCCAGGTCAAGTCACCAGGCCGTCAGTCACCTGTAGCGCATTATTAGTGTGACGACACAGTCTTATGTTTTAACTCTATCCCCTGACATCTCAGACCTTATCACAATTCTCCAAAGGAAACGCCTGTTTGTCGCTAGGTATTCTTCTCTGGTGCTAAACGAGTTTCTTGTTTTGCTTACTGAAGTCCCCAAACCATCACCAAATCGCTGCGTGGTCCTCCCTTTCCCAAGTCAGGGGGATCTGTCCACGACTGTGAGTGTAGCAAATCTCAGCCCGAGCAGGAATGCTTCAGTTTGATACTGTACCCAAGCTGACAGCCTCTGTTTGCTATCCTTGTTTAGGTATGGACAGGAGGAGCAGAGCCCAGCATGCATGCTGTTTACGAAGCAGTGATGTTTTTTTATTGGCTCCTTCTCAGCCCAGTTGCTGAGCCTCCTGCTGCATGGGTAACACACTTCTCCTTAGCCTGGTTAGCGAGTCTCCTGTCACGTGGTTACCATGCTCCTCCTCACCTCGGTTACCAAGCCCAAGCCTCCCACCACATGGTTGCCCTTTATTTAGCATCTTGCTCTCAGCCTCTCCAACAGCTGTGTTGGGGTGGGGCTGCCCTGGGGCCATGTGGTTGTGAAAATGGGTTTTGCTGCCCACACGCTGCCCCCGCTCAACCCCGGGGCCTGCTGATGGCCGCATATCCTATGCCCCATTCCCCCCTCCCCAATGCAATGTAGCCGATTGAGTTAAGCACACACATCATGTCCGTGGCTTACAGGTCACTGCATGTTCACCTTCATCTCAATCAAAGTATCCTCATTATCATTTTCAGCTACATGATGCATGGGTCATATGCTGAGATGAAATATGAATGGAGCTGGAGTGCAGAAGAGCAGTAATAAATATAAATGTGTGAATCATTTAAACATGACAGATTGACATATGGACATAAGGCATCGTATAAAAATCGTTCATGCTTTGTCTTTAAACAGATTCAGATTGCGCTAAGGTCAGATGCTAATGCTCTCAGTATTTGAGAACAAAGCATGGTGACAACTAGGCTTAGCCTTCAAAACACTGAAACCTCTACCAAAGTCCTGTGGAGCCAGATTTTCCACACAACAGATGCACTGATAAGTTTAAACAGCTAACTGGGTGGATTTTTTAACTAGAAACCGCCGCGGACTTTCTCTGTGGTCTGGAAGCTCTGCTTTTCTGTGGCGAACAAGCTCCAACAAGGAACTCCTTCTAGGGGGGTGTCCCTTTGTGGTCTGCCTCTGAGTGGCTACCTCTGTGTGCTGTGTGGCTGCCTCTGAGTGGCTACCTCTGTGTGCTGTGTGGCTGCCTCTGTGTGGCTGCCTCTGAGTGGCTGCCTCGGGCTGCTGGCTTGGCGGGGGGGTGGGGTGGGGGGGTAGAGGTGAGCAATGCTTTATCTGCATTTGTGCCTCTGTTACGACCGTTGTAGCTTTATAGTAGTTGCTCCAGTTATGACATCAGTCATTAGGTTGCCTTGGAGACCTCTGGTCTTGCTTTCCCATCAAAGAATCTTCAAGACTAGTCTTCTGTCCCAACATCTCATTACATGGAATTGCATACTTGAAGCCTTTATATAAATCTTATTTGCATTTAATGCCATCGCTGTATTAAATAGTTAGATATTTTACAGTCAGCTGAACTTATGCACTTTTCTCAAGTACTGGGCCCTGTTCCTGCAACCTTTTTGGTTAGT
>JAABNY020000039.1:35321393-35344260 GCA_015164015.2 Brevimyrus niger | reverse complement strand
TGGGTGGGTGGGGGTGTGGGGTTTTGGGTTGGTGTGGGTTGTTGTGGTGGGGTGTGGGGGTTGGGGGGGGGGGGGGGGGGGGGGTCATGTGTAGTAGCCATCTACTCCCCCCCATGCTTCATGCCATGGCTTTACGCTCATTCTGCTAAGCCTAAGTTTGGGATCTTCTGTCCCTGCTCCGTCAGATGCAGTAATGCTTCATTATCAAAGGACATATTTGTCACATTTTTGCAGAGTAAAACTTCTTGTTGCAGTGAAATGAGTCTAATTAGTGCTGGGATAATTTTGGTAATTAGCTTCTAATGAGGACGCTTTCTGAAACAAAAGGCTATGCAGAGACTGCAGTACGTCGGAATGGCTGCTGACTATTTCGGTTCAGGCATCATGCCAGAGCTTATTCCCGGCCCGCAGTCCTTAGCCCTCCCTCCAGTAAACAATAATGATGCCATTATATGCTTTTTACATTTTCTCCTGACCAAACGATTCCTGTTTTGGTTTTCCTGAGAAGGCTCTCTAATTTCTGTTTTAAGACTTCGTTTCCATGAATTGTCCCTGAGCCCTTTCTGCTCTGATAGCCTTTTTTGCCGGAATATCGAACACGTCTATAGAGATTGGCTGTGACTTTGGCTCTGCCTTTGTCACCCTGACCACAAATAAAAATACCCCTTGAGGGACGCCACAAGGCATAGGTGAGCGGGTGGGGGGGGCTGAGCCCGAGGATTCCCCAGGCCGTCCCTCCGCACACCGTGACTGTTTGGGTGGAGAGGAGAATGTGGAGCCTTGATTGTTTTAGCGGATTGATAAAGCGTCTCTCGCTGGGGGCACAGATGAACACCATGCTTCACTCGGAAGGGGAGGTGGAGATGGGGCGGGGCTGTGGAAGCGACACATGGGGAGATGAGGCGGCATCAGCTGTCCTTCCAGGCGTGATGCAAACAGGTCTCTCTGCGTGAGGCTGCGCTTTGCGGCCGGGCCCCGGGCCCCGGACCCCACCAGGACGCCTCCCACCTCTTCCTGGCTTCAGCCTCCCTTCCTGCTCCTCCTGCTTTGTGCCCCACGCTCCCGTTCTGTCTGCCGGTGCCCCCGTGGAGAGCTGCCTGGATGCTCCCCAGATCGGGGGGGTGTGCGATTGGCGGGGGGGGCGTCGGCAGCCAGAGACGTGTGTCTGGCGACGCGCTCGTCTGTGAACCTGTCTGCCTCTCTGTCTGCTCGTGGTGTCCGCCCCCCCATCTGCCTCTGCCTGCCTGCTCGCTGTTCCCCGAGTCTGTCTGTGTTTCGGTCTGTCTGTTTGTCTGTCTGTCTGTCTCTCTGTGTATGTGTCTCTGACCCCATTGTCCGTCTGCCTGGTCATCTGCTTCTCTCTCTCTCTATTTCTCTGAGTTTTTATCTGTTTTCCCCGGCCTGCCTTGCCTGTCCCTCCCCCCCATGGCTCCGCAAGCCTGAGGTGTCAGAAGAGGATCACACTTCAAAACCGCGTTTGACACCTGGCCTCCTGCTGTAAGTGTAGCGGCACTCTGTGCCAAACTCCTCGGGGCCCAGGAGCGACGCTGCGCCTCCCTTTATCCCCTCAGCTGTGAAAACATCCTCTCGTGGAGTCAGAGCGGCGGGCGCTTAGGGGCTGTGCGGGGGCCCGCGTCCTCACATGCACCTCCTCTGTGTGTGTCTGTGCTTGTGTGTCTGTGTCTTATGTGTGTGGGTGTATGTGTGTACAGTATGTGTGTGGGTGTATGTGTGTGGGTGTATGTATGTGTACAGTATGTGTGTGGGTGTATCTGTATGTGTGCCACTTTGTCACTTTGGAGTAACACTGAAGAGCAGTGAGGCTTCCTCATCTCGTGCTTAGCTGTAAGCTGGGTCGGTTCCGTGGTGATTCCCAGATCCGAGGGGACGCGCTGGAGTCTCGCAGACATTCCCAGCTTTGCTTCTGAGAGCTTTAGACAGGGATGACTAATGTCCTGTATTCTTGCTTACAGAGACGGGAGCATGATGAAATCTTTAGTGCGTGAGAATAAACAGAAAAAGTTTATGTGCTGTTAGTGTACAACACACAATAGACTTTGAAAACAACAAGGAACACCCCCTAAACACCCTTAAAAGCTTCACCCCAGATGTGATGAGCACCCAGCGTCTCTCACGCCTGTGCTGGCTGGCTCGCGCTTTTCCCGGGGGTGTCGTGCTGGGATGGGGGACAGCTTGGTATGCGGATCTGTGAGCTTCTTTGTGCTTTTCTGGGTCTTGCTGCTGTTTTATGTGCAGTTCTGTTGGTTAGCAGTAGGAGCATAATTTTTTTCTAGCTTTATTCTTCAGGTCTATTCTGTTGACACAAACTGGTACGTCTGTAGTTCTTTGGGTGTAACAAGGAACTTTTAGTCTGTGTAGGTCCATTGAGTCTTTCATTTAGTTACTTCAACTGCCATAATATAACCATGCTGTTTTAATTCTAATACTTTCACCCAAATCACAAATTAGACTTAAGTCTGTCAGACTGTCATCTGAAAGGTTTACTACCACTAACAATTTTTCATTTTAGAAACATTTACTGAACATTACAATTAAATTATGGAGTGTCCAGTTTTCTTGATGCTCCCAGAACATTATTTCACTGCCAATAAACTATAACTATGCCAAGTGTAGGGTGTGGTAAAGCAGTGAGTAACACTATATACACATGTAACACTTAAAATAAAAATAATATTTTATTATAAAACAATGTTCCTCAGCATTAATTGTGTTAAAAGGATGTTCAGGTAGAATATTATCATGCAAACATTTATCAGAGCCTTAGTTGAAATGTAAAAAGTGGAAATTAATGTCACAGTAAGACCGTTCCCTGCCAACCTGAACATAATGTTCCCTGTTAACCGGCCTCTCATGTTACCATACAATACAGGCTATTTGGAGACAGCAATCCATGTAAAACACAGAGTATTTAGACCGTGGGAGCTAACTGGAGTACTTGGAAGAAACCAACATTAACACCAACTTACACAGAGTCAGGGTGGGAAATCGGGCCCAGGAAACTATGCCTGTTAGGTCACTAGGCCGCTTCTGCCTCCCTGCTCGCAGTCACTGAGCGGTGTCTGTGGATGATTGCATCGCTATTTGACTTTTAAATACAAACTTGTTTGTTCACCGGCAGAATTATGATAACACAATTAGATATACAGTAATACTGCAAAAGCTTCCTGTGAAGGCCCATTTAAATTGGCAGAGGCAGGGCTCTTGCTTCTCTCCCTGCAATCAAAGTCTCCGTTTGCCTTGGTGCCACCGCTTCTCTGCTACTGTGCGTGACTAAACGCTTGGCACCCAGCAGCCCCTGGAGGCGACTTCCAGCCGCCGCCGAGAGCTCCGGGGGGCTGGAGGGGGGGTCCCCGCTCTGCACTGTCTATGGGGTGGGGAGGGCGTAATTAGGTATGACCGTTTACAGAGCCCCGGCCTTTGTTTTCATTGGGTTGAGGCCACTCAGATAGATCGGACATGTAGGATAAGGCTGGACTTTAGTAGGAAAACAATAAAACAAACGGATCTGTTTCAGGGACTAAATGGACACTGGTGTGATTTCCATGCATGTTATTACCTTGTATCAGGAAGGACAATTGTGTCCTTAGTTCTTGTGCATTGTAGCTCATGTGAAGTGTGGTTCTACTATGATGTCGTTTTCTCGATCGGTGCTTATTTGTTCAGAGCGAGCAGCTTGCTGCGGCCCTTTCCCTAGATTGCCGCATATATCGATTTCCTGAGACAAGACTGAGATCCCCCACTGCACGGCCAAGACAAGCTCTTAGCAGGACCCCAGCCAGCTGCAGGCTGACTGCTTCCCACTGTCTCTCCAGCCACCTGATTCTGGGCTCTGCCTGAACTGGGTGCCAAAGCCGTTCTGCATCCTGGAGAGAGTGGATAGGGTCCTGAATTTGAGAATCATCCCCCACCATTCCAGATCCTCTTCCCGTCCCTGTGTCAGCTCATCAACAACCAATCAATGCTTGACAGTTTAAAAAAAATAAAATAAAAAATTGTGTTTACCGTGCTTGACACCTGGCATGACGTCTGCATCTGAAACCATTAACGTTAAAAGCGATGGTGGTCGAGACAGATCTACACTCTCCGGTTTATCTAAAGGCCTCTCTCTCCTACGCACCCAGATGTCGCTATAATAAAACTCCCTCCCACATCAGTAACTGAGATCCACTCCACACAGTTGTTAATATTCCTGACATCATAAAAAATATGAGCCTCATAATTACAAGATTTATTTCCAGCGATCAATATTAAACCAACACAAACCCATACGTAATCTAACCTATTCAATGTGGCACTCTGCATGACAGAATGATTTTCATAAGCCGCATGTCCCTTCATTAATTATCAATTGAGAAGTGTGACATTTTGAGCAACATCTCGGACTCTGTTTTAAAAAAATAAATGGCACCAAAAAGTTAAAAAAAAAAAAAAATTTTAAATTTGCCCACATCTGTGTTTAATATGAGGGTTTGCTGGTAGGATTTACCTCAACCTGGATTCCATTTCATTTTTATAATGGTCATTTTTGTGATTGTGTGTCATGGCTGAAGCTGCCAGGCGTCCAAAAGGAATGGTGTCCTTCATGAGTAACAGGGACAAAATCCTGGTTTTATATGGTCGTTGTGCTCATACAGAAAAGGTGGACTGAAAGTCTTGGTGTATGTATTAGGAACTACCCTGATTATGCTGTATCTTTGTTCGGAAGACTGTATAATGTGGCATGACTGAGGGAATTGAAGTTTCTTATAACTATGAAAATCATGTTCTTCTTACTTTTCAAAGCCGCTTTACACTTGACCTTGGCATTAGCCTCTTGCAAAGGGAGAAAATGCAGCTGGTTCTTGAAAGGAGGCCTTTTCCCTCAACAGCAGACATGGTAAATAAATCTGGAGCTGATCTTGTGGCATTTTGTGCAGAAAATAATTCCTTAGGTGGAAATTTCAGTATCTGTGAGAGAGCAGAAACGTGACTGATCTCTTTCGGAGTGCAATCTGTCTGTGACAGTGGAGATGAGGCTTCAGGCCGTATTATTTGCTGCAAAATTTCCTGTTATTTATGCCAGAGCACAGTGGCTGTGCCTCCAGTGTGTCCTGCAAAGCAGTGGGTTTACTGGGGAGACGTGGGGCAAGATGCCAGCTCTGCGATGTGGTAATGTTGCCTCAGGTAATGTTGCTTCTTCTTGGACATTCAACCTAAGGAAACATGGGAGTGTAGTGTCCACTCCCTCTCCACCTTCCTTCTTACTCGAGAAAAAACAAAAGCTTCCTTATATCAGCTGGCACTAGTATAGCCTGGTATCACTAGTTAGTAATTCCGGGTAAGAGGAGGGATTTTGGCCCCTGACTTTTTCCACCCCCAGAACAATCCCATCGTCCTCCCATTTCACACAGCAGTGCAGAAAAAATCTTCCTCCTTGTATTCCGCCGAGCCTTACGTGTTGTGCTGAGCCGAGAAGCTGAGAGACTGGCCGCATCTGGTCAGGGAGAACAGATTTACTCATCTGCTGACAGTCAAAGCCGCAGAAAGCTGTGCAGATGATTCCATCACAGCCTGCCGCAGAGCAGAGCTGTGTTGTGCTTCTCTGAGTCTGAACTGCAGGGCAAATTGCCTGATCCCGCACGGTGGGCAGAACAGCTAACCTGCCGTGTAATTCGGCAAATTCCCCTCATCCGACTCCTCTTAGCTGACGAGCGTGATGTGGGGGTTGGGAGATGAAGTCTTGCCAGTCGCGCTGTAGTTCCTCGGTCTCCTCACTGTCCCCCTTGTAATCACGTAACCATTATTCTGTGTTGTGCAGTGTTATGATGGGGCTTGAGGATTCTCATAGCAGGGCCATGTCCTTAAGTGGCTTACCCACACATGCTGGGCGGTATCCTTCACAACTTGCATCTTCTTACTGTATAAGGCTGGCTCTGAGATTGTTTTCATATGGGTCCTATTTCTAAATTAGTTGAATCCCCGGCTTCAGAGATTGGGGTTGTTAGCAGAGAGCTTTATGGTTTCATTCCAGTTTGTTACTCAAATGATCATCTGAAGAAGGTGCTCATCAGCCTCAGGCTTAAACCAAGGTCATTAGAGCTTAAGCCAAAGTCATGGTCAGCTTCTCCGTGACATATGCAGCTAGGGTGGAGTTGGCCTCCATCAGCAGTCGGGGGTCTTCCTCAGAATTATGGACCAGCATGGTGCTCAAGAAACAAAGATGTTGGCTACTGGTTGAGAGGACACTGACGCTTACGGTTTGATGCTTGATGAGCCAATCCACCTGGCTTGGAATGATTACAGCTGCCAGGAGGGGGCCAGCAGCTCAGCGGGCAGAGCGGTCGGCAGGCGGGAGGTGTTTCTCGTTTTATTAGCGTCAAAGACCAACAGTAGCATGGGAAGCCTCGATTCAGCTTCAGGCTTCAGTTCTGCTACACGCTGGCCGACTTCTGTCCCTTTCATTTAGCATTTCAAACAGCCTGCTTTCTCAGCAGTATGGTTTGCCCTCAGATCCAATCCACTTCTCTGTTACACTTGATTTCATCTGTGTTTGTTGACTAGAATTAAAAGAACTGCCATTTTGTTCATATTACTAGTATGGGAATATATAATTTTTTTAAGCAAATCTGCATTTATAAATCCTGGCCTAACCGTGGTTCTGCTGGCAGAAGGCTGCACTGTGCAGCAGGTTGCTTCCAGGTTCAAAATTTCTATGACCACAGAGGTCCCATAGAGCGAGGAAAAAGCCCTTCATTAATGAGAAACAGAAGAGCCAGGCTGCAGTTTGCAAAAATAAAATATATTATTCACAGACGCACACCCTCATAAATGAGTGAAACAAAAAATTGTGCTGTGGTCTCTTGTTTGTTTCCATGTCCGTGTGTGTGTGTGTGTGTGTGTGTGTATATATATATATGTAAAACATACAGAGAAAGAAAATCCTTGCAGTCTTGCTGGATTATCATGCAGCGGGAGAGTGCTGTCCAGTAGAGAAACTCTACATTCCCTGCCCCCATCTGCAGCTTTACCCCCAACCATCCCAGCATTAGGACTGACCTTAGCCTGGAGCAAATCGCTTCTATAGTGACTGCCTGGCACATTTAGAACATTCTGTGTCATACTCGCCTCTCTATTAATTTATGCAAATTCTGTCCCTAGTTTTTTTTTTCCTCTTTCCCTCCACACGTCGCACCCTAACAGGTCCTTTGGGATGGTGACACGGTGTGACCTTTAGATTGAGAGCTCGTATGCGCCGGCATTGGCAGGGACAGCAAGGTCGTAATGAGAGGGAGTTCAGGGTATTAAGGGGGGTTTAATCAGAAAGGCAGGCCCCTGGGACTGGGCCTGATATGCCACTGCAGGGCATGTGACTGGTGCCGGAGCCTCGGGAGGGGAATCTGAAACATGCAGAGCCCGTCCTGCCTGCCGCAGTGACACACCATCTCATCGGCCTGCTCCTTTCACTGAGGCCAGTAGCTCACTTCTTTCAACACCATGGATACATACGCATGTTTCTGACAGGGATGCTTTTACCGCTCATCTGCTCGTTGTAAGAGGCAGCAGCGAAATGTGGTAGGACAGTTACGCCTCACTCCTGGGCCATCTCCACAGAGCCGTGACGGCACGTTCTTCAGGCCGAGACTCTACACTGTCCCTTACTGACCCCCCCCCCCCTCCATTTGAATCCCATCAAAATGCCCAGCTGTGTGTCAAAGACCTCCAAAGGTGATCCGGGTCAAATCAACAGTGCGGCTGCTCAAGGGGGCTTTTTGTCAGTTACGTTGCTGCTCAGGTGCGTTTCCCTCATGCGTGAGTCCACAGTGGCCGATTTCTCATCAGACAAAAATCTGCCTGATTTCTCTCTTGCTGTCTCCTGTCTGCTCCCCCCGTCCCGCTCGTTTGCACATGCACACGCCCACGCACACAGACTGGGTTGCACTCACATGCAGATCCCCTGCAGACCGATGTGCTTCCAGCATCATTAGAGATTCAATTTTCTCCAAATTTAGAGAGCTATGGAGAAGCATAAATCAATAAGGAGGAGAGAGCAAAATAATCCAATGAGCAGTGGCAGGTTCTTACCCAGGACAATTAGTACTTCGTGTCCAACTGATGTCTTTCTCGCGTGTGCGTGAAAACAGGCACACTGACGCACACCTGAGGTGTCAGATCTCTTTCATGCTCTCACACAAACTCAGGCCCACACATACACACAGAAAAAGCATGTTCTGAGTGTTATTAAACTCTTGTTTTACATCAGCTTCCCTTTCATTTGAACACACAAAGACATGCACACGCGATTTGGAATCTACATCTTTGTGGGGACTTTCCATTCATTTCTATGGGTATAACCATAATCCCAGCTATGATAACCTTAATCCCTACCCAACCCTAAACTTAGCCGTAGGTAACCAAACAAAATACATTTTTAGATTTTTATAGAATTGAATTTCTTCTTGTGGTGACTGAAAAATACACGCCCACAAGGTCAAAATAACAGGGTTTTGGGCATTTGGTTCACACATAGTAATACATACATAGCCACACCCACATATGCACGCACATTTGTACACACCGTAATCTGACTGCTCATGGCATCATTACTTCCAGGCCACTGTGATTAATTACTTTCAATAAAGCAAATAGAGTCACTCTTGTCCGGATCAATCTTTTCCCTAGTTCTACGCCAGGCGCTGTTGCCAGTAATTGTCAAACCTCTTGTTGTATGAAATGAGGGTGTTTCTGAGTCCTAAACATGTCGTGGCCTCAATTTCCTACTCCAGTGCCTTCCTCATCTCCACTGCTGCGTGCCTGGCGGGCTTTCGATCCCTAGGATGAGTGTCGTTGTGCTAGGGCTCTTACTGTGGAGAATTCTCATGAGCCAGTCTTAGCCTGCTGTCATAGCTCCAAGTAAGGATTTGGCCTGGGTCTTGCTCCTACCAAGTACAACAGCACATAATAGCACTAGACAGAGCAGTGACCTTTTCTTCTAGTGCTTACAGTCTCCAGACTTGAAGGCCTCGGAGGCCAAGCCTGCAATGCATGAGTCACCCTTGGATCTCTGGCTAGTTCCACTACAACATGGATTAGTTTGTAAACATTTGGTGTCTGTGGTTCCACTTCATTCTGTAAATGATACCACACCATCAGGTGCATCAAGATCAATCCAGTATATGGCCTAGGAACCTGTTACAGGGAGGAAGGCCTTCCACGGCCCCTGTTTCCGGAATGTATGTTCATTAAGTTGATGATTTGGCAGGTGTATAGTTCGCCAAGGAAGGTCTATAAGTTCAAGTGAATTGTTGGTCAATAAATAGCAAATAATTGAGCCCAGTCTCTACTTTCCTTTACCTCCCACTTCAATTATAAGGTGGAACAAGTCAGCATGAGGCTCATCAGAGAGTTAAATTGCTACAGCATGAAGTTTGCGGTGCAGGCTGACCACTGGGGAATTGGGGCCCCTGTTATTTAGGCCTGTGAATGTGCTGCTAGTTAAAGTATGTTTATCTGCGGATCGCTTGGGAGATCTCTGCATCTGCGTTCCTGCAGCCCAGCTGCAAATCCTAGGGGTGGAGGTGGTGGTGGGGGGGGGTGGATTAATCCTCCTACCCCCCTTATTTTACCTGCTCTTCCTTTTTCTTCCCTTGTCATCCACAGCTTGACTTTCAGGGTGCTGAATCATACATGGTTTCCTGGTACCGGGATCAAGGGTGGATGCAGGAACACTTCCTTATCAGTAGTCAGGATGTCAATGAGCGGGGGCCACTTTGAACTCAGTGCCACATATGTGAAAAATGACGGGGGGGTTAGTTTCTCCATGAATCGCAGCAACCTCTTGTTTGATGTCCTCGTAGCCTAAAACACAACTGCCAATGAAGCACTTCCAACTCCAGGCAAAGTACTGTACATGATAACTCCATTCCAAGTTCTCAGCTTCAAAATGATTTGCCTCCTAGTGCCTCAAAGTCTCCGATCAGGGAAAGATTTGTGCAAGATCTTCTAGCATTGCCCATGAGCTCACAGAGGTGCAGAATGAGCCGTTGAGCTTGCTACCTCCCTGGCCTCTGCGAGAAGAAAAGCCTTATGTTGCGGTTACTGTACTTACAGTACATTAGATTTGGTCTGTTTCTTACCAGATGCTACTGTTTTAGCCTCTTTAGTCTGTTATTGTTAGCACATCTCTGTTTACATTCTGTTTACTCCATACAGCTGTGCAGGATTGCCGATGGAGAATGTCTGACGCTCCTCTGTACTGTCTAGTTCAAAACTGCATCTCGGAAAGCGTTAAGCTCCTTTGTCATGCTTCATCTTGTTACATAGTGGCTCCTGTATTCGTCCCAGTGTCATCTCAATGACGTGAGTGCATCCGGTCGGTACAGGAAAAAGGTGGTTCAATCCATATCCCATCAAGGGTAGAAGAGAGTGGGGAGCAAAGTTATGGGACGTTTAGATGATGATGAAGAACGAGGAGCGCTCATTCCTGCTAGCTCTGCCTTTGAAGTACCGGGTTTTTTGAGGGGGATGGATGTTATTCGCCCGAGTCGGCCACCTTATCATGGGTAATTATTGCCACACAAATAGAGACTGACGACCCAGGTCTGAAAAGCAATTAGTACTCAATAGCTGAAGGAATTCTTTATTCATGTAAATGCTAGGAGGGTGTTTTAGCTGCAGTGGAAGCTCAATATCTTCTCTTGCTAATATTTGTCAGTGTACGCAAAAAAAAGAAAAGGCTGTAGTTTACCCTTATTGATGAGTCTTTATTCCATATGAGTAATCCCGACCCTGAAATTGTACTCTTGTCACATTGACACTTGTGCCACTTACCGGGATAGATGAGTTAATGCCAGAGCGGCCTGCCTAAGAGATTGTCAAGCCAAATGAGTATATACTTCTGCCTTGGCACATTGTTTTTGTGAAGGAATCTGTTTAAACTTTTGAAATGCTACCGTATCAATGTGTAAGTGTCATGGATTTAAGACAGGACCACTTGGCTGCTGAATAAGTATTTGTTATGATAAGACTTTAAATCATCCTAATTCTACCTTTGCCCAGTGCAGAGACTCGATACATTTATCTTTATTTCCCATAGGATTTAAGAAGCTAACATTTAATGGCTCATAATCAGTTTCTGTCTGCTTGTTCATTGATTATAGTAGCAATTTGTAATTAACGCATGTGTTAACTGATAACAGCCCATTCGGATTTCCAGACAATGAGGGAACCAAAACGAGATCAGGAGCCTCTTAAGGGGAGCTTCATGGGAAACCATTCAGAAATAATATCCTGAAGCCATGTACCAAGGCTTTCTTTCAGATAGGGTGAAGGAGGAGAACTGAAATGGTTTAATGTAACGAGGGAGTCACCGTGTGACCGAAGGTCATGCTGTCATCCCACCTAGGTCTGCTTCTCTTTTTTTGATTAATCTTTTACTGAATAGGGCTGTTACCTTTAATCCTATTCCCGTGTTGCCGTATTGTTCAGCACGCTCATCAAATCTGTACCTCCATTGCCAGTCAGAGTGCCTTGTTACAAGCCTTATCACTCATTTTTCAGGGTTTGACAAATTCCGACAGTGATTAATATAGTTGTCTTGACATTTTAAACAGCATGTATGTGTAGCCTGGTAGCTAACCAGCTCGTGATGTTAAACAAGCCCTAACTGTTGACCAGCATAGGCATGTTAGTTCAAGCTACCTCTGGACTGAATTTGCTATTTAACTGTCAGCCAGCTATGTCACCGCTCTCCATCGTGGAAGTGAAAGCCCCTGAGTGATGTACTGATGATCTAAAGCTAGCGAAGGATTATATAGCTGTTTTCCTCCAGAGTCGCCCCTAATGAGACGTAACAAAATGGGGTCTTGGTATAGTGGACCTCCCAGGATGACATGGGGATCCTTCTTGAAGATCAATGTGAACCTTAGAATGCTCGTGTTGTCCTTGTGTTTACAATGACTTTTGCCTCAGATGTAGGACATTCCAGCTGTTTTTCTTTGCCTAAGGCTGTACAAATAATCATACAAAAACCGTGATCTCGATTCACACCTGTATACAATCTCATTTCTAAATTACAACCTTCTTCTGCATTATATTATATCAACCTTATTAAAACAAGCGCTCCTACTTTTCCTTAAAGAGTCTCAAGCATCCCATAATTCTGCATTGTCTTTAACAGGTGCTTTCCCACTGCACCAGGTACCTTAATTTGGTACTTCAAGAAAGTACTAAAAGTATGGTACTTCAAGGTGTTGGTTTTCCACTGCTGCAAAAACTGATATTGGCACTGAATGACATCACAACGTGAGGCAGGGTATTTTGTACTGAATTTAAAAAAAATGGCTGTAGTACATTATAGGGCTGGATGATGTGCGATATTAGTACCAACATCGTATGTTATTCACATGCAATTCTTACTTCGCCAGTCAACTAGATAAAATCAGACTTTTTTTTACCTTCAATTTGGTACGGACATTATAGCGTAGGGAGTTTGTTTATCTAAAACATTTCTTAAGAAATGTCTTAAGAAAAAAAAAACAATATATACTATTTTAATTATTATTCATTTTCAAGATCTATTACCTCTGCTGCTTTTGCATGAGTGCTGCATTCATTCTCTGAGGCAATTAAAATCATTTTTAAACTACTCCTAGACAGGTTTTTGAGAAATTTATGTTTATGTTTATTACGTTTTTTTTATATAAATACTCCCAATATTTATTACAACAAAATCACATTGTAATACTTAGAAATTTAACAATACCAGGTTGCCCTAGTATATTACTTCCTATACTTATTATTATTATTTTACCTCGTTTATCACTGTTTCTGAGTTGGCAACTGTTTTCAAGATGGTGGTTGTATTGCGTTTCAGAGGCTGGCTGTTTGTATGACCGATCAACAAGGAAAGCATTTGAAGTCCGAACCTAAGGTACCAAAGTACTACAAAAATACCCCACTGGCACTTTTAGTGCTGGAACTTTTGGTATGCCTGTTTTGATTACCCTAATTGAATGACAAATTGAGCATTTCCTTTCTGCTATCAAAAGTTGATATGCCAATCCAAATCATATGTTTGGCACAATCATGTTTTTTTGTGTTTCCTTTTGCAGATTAATGAGTGCGGTAAATATTTCCATTTGAGAAAAAAAATCATTACAGAGAATCATGGCCTTAATTCTAAGCAAAAAAAATCACGATTCAGATTTTTTTCAGAATTGGGAAGCCCTGGCAGTGTCCTTCTCAATCTCAAAGAATTTTTTTCCTGAGTCAATGAAAGAAGGTGGCTGAGCTCTGAGTAGCAGCTGCAAGACATCAGATGAAACGAAGGCTTTATTTCAGGCCCACTTTGCATCTTCTGAATCAGAGTTTTAAAAATGGCCTCCCTTTGCGTTTTCACAGATTTTTTTTCCATTGGTGGCAGCAGTCCATGGGTATGAAAGTAGGCCATTGAGATCTTTTGTACTCCCATATCTGCAGTGTGACCTTGAGATTCTGCACTAACATCTGATAGAATTACTGGATTTATGACATTTTTGGGTCACAGTGGAAAATCACTGATGGACCTGGACCACTTAATCAAATAGCTGGAGGTTCATGATTTTTGATACCAGTAAGTATTCATTTATTTTCTGTCCTTTAAGCACTTGACACTAGCTCACCTCCTCCAAAGTGAAGTCTGCGCTTCCACGAGTGAGCTCTCATTGTTAACCAGCAGTGCAGCAGTAAAAACTGCTAAGCAAGAGGTTCTATGCAGTCTAGAAGGTGGTTGTCTTGGGTGGGGGATTGGTTGGACAGACGGATGGGTGGTGGGCACGGTTGGTGGGGGGCGGAGATGGGTGGTAGTACCTGCTGTCAGCCCAGAAGTGCCACATTTGGACTCCATTACACTGCCGGTGGGAGTCTACTCACTGAGCATGCAGGCATTGAATGGTGTAGGCATGAGCCAACTTGGTAACACTTTGAGGTGAGATGTTTTTTCAAGATCTCAGCAGTTTTTTTAGTCATCTGCAATAACCAACTGAATCATGGACTGGTCTGAAATCATTATGTGTCGAAGAATAAAAAGGTGATGGTTCGTTCTCAACTAGTTTTTATGATGTTGCTCCTGACGTGTCAGAGAAACAGCTGTGCTGGTTTGAAATGATATCATCCTACTTTGGCATTTGACCATCAGGTCTAGTGTGTCGCTTAATACAAACTTGCTCATAAATCAGAGTGATGGTTACCACAGGGTCCTTCCTCCATGAAACCTTTGCAAGCAGTTCTCTTTTATTTACGGTATTGAGTTACAGAAAGCTTACCTCCTGAGTGTCTTGTTGGGGTACTAACTGCTTGGACACCTGAATTATTTTATTGTCCATGCATCTTTGATGCTTAGTTGAGGATGTCATAACATCGGTGCTTGAATAGCGGTTTAGGAAACGGTGCATTCTGACAGCTTAGAAACTTCATCTTTGTGTATGACTAGTTTACATCTTCTCCACTGGTTTTGTGTGAATTTCCACTGAAGGACTGATTTTTCCCCTGCTTAGAGTTAGACTCTGACCCTGATTGGAGTTTTTCCTAAAAACATGTAATACAGCTGGTTCGTTATCCATCCAATAAATTGATACAACGGTGAATGTAACTTTTACAGATCAGCCTCAGGAATCTGAATGTGTGTGTTTGTGTTTGTGAGAGAGAGAGAGAAAAAAAAAACAATCCTTGGTGTTCTGCAGGTATGGAGGCGTCCACAAAGGTTTCAGATGGTTTTTTGTGAGATCCTGCATATTTGAGTGGGTTGTGTGTGTTTTTGTGAAGATGGATGGGAGTAAAAAAAAAAAAAAAAAAAAAAAATAGGAACACATGATGAATCTGTGGGAGTTTAGGGCTCTCCCGGAGGTGCTAACGAGACCGGGCTGAATGACAGACGGCGGCGGTGCTGGGAGTGGCGGCTGGCCAGCGAGACTGCTTGAAACCGGGATGGATAGGTGCCGGGGGTGTCATAGGGCCGTAAGCTGCTGAGAGGGTAAGCCTAACAGTTGGCCCTTGCATATGCCCAGAGTCTGTCGGTCTCCTTCCTCTGACCCGCTGAACTCCCCCTAAACCAAAAATCAAGCCTGATATGACCTGACGAGTCTCAAGTAGCATGATTGTATCAATATATATGTTGTTTGTATGTATGTGATGTTGTTTTTTGTGTATTTTAATGGCAAACAGGATTAATATTAAACACCTACTTCAAATGAGCAGCCATGAAATATTAACCAGTTGAAGAAACAAGAAACCTTTTATCTAAGGTTTGCTTTCTTCTTTGCACACAAATTCACCTCCGGCGAAACACTGCCGCTGTCCCACCGAGCCAATCGCCTTGCTTCGGCTACATCAGCACGTTTCAGAATTGAGTAATAAATAAGGAAACAAACAGAGATTAATTTTACAGTCTCAACCCGTTTTGTTTTGAACCATGAACCATGCATGCAAAGCAAAACCAAAAAAAGTGGAAATTGTAATTTCTGACTGTCAGATGCTTTCAGGATTTTATCTGAATCTCTGCTCTGGTTTTTGTGAATGTTTCTGTTTAATGTGGTTTGATTTGTTTGTGGCTCTAGTCCCAGAGCACTGAGGCTGCCTTTTTTGGGTGGGATTGTGGGGGCAGTTACAGATTTTATTCCTCAGTTTAAATCATTTACCACCCCCCCCCCCACCCCCCCATCTTAGAGCTGCCTGTATCCATGGTCTGCGCTGTTTGCCAATCACTTGGGAATTGATTTTAAGCAGTGCCTTAAGTGTATGTATCCTAAGCTAAATAACTGTGAACTGATGTCTTATAACGATGACTGTAGTCCTATGATGACACTTGGGATTCAGACCAGCTGAGTTCCGTCATTCACATCCCTCAATGAGATGGTCTTCTTTTGCTGATAGCCTGTCTGCCACCCGCACTGAGATCAGCACCTTCTACTGAAGGTTTTATTATCTTTTCTTATTATTGTACCCAGAGTAATAAACAAACAAACAAATAAATAAATAACAGTTCTAAAAAAGTCCATAATGCAAAGCAGGATGGTCAACTGGTTACGAGGGACAGTGGGGTGGAAATTTGTATTTTATTTTGAGACGGGACTGGAGATGGCTTTAACAAAATGGTGAAAAACATGAAACAGCTGTTTTGCTGTTGGCACAGGGAAGGAAACAAGAAAACAAAATGGGCGTTGGGTTGATAATTGGCCATAAGGGTCTGGGCTATGAGAAGCATCAGAATCTATTTGTAACAATCGGTCCTCCTGATCTGACCCTGCACCACCCTGGAATATCCAGTTCCCAGTCTGTTTTACACATATTCCTCATAATTAAATGTCACAAATTATCCTCCTGATTTTGGACTGGGCTGCAGTTTGTGCTTCTTGCAATATTTCTAAGCATTAGGCCTATAATACACTGGCTGCATGGCGTGTACGGCTACAACACTGAACTGCGCGTTTGTCCACACCGCCTGTGCTGTGGCGCTGAAACCAAAGCCCTGCCTTTCACTTAATTTACCTTTGATAATGGCCGTCAAAAACAATGTTTCATTATAAATTTTATTTATATTTAGTTTAGACAAAGGTTAAGAATACTAATAATAGTAAAAATAAAATAAAAAAATGTATACAGCAATCCTTCATTACTCATCCTGGCTCAATTTAAAAGCCAATTCCATTGTGGGTTTCGGGTTTCTTTTGCACAGATTTCCTGTGGTTAAAATGGGCGCCTCAGCCACACCGCACACGCCACGCAGCCACTGCGTCCGGGCCTTTTTAAACACACATCCGCGCATTTTCTAAAGTACCCGGAGGCGCAAAAATTCTCGCGTTAATGCGCGACGCACTTAAACCTTTTAATAGTCAGCGTGCCTATTTCATTCTAACCAAATCTCAGCGTAGGTACTGTCGTTCGGTTTGTCTGCAGAGCCGCTGCACCCTTCACAGCCCTCAGCGCGCCTAATTTGATATGATAACGGTGCTACTTTTACGATTTCCTTTAATCTTTATCTAATATTTTCATAAGCTACATTTGACTCTGGCGTGGGAGGGGGGCGTGATTATCTGTTTGAGACTTCTTTTTTATTTAAATCAAATCTAGTTATATGTGTATCTTAGGAAGAGCAGCTGCAGGGGCAGGTTAACCACTGGTTAGATATGTAATTTCACTCAGCTTTTATTGTAGTTCGCTTCCTGCTTATCTCGCGGACGGTCACGGGGGCATCCGCGTTATTAAAAAGGCGCGTCCAGCCGCGTCTGCCTGATTTGCGTTTTCCATATCTGATCATATGTGCAGTCTCCTCAGCAGGTGAAGTACTCAGTTGCTGCGCTTGTATTTTGTATGCATCCCCCAACCTGCAGTGTAACTAAAATAAAATACGGACGAAATGTACTGTTCCCCCACAAACACACACGATTGCTTTAATATTCTTTAAAGCTACAAGCCTTTAAATCAGGAACTGTAACATTTAGGTCAGGTCAAAAAAAAAACTACTGAAGAGATCAAATTTGTTTGAAGCGAGCGCCGACCCTATTCCCCAGCATTGGTCTCTTTTCTCAGAAGAGTATTAACGATATCACAGCGAGGGCAGTCATACAGCAAATCTAATCAAAGATAGAAGTGCTTTTAAATGCCTACCGTCCCCTGGAGCAGAACATCGCCTCTGCTTTCCTTTGCCTCCATTCTCAGCCCCCGAGATCCGTGCGTGTGAGATGCAATTAATATTGAACAGACACGCCGGTCCGTCTGCTCCTGTAATAACACAGTTAGAGCAAAGGTTAATGCTTCGAATCTAATCTCTGTCCCCATTCATTTAAATGAAGTTTTGGATGAGAGAGAGACCCCGTAATCAACGGTTGGTGGAGTGGAAGCGAAATTAATTACTGGTCTCCATAAATTCTATGTCATGTCTCATTTTATCTAATCCGCATCCCCTTCATTGTTCAAGCTGGGGCAAGATGCTCAGATGATCTAATGAAAAGGCATTTTTGGCGCTAATTGCAAATTAGATTTGTGTCATTTTGCGTGCCTACTGTTGTGAGTTCTCAGAAAACTTTCCCTGATGATTCGACTGAGCTTGCATGTTTTCATAGCCAGAAATCTGACGGTGACAGAATTTGGGATTCTCCTGTCCATCCGTTCATACAACCATTTATCCTGGTCAGGATCATAGGGGAGTCTGGAGCCTATCCCAGGAATCTCAGGGCACAAGGCAGGGGACACCCTGTATGGGATGCCAGTTGTTTTAAATGTCTTTAACAAAACATTATAATAAATATCAATACATGTCCTAAATATTTAGGACATCACAACGGAGACATTGTATTAGATATTATAATGTTTAATCTTTATAAGTACCATGACTGTCAAAAACAGTGATCAAGTGAGCCTGGAGCCCATCCAAGTCAACATAGGGCCCAAGTCAGGGAACACGCTGGATGGGATGCCAGTTCATCACAGGACGCACATGGTCAATTTTGACTCATTCACCTACCTATAGATGTGGCTTATGCCCTTTACAGGGGAACATGACTTTAAAAGCTGGAAAAAGATGCAAAAATCTATCTTGGTGTATTTTTATTTATATTTTGGGACTTTCCTCTGACCAGGCCAGGGATTTTAGGGCAATTGGAAGCATTTGGGAAGCCAGGAGGCTTTCATTTTTTTTTCTTTCATGACTGCTCGGTAAGCTTACTGGGAAAATCTGCGGGGCAGAATCAGCTCAGGGGGTTTCTCCTGGATTCCCTCCACTGTTATATCTGTTTATTGAAAGAACAGTTCAAGCTTCCTGAGATTTGCTCCTATTTTCCAACTTTTTTCCCCCATACGAGGGCCAGTGCGTGACTTGTTATTGGCCGGCTTCCGTGTGCTTTTGTCAAAAAGTGAGTCATGTGGCCTGAAGACCCGTGAAAGGTACAACAGCAAAGCCCCTCCTGGGAATTCAGCTAATGTCAGGCTAACTGTCTTCCTACGTTGCTACATTTTGTATGGCCGCACTTTTTGTGCTTGTCATGTGATACAGCTGTGGTGCATGCTGGGACTGTAACATAGGGCTGAGCTGTGTGTGCTCCTTCTCGCAGGCATACTTCCGACAGGGTGTCGCCCTGCAGTACCTGGGTCGTCATGCCGACGCCCTGGCTGCCTTCGCCTCCGGCTTGGCCCAGGACCCCAAGAGCCTGCAGCTGCTGGTGGGCATGGTGGAGGCCGCCATGAAGTCTCCGCTGCGAGGTAAGAGGCTGCCCAGCTGTAATTTGTCTGTCCAGGATGGTAAATTTTATGTGACTGTGTTGTACACCCAATGCTAACATCAAGAAGAAGAGCTAGACATTCACAAGCTAATTATCGACTGTTCACACAGACCCTTAAGCTCCAGGGCACTATGCCATGTAAATGATGGGACTGTTGACTTTCACAGTCTCTCTGTAATTGTAGTAACTGAATACCTCTCACCAGCACACATCCTTTTGTCATTTGTTCTTTTTCACTCAGATTGTTTGCGTGTGTGTTTGAGTGTCTTTATCGAGCTCTGAGTCTCCCATTTTCCCCACTGACTCGCTCTTCATTAAGCAATGGGGCACTGTGGGTTGACCCAGCTACCCCCACCCTTTTGACAATGCTTAGTTTAATTCTGTGGTGTGTATCACGAGAAAACCTTCACTGACACCAAACCTACTAAGTGCCACGGTATCTTCCTCCGGATAATCGTGGTCTTTGAGTGGGATCCCCTGTTTGCTTAAATGATTGTCAAAGTGGTGGATTTGAGGAGCCGATGTGCTTCCGTAGATAGCTGGCTTTCAGAGAGGGTGGGGGTGCATGTTTTTGTATCAGAGCCGGCATGAAAAGGAGGACTGGGATGGAAATCTCTCTCTGTGGCATTAACCGGGCTGTTGTGGCTGAGGGGTGTTTGCCGGGAACTTTGCCAACCCACAGCTTAAGATCCCAGGACGGGTTTCCACAACAAAGCTCATTTTATCTCTTAATTGTTGACCTTGTTCCAGACAGCGACCCCCCCCCCCCCTTCTGCTTACTGTACAAAAGGAAAATAGGCACAGTATGGCGGGTGGATTGAGGACAGCGATTCCCTCTCTGGGTCAGTCTTAGCCAACGCAGCCGACACTCAGTTGATAAGGATATGCATGGAGGCTGAGCCTGGCTGGCTGTCTCCCCCTTTCTCTCTTCTCTGCTCAGCCCTACTGCTATCTTGTCTCCATTTCCTGGCCAGGATTTTATTGTTTTTACTTTGAAAGATTAATTGTGGCCAGTGTATCTCCTTCCTGGTTTGGGCATCCCTGTCTGTACCTTATGGGCGCTGCTGGTCTATTTTGCCCAATTTATTCAGGTGACCTCTCCTGGACTAGCAGCAGTCTGGTCTTCTGGCCCACAAAGATGTCCACTAGCACTGGACCCGCTGTATCATCCGGCTGTCTTAAGAACTGAAACACTGCCGGAATAAGCTCTTTGAAGTCAGGAGTGATGGACGGTGTGTGAGTCTCTTCACCATGGGACAGGGATTGCACAAAATGGCCGCCTCACTCGCTGTGGGTGGCCCACTATGCCCTTAGGCTAATGGATCTTCCTGCCTCTCCATAAGTGCCCCATGCCTTTGCTCTCTTGCTCTCTCTGTTTTTATAAGGGCTGTCAAGGCGACAAGAGCCATCTTCAAAAAGATTACATTTCCTTTAAGAGTACATCCTTGTATTGCGATTGCTCTGTGTTTGCATGGTTCAAACGTCACCCTCTGCGCTGGTTCACAGGAATATCAGTGCCTGCAATGGGCGGAGGAGCCGTGTAGAGTGGGCTGTGTTGTCAGGAGCCTCTCGCTAAGTGCCGTGCTTCTCCTCCGCGTCTCTGCTGATGACAGCTGTAAAATGGGAAGGTTCTGAACTAGCCCTGGAAAGCAAGACTTGCCCTAATTTGTCTGACAGTTATCCAGAGTTTCCTACATGGTTTTTTTTCTGGTGGGGTGGGGGGTGGGTTGTTATGTTGAATCCAGAAACATTCTGTTTGACCACAAAGGTCTGTGAGTGTGACTGGCGCATGGGCTTGGCCCCCTCCTGCTGCCCCGCTGCGCACGTTCACTTCAGGTCTTTAATGTGAAGTTCTGACCTTTCTTTAGGTTTTGTTTTATGGTTTCATGTGGTTTCTCTGTGGTTTTCTACTGCTGTTTCCATATCACTGGGAAAATGACCCCCTGCCTATTTTATGAACGAGAAGGATAGATTTCCACTGTTTGCCTGTTGAATTTGACTGTTATCAGTTTTGTCCTTGTTTAAACAGTTTGGGCCACGAAGCTACCAGGAGAAACATACAGCAGCACCCTAACTTAATAATCAAGCAAATCCTACAAATTAGGATTGTATTAGTAATGTCTTGATGGTACATCCTTCTTGAAATACAGTATTGAGTCCATTGTCTAAAGTCTGGATGCAATCCATCCATTTTCTGTAGCTTTGTAAGTAGTGCAGGGTCTCGTCGAGCCTGGAGCCGGACACGGGGCATGAGACTGGCATGTTGCAGAAGGCCTACCCAATCTATCATTGTGATCGATATAGTTGCACACTATGATCACACACAATGGTTACACATTACAGTCACTGTGGTCACATACTGTACTATAGCCACCATGGTCATACACTATGGTCGCACACTATGGTCAGTGTAGTTTCACCAGTCCCCCTCATTGCCTACATCTGGATTGTGGGAGGGAAGGCTGGACTGAATGTGCAGTATACCTGAGCAAACGTGGGCCGTTCATACACACAGAGCCACAGGCAGCATGTAGACCCCAGTGTGAGGTGTGAGGCCACAGTGGCTCCCTGCTAGCTAATAGAGCACTACACAGGGGTCCTGGGGACCCCACTCAGAAACTTCACTTATACTACAGTTACAGTTACAACTTGACAATTGGAGGACAGTGAGCTGCTCTGAAATGGTGGATTGAGATTCCTGTGACACTGTCCCTAAGATTGATTCCTGTGTGGTGCCCTGGTCCTTTCAATTCCTGCTGGTACCCTTGTATGCATTGACATACCTGATCAAAATGCAGATCTACACTTATTGAGTAATGTACATATTTTTGTACCTTCATTTGTGATCACATTGTACACGTCATTTTGAGTCATTTGTCACTCCTGCCAGATAATCCAGGTTCCTTAAAGGGCTTGTGAATGAGAATCTCTGTTTGTACAGGATGGCTGATTTCTGACATCTGTGTGTGCCTTTGGCTTTAATGGGCCAGAAATGCCCCATGCTGAAATCGCATAATTTGCAGTGAGACTGCAGAAGTTATCTTGGGGGCCGACAGAGCAGTGCTCAGAGAAGCCTGAGTCTGGGCTGCAGTAAGATTAGCAGACGTGCACGTTTTGCTTTGGATGAAGGCATCACTTAAGCAAACAGGAAACGTGAGCATCATGCCACCTGACTGTGTGGACCAGGCGCTCTGCTTCAGATTGCGGCACATGGCCCCTCACCTCAAACCCTGCCGGAGATGTCACCTTTCCCCCCCCATAGTCCGGCATTGATTTATGTGCGTGCCTCTGGTTTCGGTCCTCCCAGGGTTCCGTTCCCCTTCCCAGAGGTCACCTTGCCTGCCTCAGCCTCCCCATTTCCCCCATGTTTTCTGGGAGCGGCTTAGAGTGGGCGGTGGGGCATCCAAAACAGAGCCAGGCTTCGGATCACACAATCACCTGTGACAGCCTGATGGCCTCTGTTTTGATCGTCTCCGAGTGCAGATTGCGTGCGCTCACATGCTATCTTCTCTAAGTGCCCCCCCCCCACCTTCCCCCCTCTTTCCAGCCCCCCCTCACGAGATGCCCGCCCTGATTTATTCTGGCGGACACAAAGAGATAAAGAGCCACGATTTTGG
>JAABNY020000039.1:35294572-35311625 GCA_015164015.2 Brevimyrus niger | reverse complement strand
GGGGGGGGGGTCTGAAAAAAATGACCTCGGTATTTGAAAAATCCTGGCTAGGGCCCTGCCCCCAGATGGACATTTGCCGTATAAGACGCCCCCACCCCCCCCCCCCCCCAGTTTTGGGGAAGAAAAAGTGTGTCTTTTATGGCGAAAAATACGGTATATTCATATTAGTTATGTTCATGTATGCAGTTGTTCGAAGGTGGTTACAGTTAAGGGTTTTGCATGTTACAGCTGATGCATGAAAGGTAAAAGGTATTTTCGATAAAACTGAGAAATATTAGCAGATGTGGGGTGAATCTCTTGAAGGAGAGTCAGGTGACGAAGGGGATTTGCATGCTGCATTAGTGATGTCCACCCCTCGCTTCTGACATACATTGTGGGTTTCTTCACTTTGAGGGGCCCCCAGGTATGAACTCGCCCCTCCTCTAGTATGCAGTGGGTGTGAACAGGCAGCTTGTAAGAGCTTGATCGGTGATGGCTCATTCTTGAGCCTGGACACTTATGCCTGTCATGGCCGACCCATAAAGTATTCTGACAAGATTGTGGGCCAGCTTGCTGTGGGTGATGTGCTGTCCCAGTGCCTGGTGCTGTGGTCTCAGCCCTGGCGGCTTGTGGTTCCAGTCCCATCTCCAGATCTGTGGGTTTGGCCTTTGCCTGCTCCCCTGTGTTTGCCGGTGCTGCTCTGCAAGGCTGCAAGTCATGCAATTAGGACAGGCGGCGTTTCGAAATTGCCAATAGTGAGTGATTGAGCATGCATGCCAAGATCCTGTACTGGATAAGTGGATATAGAAGATAGATGGATATAAAGCTCACTGCCACTTACATCTAAAGAAGACAAATGTCCTGTGGCCTTTAATGTGAGTCCATGTGCTGGAATAGGATGAAGCACATTGGCGTGTTTGTATACGTGCTTCCATTCATAAAAATCACTTGGCCTCAGTGTGCTGCAGGCCGTCCGTGACTCAGGGGCTTCGCTGTCGCTACAAAAGAGCATCAGGCAAAAAAGTCTGGCTGCGGATGAGCACAAAGAAGCGGCTCCGTCACCGGAGGAGAGCTTTTCCCCTCGCGGCGAGGCTTTCCGTCTGGAGCCGCGCGGCTTTCGATGGCCCAGATAGGGAAAGATTTGGAAGGCGTCTGTGTGAAGTTAAAAATGCCTCTGTCATGTGGAGCCAAGCTCTAAAATGACAGCGGGGCGGCGGGGCAGCTCCGAGCCTCTCCTGCCGCCGGCCGAGTCGTCGCATGTGCTGCGACGTGCCGATGCCCCCAGCTGAGGGTTGCATAGCAGTGAAGCTGCTGCTGCTGGCGCCGTGCGGAAGGCAGTGCGTTCGCTGCCAGGCCAAAGAATGCCTGTGATGTGGTGACTGCAATTTTTCGCAAATTGTAAATTTTCTGTATTTCTAGACATTCCCAGCAATGTTGTCCACCTTCTTATGAGAGGAAATCATCCATCCATCCATCCATCCATCCATCCATCCATCCATCCATCCATCCACCCATCCATCAATCCAGCCATCTTATCTTCTATAGCAGCTTACCCAGGACAGGTGGGAGACACACACACTGCTCCCCTGACTGCATGATCTGGTCTGGAGGACCTGATGTAAACCTTTACACTCAGAGGGAGGGAGATGCAAACTGTGTACAGACAGCTGGGGATAGAGCAGCTCCTAAACACCAGGCCAACTTTCTCCAGCATTTTCCCTGCACTCTGCTGCTGCTTTTGCAGCTATATGGCAGAATGTGACCAGCTGGTAGAAAGCCCAGGCCGCGCTGTAAGGCCCTGCGGTCAGAGATCTCTGTCACCGTCAGCCGAATCTCGCCGACGTGAAGCAGTTCTGTATGTGGCCCACCATTCACGCATTTCCTTCCTGAAGGGGGTCAGGGAATATTTAGTTTTTTTTTTTTCCTTGAGTGGCAAATAAAGTTTTCCAGTTTTTTTCGCTTCTGGAAAATGTGCCGTGAAGCTTTTGGTGAATTCCAGCTACTGGCGTTTCTCTGGGGGATGAAGTCAGTCTTCTAAATAACCTTCCATTACAATTGCAAATGTTTGTTCCCCTAAAGATTACACTCTTGGGTGGGGAGGGGTTGTTTTGGGGCAAAATTGCAAGAGACGCTGCATTATCATTGATATTGTTTCTGCCGCTGAATTATTTTGATTCCCTCTGGTAAATTGTCTTTTGATTGGTCCTTTTTGATTTGCCTCAGAAAATCTACCATGAAGTGCCTTTTACCACAAGCTGGTCATGAAAAAAATGCCATATGAAATAAAATTTGATTGACTGACTGATTGTTTTCCCCCTCCCAAGTCCCTGTCATGACTTTATATATGGGCTATATGGGATTTACTCAGGACAAAAACACATTTTTTTTTATTCCATGATGCACTGGGGCTGCCATCCTCGACCAATTTATGCTGCTTCCCTTACTGCCTCTGTACCCAGAACTGGGTGGGAACACCTCCAGTACCAGCGCTGGTCTCGCTTCTGCCCCTACAGACGAGTCGAGATAGAGGCCATATGTATTGTGACTTTAGGGACCTTCTGATCATCTCTGTGCAGGATGGGCTTGAACAGTCGCATAAATGGGCGAGTTAAGCCTCATTTCGGACCTGAGGGACTCTGTCAGGTCCCAGTGAGCATGTTCCATCTGGAGGGGCTGCGAACAAGCTTCTCTTGTTATTCTTATATACTCGCGAGTCTCTGAGAAAGCTGACCTACCTCTTTATGTCTGTGGGGCTTCACTGTTATTCATATTTATATCTCTGGTGTTTTATTTTCGTTTATGATCAGTGGCACTGAAACTGCAATTTATGGACCAGGACTGGGAAGGGGGAGGTTGGGGGGATGGGGGGGCTGTCGGAGGAGGACCGGGGGAGGTTCAGTCTCACCCCTGTGACTTTATTACGTTTGACAAATCAACGCTGTGAGTTGCATCCACTCCGGGGAGCCAGCAGGGAAAATGAACATGCGGGACGATCGCTCTTGGTTCCCATTAAAAGCCAGCGATGCCGGATGATTTCAATCGTTAGGGGAAAAAAGCAAATATCCAATTATTCATCTCTGGGCAGGATTAAGGGTGGAAAGATGGGAATAAAATCGGAAGCTCATCTCCAGCCAATTAAGCCGTGTGGTAAGTGATGGAATCTCGGTGAAAGCAGAAGACGCTCTAGAGTCAGGATGTGTAAATCGGACCGGAACACGTGCAGCCGGTCTACGACCAGGGGAGGGAGTGGTGGTAGACAGGTGACAGTGTATGCGGTCTGGGCTCACTGTATAAGGCTTTGCAGATTTTATGGGGGGTGTTACTGCAGACCCCCCCACTCCCACATAGACACCAATGGCAGCTCCCACAAATACCCCAGGGGGACGGAACGTCCAACACAAAGCTCCACCTCTACCGGGGGACTGTAGCGCCAGGCTAAGAAGTCATTTAAAGGCGTGGAATCATGCGGCGCATCCCAGCCAGTCGATAGCAGCCCTGTCAGCAAGACAAATGGAGGCTTTAAGGAGTCCATTTTAATGAAGGCCGCTGCAACTGAGGGGGAGGCAGCACACGTGTGCACTTGTGAACATGCCTGGAGAGCATGGTGCATGTTTGCTCTGCTAAAATGTTAGCCGTATTCCCAGATCATGTGACTGACCTCCACTCCCATTGGTGGAGCTTTTGTGACATCATAGTGATTTTTAATTTCCATGACTGCACTACTGTGATCCAGATCTGGAATTCCAATGCTATAGCCCCACCAGTTTCTTCTATTTCCCAATGCTATCCGAAGCATGTAGGCATCTTGACCCCCTGTGGAGCGTGGCGGCCAGGGGCTTTGAGGACATCGTGATAATCCTTTCTTCACGTGATACACTTCCTCTCAAGGCAGAAGCCTCACGTCTTGATCATCCAAGATTTTTTTTTTTTGTCACTAATGTTATTCTTGGGAGAGGCGAGATGACAGTTTTGTGGTAAAATGGAGAGGAGCCACATTACCATCGATATTGTTTTTGCCGCTGAACAGCCATCTGCGCTGTTACACGACCCCCTGGGCAATAAGCCTCTTCCTGCGTTAATGTCGCTGAGGGTCCTGTGCTCCGTCAGCCAGAACTGGCTTTTGTTTCCTTCTGAGTATCGCCTTCTTTCTCTGTCGTCTCCTATGCTTCTGCGGCACTGTTTTCATCATGGACATCTGTGTCCGGCTCGCGATTCGAGCTGCTCGCTCTGTATTTGCTTTCCGCTGGAATTAGCTGCTGAAAACAAATCTAAAGAGTCAATTGTGATCAGTAGTCTTGTTTATAAATTTGATGTGAATCCTATTCACCTGAAGCTCCCCTGTGCTTCTGTTGCTGAGGACTACTGGCTGGGACAGGGAACTATGCCCCGCCCTCAAAGGGGTGGGCATAATCGGCAGGCCCCTCCCACTTCTTCATCTCAGGGGACTGGAGAATCTGTGCCTGCTCCATTTGTATGGAATCCCTGGAAGGCCACGGTGGTCTAACCTCTGCGGCAGTAAAGAACCCGGAAGGAGCCCAGAGTGCGTGTTTGAGCTGAAAATAGCCGTGAGATTCGGTAAAATGGTTTGGTTCGGTCTTGACGGGTGACATCACATGGAACAAATGTGAAAGTGGAAATGGTTTGAAAAAGCCAGGAGCCCCCCAAGCTCATCTGCCAACTTCCCAGCACCAGGCCACGCTCCTTCTCCAATCCAGACACCCAAAAACAAAATGTCTTGGGCTTGGTCTTTGGGGGGAATAGATGAGTAAATCTCATGACTGTGCTAGAAAAAAGGCCAGAACACCCTCTAAAGTTTTTATGCATGTGCAATACGGTAAAAGTGTGCTGAGCTTCGGGTGGGGGGGTGTGGTCGGAGGGTTGTATTAGGAAGGCTGCATTTTTCAGGAGTGAGGAAATGTTCTAGTGAGAGTAGTTGTACTATCCAAGGCACAGCCAAGACATAGGGGACAATCTGACCTTCCCATTTATACCTCTCTCACACATTGTATGGTCACTCAGCTTGACCTCTGACCTCTCCATCTCTATCTCTCAAACACTTTACGGTCACTCAGCTTGACCTCTGACCTCTCCATCTCTACCTCTCACACACACTAGGGTCACTCGGCTTGACCTCTGACCTCTCCATCGTTATCTCTCTTACACACTTTATGGTCACTCAGCTTGACCTCTGACCTCTCCATCTCTATCCCTCACACACTGCATGGTCACTCAGCTTGACCTCTGACCTCTCCATCTCTACCTCTCACACACACTAGGGTCACTCAGCTTGACCTCTGACCTTTCCATCTCTACCTCTCTCTCACATTTTATGGTTACTGGACTTGACCTCTGGGCTCTCCATAGTTACCTCTCTCACACACTGTATGGTCACTCAGCCTGACCTTTGACCCCTCCATCATTACCTTTCTCATGCACTGTATGGTCACTTGGCTTGCCCTTAAACTTCTCCAAACCCTCCACGAATCCCCTCACACAGATGCATACAGTCTCTCTTTATTCTTCCAAAGTGGTGGGGAGTGGTGGAACAGAGAGAGAGAGAGAGAATGTATTAGATACACACACCCTCAGGTTCATTGACTCGTGAAAAGGCTTAGCGCGATTAAGGGCTTCACTCCATGGGAAGAGAAATAAAGATGGTTGGGGGGGGAGCAGATCGATCGGGCTCCGCATCCCTAACGAGCCGCCGATGATCCGCACTCAGTCGGAATCTGCCTTCCCCACCAGGACCTGGGCTCCTCACAGCCATTTAAGCGATGTCTGGTTAATTCTGTCCCTCTGTCCCGGTAACACGCAAGCAGATGTCCCACTAAACTCGTGACCACCAACTAAATGGGGGGGGGGGGGCACTGGGGCGAGTCTGACCAGGCAGCCGCTGAGAAACCAGAATTTTCTTGATGCAATTAAAGCTTTTGCTGGTGTGTGACTTTTCTCGTCTCTCTGGCGCCCTCACCAGGCCTCTTGGGGACCACCCCACTTGTAGTTTCCAGCTCGGAGGGGGATATGACCCGCTTCCCACTTCACTCTCAAGTACAGTGCTAGACCAGTGCAGAGGCTCAGGTTTATTTTAGGCCAGGGGGCTACTAGTACACCACTGTTTTACAATGGCCTGATCAAAGCATTTTTACCATTGGTGGTTTTTATTTTATAGTCTATAGAAATGACAAAACATCTGTTCAGGTTGCAGAAACCCCCTGCTTTTACAAATGCATATCCATATGTACCATTCATAACCAAGTGCCTCTGGGTGATATTTATATTTGTCTTGGCTGGAGGTGGATTTGAAACATACACAGCAGGCCATACTGCTCCTGTAAACTCCTCTGCAGTGTATTTGTTGGTCAGTATCAGCCCGTTGACTGTAGAGGGCGACGTGTGGTGCCGAGATCAATGGCTGCCTGACTCTTGAGCCACCCCTCCCCCAAGCTGCATTGCCATTCACTCATACCCATCTTCCAAGAAGCCTCCCCCAGGCCAGGTGTCCCTGCCTGCGACCGCTGTCCTGCCACTTGCTGCAGTTGTTGGCATTTCAGTTTCGGCTGCCGCTCAAGGGCTTGTGAGCAGCCAGGGACTCGGCCGGTTTGGGTCCAGGGGGGGAGGGGGGGGCTGCAGCTGTGGGATGACTCATGTAATTGATGTTAGTGCTGGCTGTGGCGCCACGCAATCTCTCCCCCCCCCCCATTATCTCTCGTTTCTTGTCTGGAAGTTGCTTGATCTTCACAATGGCTTTGTCTGTTACACAGCTGGCCAAATCCTGTCCATCTCTCCCCCCGTTTGTCTCCCCCGCCGTTCACTCTTCTCGGCCCTCAGGCTGCGGTATAGCGCCTGCTCGTCACGCTGCATTCTTGCCTTCGTTTGTGTGGTGGGCCACTTAAGGTGACTTTCAGGATGACGCCTATCTTTACAGCCCCAGCAGTTCACCAGCTCGCCGAAGCACTTTGCTCAGTGGCACCTCACTGCTTCTCTGGTTCAGAGGCAGACAGTTCCGCCCGAGTTCCTTTAACAGCTCCAGCTGGCTGCTGTGGACCCCAAACGGCTGAAATATAAGCACCTCTGGCAGGGTTCATGTCCATATATCTGTGTCTCATACACTAACAAACATCAAAAAAACTTTCCGACGTTCTTTCTAAATTCTTGTTGCTAAAATACCTCGAGCACTTTTCTATTTCTCAGCACTGGGGGGCATTTACGTTCACACACCCCCCATGAATGCGGAGATGGCTCATGACAGGAGGTTAGATCACAAATAGAGGTGAAATGTTTGAACCAATCATCTCTCTCTCTGGGTTCTCCAAAGTGGAGGGTAAGAGATGCAATTATGGTCCCTGCTGGTCTCTCCTGCAGCATCGCAGGGCACTTTGACAGCTCTCCATCATTGGGAGAAAATGGCTTTGCAAAGGAATGTCAGGGTTGTGGTCTGTCTCCACATTTTCGTTGCCCTGATCTTTCTTTTCACCGCTACGAGTTGGTAGAAGCGAATGCGGAAGATCAACGTTGAAACTCTGCACAGTTTATCTAGAGCCGCTGTTTTTGTCTCGTGCTGAAAGGCGGCTGAGACCTTCAGTCTTTGAGGAGGTGGTCTCTGTGGGGAGTGCCTCCATGTTTGGCTGCCTTTAATGACAGTGCCGGGTTTCCCCACTGTGCTCCACAGCCTCTGACCTGGCTCCAGCCCAGTGCCATTATCTCTCTCTCCAGGGCTGTCCCGGTGCTTGCCTGCTACTAAGGGGATTGGGCTCCGGAGGCCGGCTTGCTCAGCCTTTGAAGGGGACCCCGGCTCCCGCCGCGATCTCACCACCTCCCCTCTCCCTGGTCCCCGTGTTACCGGGGCTGCGCTCAGTTGGGAGACGATCGCAGTCGGTACTAGGAGATGCGTCGGTGTGTCTAAACCTTTATGTGCATTATTTTAGCAGCCGCTGTCACTGGAGGCCCTCTTCAAAGAACGAGAGAACATGCACGGCACCTCTGAGGAGATCTCCATGGAGAGCGAGCTTGATTTATTTGCTGGTTTACCAACACCTTCGGAATAAAAACAACAGGCTAACAAAGTAATTTCGATAAATTTAAGCTTTGTGTGACTTGGTCCACCACTGGTACCCCCATGTGAATCCATACATCACCCTGCATCTCCGAAGAGCTGGCCCATCCTTAGCGTAGGTTCAGTCATAGGTCAACGATTTGCGGAGAAGGCGGCATGCCGCTCCTGGTGTCACGTGTGCCTCCCCAACGTCATTGTGAGTGGACACCTTATCTTCGGGCTGGTATTTATGCGCCAGCAGGAGGGCTAAGCCATGTTTTATTGAGTCCATCACCTGTGGCTCGCCATTATTTAAGGGATGGGATCAGCGGGCTGCCACATGGACACGCACATATGAACAAAGTGAAAAGGTACGTAATCCCCCCATAATGACCGTCCTCCTACAGGTGCCCCTGCCCACACCCGCTCAGTGGGCATCGCTGCTCAGCCGCACCGGGAGTTGATTGAGTGGGGAGGTGGGACGGGGGAAAAAAACGGATTAGCTCACAGCTGAGGATCACACGGTGACGTTTATAATCCGGCCGAAGATGAGCAAACTGGATTAGCCTCCCAGCTGTTGGCCTACACATGCGTACAAGTGGGACCCGTAACAGCCTGTCTTAGGGGAGACCCTGTGCACCACACCTAGAGCACTAATCCTGCTGGAGATGGATTCATCTGTCCAAAAGCTGGATGTCAGCTCAGTTTCGTTTCAGGGCCTCCCTGTTTGAGTAGTGTGTTGCCCTGGCATCTGATTCGTTATGCCCCGCTTAAGCAGTTCGTTTATCTTAGCCATCCGGCAAAGGAGCCAATTAGGCGGCTCGCCTTGGGAACAGCGGCGGGAGATCAGGAGATGAGTCAATTAGGGGGCGTCTGTCTGGTGAGGCGGTGTGCTTTATGCCCCCATTGTTTTAAAGATTGACCAGGTCGCCAAGGAATCAGGGTGCGCCATCTGATCCAGCAGATCCTCTTGCTGATTGGCTACAAGCTGGGGGAAAGGCCTATCTCATCACTCTGCCTCTGTCTGTGGCAGAAGGCCTGTGATCTTGAGGCAATATTTACTGCTCCTGGCTGCCGAGCGAGATTTTTCTTGTCGCCACAGTTTTACGGACATTTAAGGCTGCTTGGAAATCCTCCAGTATTTACCCGTTGCCGTGCACTAGTCTAGGCACGGTCTGGGAAGGCCTTATGCTGGCGATGGCCAATAGAAGTGTTACCATGACAAACTTAGGAGGCTTTTTTTTATAAAAACAGCTGTGAAGAGGCAGAGGCAGCTGGTCAGTGGCATCCGATGTGCCTTCCACAAGCTCTCCCCCAGCGTGATGTCAGTAGCTCATAATTAGCTTTTAACAGATGATGTGAATCTAGTGATCCATCACATGTCACATACCCGCTGTCTGTGTGTTGCTCTCCTTCGCCCTCTGATGGTAGGCATGCGGAATGCAACTCTGCACAACCAAGGACAATAGAACAGACATTCAATGCTCTGAGGAACTGAAAAATGCCAGCGTCTGAGCCAACAGCCTTTCCTCTCTATCTGCCCCCCCCCCTCATTTTTTTTTCTTGAAGTGTCAGTTTTCTTGCGTCTAATGTCTTTTCTTCTCCTATGATGGGCAAAAAAGGAAAATGGGGGGGGGGGTGGCATTGCTGAAGCAGCATAATGGTGGTAGTGGTGGTGTCTGGAGAGGAAGGGTGTTGGGAATAAAGGCGCGATGAAGCACGGCGGCTGGCAGGCTGCCCCTACAGGGCCCTCTTATCACTGGCTGTTTGCTGTGGCCACTGCTTTGGGAGCTGGAATCCAATCAGAAAAAGACGGCAGGTCAGCAGGAGGAGGGGCCGCCTTCTTGTTTGCTGTCCTTGTCTGTTCCCCCTCCCCTTTGCTCCTCCAGTCATCCAGCCGATGGGACAGAGCCCCGCTGGGGTGAGGAAGTGTGTTTTTGTGCATCTCCTGGTCGTACTGCGCCCGTCCCTCCCTCCACCCCACCAGCCAGCCTGTAACTCTGCCGCAGCGACTCGCTGCTGCTGTGGTAATGAATGAGCTTGTAGCCAGAGCGCAGCGAGGGCCCCGCACGTGTCTGCAGGCGTGATGCTCCCCTTCTGTCGCATGCATTCTCCTCATCTACTCTGCGCTGTCATGCATGGCTCTTGCGCAGATGCAGGAGCCCTGAAAGGCACGCATCTCTGCGGGCGCGCGCATACCCCCGGCTTTGTGTGGAGCTCTCTCCCTCTTTCTCGGACACGGTCCTGCTTTCCCAGCCCTTGCTGCTGAAACTGATAAAGAATTCATGACAGACAGACAGGTGTGGACGGGAGTGGATGGGGACATCCTTCAAGTGACAAGAGCCGCCCTCTGTGAGGACAGTCTTTTAGCTGTTGCAGTGCCACACTGTATGGGACAGAACAACGTCTAACTGGCAGTTCTGGTGATATGTGATGATCCCCAGGTCTCCCGTGTACCTGCTTTGGTGGAGGTTAGTGTAGTTACTGCTATTGGCCACCTGAGCACCATCCTTTGAAGCTCCCACAGCAGCTGGAGGCTGAGGGAGACTGGCCAGTGAAGGGCAGATTACCCTGGGCAGGTGAAGCCGGTTGGGGCGGGGGGGGGGGGGGGGGGTTAATTACCATTCCCCTCCTGCTTCTTGTCATTGGTCACCTCACTCGCTATTTATCACCAGGTGACACCTTTGGCCAAAAGCCACATCCTTCATGCAGAACAGATCTGTCCTAATCAAAAGGCCTCTCATTTTTATCAATTGATTTGGTATACAGAGATATTAAGCATTTATATTTTGTAGTGTGGGGGGCCCAGCCTCTCCTTCCGGGGGGGTGTGTGCTCATTCTCTGAAGGGGTCGCTCACTGCCACTCCCGTGGGTGGCAGCTGGGGGGGGGGGGCACTGGCATTGGCACGGGCACTGGTGCTGTACTGTGGGGTAAAGTGCTCGCTCCTTGCTGGCTCCACTAAAACGTCCAGATATACAAATGAGCACCACTGTAAGTTGCCTTTGGGGAGAAAAAACAGGCTACACAGCAAAAAAGTGGGAAGAAAGTACTCACTGCAGCACCCGAATGAAATGAGACGCTACAGTGAGACACAGCGCAGCACCCACCCATCTGTCCTCTAACTGCTTATGGAGTGGGGCGTCGCAGTGGACCCCGGAGTCGATCCCTGGAAGCACAGGGCAGGGGGGGCAGCCTGCATCCCAGCCCATCACAGGACATGCAGTCAGACATTGTGAGGAATCGAGGCTGTGGGAAAACTCCACGCACACAGAGGAATCGGGTCCCCAGCCGGGGAGATATGAGGCTTGACAGCTACACACTGAGGCCCAACACTGCCCCACACCAACCAAATTCAATTAAGTAGCACAGTAAGACATAGAGCACCAACCAATTCAAATATTATTCCCAATATAAAGGTATATGCTAGTCCCTATTTCCAGTTAAAATGTCCATACATCTAACCTCTGAGTCCTGGTCAGGGTTGGGAGGTGGTAAATCTGTTCTTACGCCTGTCGCTCCCCAGTTACAGTTGGAGTCCCAGAAAGCCTTTCTGATGGCGGGATATTACAGGTTTTCTTCCGCTCCGCATCTCTCAGCCCTCCCTCTTTTTTTGCTCACTGAAGCCAGACTCCGCAGACCCGACGTGAAGAGGCGTGACGCGGAAGCAAGGCACAGCTGGTGATTATTTGAGCTGACCAGGCATTCGCTGGGGTCACTTTCTGTTCTTTGGTCCAGTCAAAGGAAGCTGGGTGGGCTCTCGGCGATAAATGGCTCGGGCGAACAGATGGCCCGCATGCCGAGACTGCTCTGTGAAGCATCTTCATAACCCGGAAGCTTCCATAAACATGGAATATAAACAAAGGATAAGTGCGGGAAATGGCAGGCGCTTACACACAATGCCCTCTAAGCCTGACGTCGGTGAACCCCCGATGGGGGAGATTATTTTGTGTGGCGTTCAGTTCAGACTGCGACTTTGATTTTATTGCGTGTTTTCAGCAATGCTTTATACGTTTGGAGAGTGCTTGTTTAGGAGAGAACATTTTGCCCCCTTTTTATATCAGGTAAATCACTCCCATTCTGCTGCAGAGTCGCTTGTCTTAAACATAATTAACAGTCTTTATTAACTGACGTAATTAACTGGCGCTGCTGGACAGGCTCCAGAGCTTGCTTTAGGCTTTCACACTGAAGTCTTGTAAGTCAAAGGCAGGAAGTATCATGTGTTGCATTTCATTTATCTGCCCTGGTCTCTCACGTCTGTGGTATCTACCTGTATCTCTTTCATTTGTCCATCCAAACCTCTGAAATAGCTTTTACCCCTCCTGTATTGTCACATTTCATTTACACACCCTCCCCTCTGAAGTTACATTTACACAGCCTGTCCTCTCTCATTTCATTTACACATCCCACCTTCTGAAATGTCATTTGCACATCCCATCCTATCTCACATTTCATTGACACATCTTCTCCTCTGAAATGTCATTTGTCCTTCCTACCTACTGAAATGTCTTGTATCCATCCTACCCTCTGGAATGATTTAGCGTGTGATGACCGAATGCTCGGCCGGGCAGCTATGCTGGGCAGCCACGAGACACATGGAAAATACGCAGGCAGTGATATACAGGCGACCGCGGCCACGGCTGAGTGAACCTGAGACATTGGGTCGTCTTTATCCAGTTAGTGTTCACATCCTGACCCCCATTATGCGTAATACATCCCTATAAAATCACTCTAATGAGCAACCATGCTGTAAAACAGCCAGAGGAAATATGATTAGGCAAATTAACAAAGCTATTAATGCTGTTAGGGGAAACAGCAGGGGGCACAGTCCTGTGCGATTGCCCCACCTGGTCAGCCCCCCCGGGCATGCAGCTTCAGTCCCGCAGGGGGGTGGCTGAGGTAAGGAGGCGGGGTGGGTGTGAAAAGGCGGGTAAGCGGCATGGAAAGCAGGGGCCACGTCTGCTGTCATGGCAACTCCAGGGGGTCCTGGAGGACGCAGGGGAGAGTGTCGCTTTAATAATCTCACATAGGCAGCCGTCATGGTCCTGCCGTCGGTGTGTCAAGTTTATCACGCTCAAGATGTTTGCTGTCTGCATGGCGCTCTGGGGGTTAAGCGCAATCAGACGACACCCGCCCCCCCCCCGGATACACATGCGCTTCCCGGCACGCTTCTGTTCTCGCTACCATCAAACGCCGTCTCCCCCCGGTCCCCCAATCAGTCCAGGCCCATGTTGCCCCCACCACCAGACATTGCAGGGACGGCCGCCTGTTCCCTGGATCCCCAGCCCATTTCGGGCTCCCTGTGCATGTGCACATGCAGCGCTGCATCGCCATGGTTACACGGCCAGAGCGATCGCCTGGAATGACTTACCCATCTTCTGCCTATTCACACTGTTGTACGTTTTACCTCAGTGATTCAGGTTAAGTACCTCACTCAAGGGTACAACAGAAGGACCCTTTTTGGGGTTTCCTGTTTATCCCTAAACATCGCACCCCTTACTGTTTCATTCACCCTTGGTTGATTATGTGACTTCAGGCATCATTCCACAGAAGTTTCTAGATAGCAAGACAATGAAACTGAAGTTAAATATATGTTACTAAAATAAAATATTGGGGTCTACTTAGGGGAATGTGCAGGACACTGTGGAGGTTGTAGGGAAAAACCTGGCATTTATGATGACCTTGTTCAGAATGTAAAATGTGTGTGTGTGTCAGTCATGTAGACAGCCAGGTATGTTCCCAGCCCCACAACGCTAAATCCACCCCCAGGCTAGTCCCCCCCCCCCCTTGCACACCAAGATAATCTCATTAGCTCCTTTGCAGGCGAGCCTTAGAGTTCTGCCAGGAGGGAGAGATTAAAGACCCCCGTGAAGATTCTGGCAGAGGGGCCGCTCAATAAAAGTAGCCGATAAACACCTTGAACTTGAGAGCCATAGACCCCCCCCCTTCTCGGTCCATCTCAGTCCATGTTGCCAGTATGGCCATTAGTGTTAGAGGGGCAGTACAAGCAAGGCATGTAAACAGCCCATAATGTCATTAAATGGCCACCATGTTCCTGTCAGTTACATCATCACACACTCATGTAACATCCATTTAGTCATTTGTAGTCATTTAATATGGACAAAGGTAGACTTTCCTTCCTGTTGTGGACGTAAGTTATTATGCATTCCTGTAGTCCTCTGTTTGCCCGTCTCTCCTTTCCTCTGTTTCTTTGCAGAATGCAATTTGTCTCCCGTACTCCCTGAATTTTTTACATCTCTAAAAAAATAATACATTTTCATACTTAGTGGTCAGCATGACGGCTGGCCGGGATGCTGTTGTTTGTGGTGTTATGTCAGCCGCCTTTTAATAGTCTTCACTTGCTTTCTAAAAACCTGACCGTGTGTGGTCTCTGGAAGTCATGCAGACATGCAGGGTGGCAGGTTAATCCTCTGTGCTTAATGGCGGGAGCAAGAGGGAGGCTTCTGGGCGTGTGTTACGGACGTCAGCGGAGACACAGGCACACGCACACGCCTCCCGCCACAACGAACTGACTTTCTGGAGTTTTCCACAGAACATGCAGAGGCCTACTCGCAGAGGCCGGCCCGGGGACTGGGCTCTGGTATCTCGCCTGACCGCACTGGCTGTTTCATCCCCTCTGGCGCACGCTGACGGGCGCAGACGCACGGACGCGGTTACATGCTCCGATGGGCTTCCCAGGGAAGCTGTGGTTGGAGCCCCTTTGCTCCGCCAGACCTCCTTGGTGTGGGGGGCTGTGAGAGACGACGGAGGCTCCGTGCGTGACGCTTCCTAACTGCAATGGACCCCTGCTCCCCTCCTCCGTGACGAGCTTCACAGCGTTCCACTGGACCCCCCCTCCACACCACAGCAAAACAGGCTTCACTGGAGGCGTCAGTGGTCAGCTGACCAAACTAGGACATTCCCGTTGGTCGGGCTGTGGCCTTGTGGCAGACCTCCATGCCAGATACAAACATAAGTGGCTGATGAGTCACTGGGGTGGGTTTGCTTATACCTGGGACCCCATCTTTCTACACTGCCTGAGGCCTGCTGACCACTGCAAAGGATCATGTGATGCTGAGTACTCCAGTGGGACTGCCGCAATACTGAGGAACCTTAACTAAAGTAGTCATGTAGAAAATAGCCACCAAAAGGACCAGAGGAACGAAGATGGAGTGATAGATGATGATGATAATAATAATAATATGCCCTGTGATGGGTTGGCCTCTCGTCCTGGGTTGCTCCGTAACTTGCTCCCGAAACCTTTGCAACCCTGAGTGGGATAAGCGGTTTCAGAATATGGATGGATGGATGGATGGATGAATGGATGGATGGATAATAGTGGATATTAAAAGTCAATGACTAAAAGAATTTGCCAAGGACACCTTCAAATTAGTAATGAATCTTTATACATGTTCTAATCTAAACCATGTTTTGGTTGGTGATTTATGAATATTAAAAATGCAGTATGTTTGTTATTAGAGCTTATCGTGCATTAATGTTTCTCCTGCCAGTGTTGGTCCATTCCATACATACAGTGAGGACTTATCCGTGGCTCTTCATAAGAACATCATTGGGACAACAGCAGGTGGTCCAAAGGCGTTGTCATGGTGATGGGGGGATTCAGGCTCATACCTATAGTAAAGGAGCTGTGTGAGTGACAGCTGGCTGGCACTGGCTCTTCTCGGGTGCCCCTGATTTTAGGGTGCTGTGACCAGGCGGGCTTCCGGTGCGGCGTCACACTCGGGTGGCGATGGACCCCCAGGGCGTTCCGGGGGCAGTCAGGAGCCCTTCCTGCTTATTAGTCTTCCTTCTGTTTATCCTCCATGTTCTCTATCCTCCAGTCCTCTTCACCTTTTTCTTTCTCCGCCTCCCTCCATCCTTTTCTCTGTCTTTAGGCATTCTTTACTAACCCCCACCCCCCAAGACAAACGCTGGGAGGGGCCAGAGCACAACGACTCTACCAGCACTCAGAAGCATTCACTCATCCGGCTGCTGTGCGTTTGCTGGATGTGTGTATGTGTGTGTGTGTTTTAGTCACACTAACTTGTGTTTGTGTGTGTTTGTGTGTGTCTGTGTGTGTCTGTGTGTGCACGGTTTTGTGTGTGCCTGTGTGTCTTTGACTGTGTGTGTGTGTCTGTGTGTGTGTGTTTGTGACTGTGTGTGTGTGTGTCTGTGACTGGGTGTGACTGTGTGTGTGTGTCTGTGACTCTGTGTGTGTGTCTGTGCCTCTGTGAGTGTGGTCAGTGTGTGTCAGTAGGCAGGACACGAGGAGAGAGGGGGTTGTCCTTTAATGTGAAACCTCTACTCCCCCTTCTGTAGGGAAAGAAGTTCAAAATGGCTAAGGGGCTGATGTGACCGGGGTTGGGGGGGGGGACACTCAACAGCTCTGCACGCAAAACCTCATGAAGGGGAGGGGGTGGGGAGACCTGGCAAGGGGCCTGTAAGATATTCCATTTTCACAGCTACATATACAGACATCATTTCTGCAGCTACAGTTAAATTGAAAATGTTCATGTTAATACACGCATCCCTCCAATTTCCATAGCCACAGCAAGCCTGCAGTCTGTCAGGGCAGAGGAACCTTGGGCATGGTGCCAGCCAATCACAGGGCAGGCACTCATTCACTCATTCACTCACTCACTCACTCACTCACTCACTCACTCACTCACTCACTCACTCACTCACTCACACACTTACATGTACATTCACTCAGTCACTCACTTGCGCTATCACACACTATGGGGGAAATTAGACAAAGTGGTACTTTGGAACAGCAGCAAAGCAGATCCGCACAGACACAGTGAGAATGTACAAGCTCCACAGCCACAGCTGGGCTAGAAAGAGTTTACATTTTTATATTAGTCTAGAGTTATAGTAAATATATTATCACCCGGAGGGGCTGGCTAGCACAGACTTATTGGGAGTGCCGGCTTATCTTACCCCCCCCCCCCCCCCCCCCCCCCCCCACCCCCCCCCCCCCCCCGGCGGCTGTCGGGGTCACAAAGCTGAGATTCTCGATTGTGGGGGTTTGTACTGATGATTAG
>JAABNY020000039.1:35249128-35260338 GCA_015164015.2 Brevimyrus niger | reverse complement strand
CGGGGGGGGCGGGGTGGGGCGGGCCGGTCCAGAGAGAAGACAGAAGAAAAGCAAAGGGGGAGGGGGGGGGGGGGGGGGGGGGGGGGGGGGGGGGGGGGGGGGGGGGGGATAGAGGGAATAGAGAGAAGAGAGGAGACAACCTGTGAGCTTGGGTACGAGTGGCTCTTCTTAAAAGATTAAGAGTAATGGAGGAAGTAAGATATAAGGAAAGAGACAAGGCAGAGACATGCAGAGGCACCCCAACACTCCGGGTCCCTCTGGCACCCCAACACTCCGGGTCCCTGAGGCGGCAGCTTGGTCTGTGTGCTTTCCTTACAGGGGGCATGGAGGCTGAAAGAGGTAGAGAGAGTGTCCAAGGAGCAGGGTTTGGCATTGCTGATTGCAAATCCCTACAAAAATATACAGAGAATTATGGAAAAACTGACAATATATCAACGAGTGCATGAGCAAACGTGTGTGTAGCTTATCGACCCGCCCAGGCAGGCCATTCTCATTCAGTACAGGGGCCTTTCCCAGGAAACTGTGGGATCTAGGTGCCTGTGTCACCTCTGGGGGCGGGACGCAGGGCACATACACATCATATGTAGCTGAGTTGCTGTGTTATTCAGCTGCATGATTTTGGACAGCAGAAGAACACTGATGTAGACAGTACATACACAGGGGGAGCCAGCACACCCCACAAAGAGGTGGGAGGGCATTTGAACCCATGGTCTTAGCAGTGTGTGACTGCAGTGCTGCTCACTGACGCACCAGGCCGGTCCTCTGGGGGGGATTTAATAGTAGGGAGGGGTCTTTAGGGGAGGTTAATGATTACAGGCTAAGCTTAGCTCCTTTACCTGAAGCTGTGTCGGGGGGCATACTTGTCAGGTCAGTGACCCTGGGAGATTGTGACATCCTGCCACTGGCCCCGGTACTGCTGGCCCTGGTACTGCTGGCCCTGGTACTGGGCATCCTTCATGGCTCGCCGAACATCTGGGACAGCTGGAGAGGCCTTGTGGGGACACTCATGGCAAAGAGGGGTGGACTAGGCACTGGGCAGGAGTGGGACCTCCTGGAAGGGAGCTGGCAGGGTGGAGGACAGTATGTACACTGCCCATGGTCCAAGCCAGGCCTGCTGCAAGATGACTTCATTCTCCATAGTTCTCCTCAAATTTGTGTATGAAAAGTAAACTGCAGCTGGTGTGCGTGTGTGTGTGTGTGTGTGTGTGTGTGTGTGTGTCCTGTGGGGAACAAACCATTCCTGGCTTTTGGTGGTTTGAGGTTAGGGACTGTTAATTACAGCAGAATGGGGGTCGATGACAAGTCCCGCAATGTAATGACACATAACACATTTCGCTGACTGTGGGGACATTTCAATAGGAATGAAAAACAGAAATAGCGGAAAAACAGAAATAGCGGGGTGCCTGTGTATCATAAACACCTCTTCAAAACAGCATAACATTTAACTTTTAGTTTGTTATTTATTTTAATCTTTTAAAATGTTGGTGATTGCTTTGAGATTGTTAATTATTCTAAAACAAGATTTAATTGTAAATTACTGTGATGTGAGGGCAGGATCTTTGTGGAAATGTAGGATTGTGCAGAGGATGCAAGAGACGGGTCTTCTTCTGACCTAATGACCTATCAGGTTCAGTGCCCTGGTGCTTTCTGATGGACATTTGAATCAAAATGAAACTGTTACTAAAGACATGATGTTTAAAGATGAGGCTTAGTTTAGGGTAGTTTAGTAAAAACATGCCGCAGACATGCTGATGATCCCTGATTCCTACCTTATATGTGGCTTTTTTGTTTATTATAGAGCACCTAATGTAGTTGCAGAGGAAAGCAGGATGTTGTACATTAGTATCAAATTTATGAGCAATAAAAATTATGTGGTAGTTATGGGTGATATTAATTTACCAAGGATACACTGGGACCTGGGATACAGTCTTTGTAAATGAACTTGAGATGGTGGAATTGGTACAGGATTGCTATTTTACAAAGGTTAGTAAAACTCCTACCAGATGAGAAGTCATTCGTGTTTTTTTCAATCTTGTTTTCACTAATAACCAGGATAAGATAAGAAAAATTGAGGTTTTAGAACCACTTGACAGTTGTGATCATGAGAGTTGTAGTTCTCAAGGTGCAGTCTTGGTCTCGAGACCACTCGACCTGATTTCGGCCTCGTCTTGGTCTGGAGCTCATTTTGTCTTGATCTTGCCTTGGTCGAGTCTTGAAATATCACAAAACATATTACCTGAATCGATATGAAAATATACTTCTTTCCCCACACTTAGCAGAAAGTCTATTATCCTCTTGTAGCAGCGCTAATTGAAAATGCACTACATGTGAAAGACACTGGGAAGATTGCGATTGTCTGTCTGTTCGTTTGTAGGTCTCTCACACTCAGCTGGATTACAACTTGACCAACCTGTGCCATTTTGTCCGTGTCAGTTCATCTTGAATAGATACGTCTGGGGAGCCGTAGTCTGATATGCAGTCATCGAGGTTCAGACCTCTGTAATTTTTTTGTTATAGCTAAAAATAAAATTTGAAGCTAAATATTCTCCTGAAAAAAAACAGCAATTGAAAATCTCTATGGGCCAAGTGGATTCTTAAGTGTAAATTCTGTGCATGTGTGTGTGTGAGAGAGAGAGAGCGAGCAAACTAGAGCATTTAGTATCAGCATGATTTCACAACAAGTGTATTTGATGTTGGCTTGTAATGATGTGTTAATATCAAGTATTTCTTTTTCATTTTTATGTGTATATATGGTCGCAAATATCCATAAATTACATGCTTCATACCCATAATATTTTAATGCTCGGTGATATTCTTAAGATATAGACCTAAATCGATTTGTGTTGTAGGGCTGGTGAGATCTGTGCAAAAAAAATGCAAGGAAAAGTACAATTCGTAGTTCTGCTTTTTTTTTGCCTGCATTTTTCCGTTTTCATCTGACGTTTGTCCACGTTCTTGTGTCTTTAAATGCATACAAACACTTTGGAATGAGTTTTTATCCATTTTTCACTGTCATCAATGGGAGTGTGCAGTGCAGAGAAATGCATGCAGTTGCGTGTTTTCGAAATGGGAACATCATACATTGCTTTCTATGTAATGTATGATGTTTTTAGTGAATCTCAAAACTTGTGTGTTGATGAAAATGCAATATAATATGCAGAGTGGGAATGAGAACTGGACTGTTTTGGGTATTGTTGATAGTGTTTATTGTTTAGTGTTGATTGTTAGAGTTTTGTTAGTTTACTGTCACTCTTAAGAGGGTGGGGGAGGGCTTTGTGTATGTGATTTAGTTATATTGTGTGTTTTTTATGCATCTGCATTATTGGGTAGAGCAGGGGTGTCTAATCTTATCTGTAAAGAGCCTGTGTGTATGCGGGTTTTCGTTGCAACTCCCTAATTAGATTTCTAATTAAAGGACTGATTGGCTGAAGAGTCCTCACACTTGGGTTTGAACAGCTGACCTACAGGTTAACCCAAAAACCTGCATACACACCGGCCCTTTGCGGATAAGATTGGACACCCCTGGGTTAAAGTATGTAAACATGACAAATTTTCAATAATATGATTTTTTGGAATTACAGTCAGACCCACTTATCTCGACCTCGGTTAACTCGCCAACCCTATTAAGTTGACGTTTTTGATGTGGAACCGCTAAATTCCCTCTTTGTCTTAGCATTTTCTCATCGGTTATGTTGATTCTTTTATGTTGCCGAACCCTTATATCTCAAGTACAAAAGAGGGGCAACATCGCCACTTAACATCGGTTATCTCAATCCCCGTGACTAATCACCGGCTTTTGAAAATGTAGCATAAGTGCAAAACATTAGCGCGTATTCAAATCGCATTCACATGGTAATTTACTGAACAACACAGCAGTGAAACGTGATCCAGGTAAATCCCCATCAAAACAGATGGTATGGTTCATTTGTAGTAGACAAAACTGTTACAGACAGCATAAATAATATTGAAGCATTTGTTTTCAAGCAGACTTTTAAAGGCAAAAAGCAACAAAGCATTTTAGACTTTATAAAGAAACCATAGTAACCACGTATACAATATTTTTCAGAGCTGTGTCAGAGCGAAATGACTTGTAAACTTAATTTTGACACTGGTTAGCTATTTGTAAAAATGAACTACACCCCACAGGTTTTTTGTGATTTCGTGAGTGATCTTTGTGTTTACAATGTTGGAGAATATAATGAAAGGTTTGTATAGAGAATCAACGCTGTTTTTTATTGTGTACTGTTAAAGCTCTGCTGTTAGTTGGTGCGCTTATGCCTTTTGTTGTTAGCCAACATCTATGTATGTTTTTATAGCGTGCCGATCGCGTCATCAAACAAATTGCGGCAATGAAACACCAAAAACTCATGCATGTACATTCTCATTTATTAACGCACATCATGTACATAAAGAAATTTCAAACACGTGTTAAAATATTGCCGCCATTTTGGTTTTTGGTTATCTCCAACATTGGTTATCTCGACGCTTTATGGCAAACCCCTAGGCTGATGACACAACCGGGTTCAACTGTACATATCTTAAAATATAGCCCTCAGCAGTCTTGATCTTGATCTTGACTTGGTCTTGGGTTGAATGAGTCTTGATCTTGAACCACATGATCTTGAACATATCACTGGTGTTCATAACATGCTTAAATTTGAGGTTAATTTTAGTGCTCAAAGAGCAAACTCCAAAACAAATTTATGCAATGTTAGGAAGGTTAACGTTAATGGCATGAGACTGAAACTATAAACTGTAAACTGCATGGAGGAAAATAAGAAAACTGTAGAAGAGGCATGTTTTCAGCAGCTTACTACAAAGTCAGGAGGAGAAATGTAACAAACCTTATTACTAATCCGGCGTTGTCTATGACTTATATATGTATAACTGAAGCTGATGTGCTATAAAGCCTAAATTGCAGGGCCCTGATGACATCTTATCTATGGTTTTAAAAGAGATTAAATTATTTGCCGACCTTTAACTTTACTATGTCAGAAATCCTTATCTGTTGGTGTGGTACCTTCTGACTGGAAGCATGCTAAAAAAGGGGATAGAAGTAATCCAGCAAACTATAGGCCACTCAGTTTAACTTTCATAACTGGAACAGTAAGGGAAGCTATAATACAAGTGAAAAATGGTAGATTATGTGGAATCAAATAACATTCTGAAGGATAACCAATATGGATTCAGAAGAGGTAGGTCCTGTTTGAGGAAGCTATAAGAAAAATTGATCACAAAAAGGCCTACGATGTGATCTACTTAGATTCCCAGAATGCCTTTGATGTTTTCCCCCACAAACGGCTTTTGCTGAAGCTCAAAGCTGCAGGGATTTTAGGGACTGTACCAACTTTGATTGAAAACAGACAGGAAGCAGCGAGTAGTTATTAGAGCCACAATGTCACAGTGGGCCTGCGTTCATAGTGGGGTACCACAGGGTTCAAATTTAGGACCACTAGTATTCCTAATTTACATTAACTATAATGACAACAATATATACAGTGAAGTAGCTAAATTTGCAGACGACACCAAGGTGGGTGGTGAAATAGCCCACAGAGGCTATGGCGGTATCTTGATTTAATTAGTGATTCAGCTGATACCTGGCTGATGAAATTTAATGTAGACAAATGTAAGAAAATCCATACAGGGAGCAGAAATATAAAGTACAGATATTTTATGGGTTCCACTGAAATAAAGGTAGCTGATTATGAGAACGATCTTGGTGTGTATGTTGATGCTTCCATGTCCCACTATCACCAATGTGGGGAAGCAATAAAAAAGGCCAATAGGATGTTGGGTTACATCTCTAGGTGTGTGGAGTTTAAGTCAAGAGAAGTGATGCTAAGATTATATGATTACTTGGTAAGGCCCCACCCAGAATATTGTGTGTAGGTCACCATATCCTAAAAAGGACATTGCTGCCTTAGGAAGGGTTCAACGGAGGGCTACGAGAATGACTCCTGGCCCTAGAGGAATGTCTTGTGAGGAGAGGTTAGCTGAGCTGAATCAGTCCAGCATCAAGCAAAGGAGACTGAGGGGGGACATGATCCAGGTATATAAGATTCTAACAGGTCTAGATGCTCTTCAACCAAATAGTAAATTCAATATTAGTTCAAATATAAGAGCTTGTGGCAATAGGTGGAAATTTTCAGGAAAACATTTCAAACTGGATTTGAGGAAGCACCTTTTTACACAGCATGCAGTTAGAGTATGGGACAGTCTTCCTGTTCTTTTACATTAAAGCTAGGTAAGATTTTAGCTGTTATCTGAGCTCTCCCCAAATGTACTTCATGGGCCAAATGGGCTCCTCTCGTTTGTAAATTTCATATGTTCCTATGGTCTTTGTTGTTCTTCTCTGCACCTCCTATATTATTACATTGATTGATTTATTCACCCATTCACAGATGACTAAATAACTCAACAAAACTGAAGTGATCTGTCACCACAATACTGGTAGTTGGGGAATCATGGTGCAAGCAGAGATACTTAGATGTGTGAGGTCTTCCTTGCTCCAGGGGTTGCTCCAACAGCGAGACGGAGAGCGAGGCAGGAGATCTTCTCGACCAGCAGTTTGAGGAGCTCAACAACAAGCTGAACTCGGTGACAGACCCGACGGGCTTCCTGCGCATGGTGTCCAGGAACAACCTCTTTAACAGGTGAGCCTTCCTGTGCCGCTTCCTATGTCATCTGGGAAACACTCACCTCTCTGATACTTGACTGCAATTTTTCTGATCTCATCAACCGAAGAGCTGACATCAATCCCAGTTGTGATCCTTCAGTCCCAATCTGGGTTGCTAGCTTTACAAAAGTAGCCAGGCTCATATTGCAGTGAGTGCAGGTACACTGGAATCCTTTCATCTTTGTATATCCCATCCTTTGCCTCCTTTCTGACACATATAGTGTCTTAGCAGAGGGTCAGCCATTTTCTGGTGCCCCTGAAGCATGTCTGGGGGTTAAAGCCCTTGCTAAGATGTGAACACATAATTCGAACCAATTCTGATCAGAAGCACAGAAGAATGTTATCACCCACTGCAATGCAATGGCTCATCAGTAGTCTGATTTGACAGGACCCCCCCTCCCCCCCCCATAGTGTAAGCACTGCAATGAGGCTGTGCTTTGATGTAATAACTGAGACGTAATTGAGTTCTGGAGCATGCTAAAGCCTTTTAATACCTCCACAGGTCTGTGGCTAATAATCCTCACCTCCATTTGCGAGACAGGTGGATGGGGGGGGCAGTGCTCCGCCATTTAAAATCCCTTTAATTTTCACATGACAGTAATATCTCCATTTCAAGGATTTATTTCATATTTACCTCAGAATTTCTTCTCACATTCTTCTTTTTCATTTTGTGAACAAGGCCACACGTTACGCAAAGAAAGGCCCCCGCAGGATCCCCAAATGAAACAGGACCCCCGTCCCAGGGCCACGTTGTGCCACATCTCCGGGGAGGGGAGCTGCCTTTGGTCCTTGGGGCCATGTCAGATATTGGATGATCTTTTGAGCTTGAGAGTCAATCTTCTTCTCTACTGTGTGAGCTCTGGCCCCATCACAGCTTACAGAAAGACAGTAGCGTGTTTATTTGATGGGTGTTACGATGGTAATTATTGGAGGTGCTGTTATTGACCTCACAGTGCATTAAACGCCTCTTAAACTCTTGGTTTTCATTGTCTAGATCTTACTGAGGTCTTGTTAAAACAAATCTGTCTGTCTGGTTTGTCAGCTAAGGAGAACTTAATCGTGCCGTCTGTCCAAGCTTGTGCTGCTCATGATTTCACTCTGTTTTCATTAACATTAAAATATCCCCAAATCCCCTTGCTGACTGTAACTTGCCCACAATCTCCTGCTGTCTGACCGAGGGAGCCCCGTTTGTTGTCCCTCGGAGGTCAATTCCAAAGCCAGGGCCCGGATTGGCAGTTTGGGCTTGGATAAGAGCCAGTCTCTCTGGGCTGTGATGAGGCGGGGCAGGGGGGAAAGGGAGGTTGCTAGCTGCCTGAGCAGATGGACATTGAGGCTGCCCATGGAGATACAGGCTGTCTGTAAACAAAGCTCAAGCTTTTCTGCCATCGCCGTAGCAACATGCGGCCCCCGCATCCCACAGACGAGGAAACCAGGTGTGAAATTGTCTGGTCATCTGGCATGTGTGGACTTTCAGTGCCCGGGACGATTCGCCGCGGGGTGCCGATAGACATGTCACATTCCCTTAACCTTGCCCTTAAGCCGCCTGTGAAGGTTTCCCCTTAAAATGGGGACATTTTCACTCCACATACATTTTACGGAAGCTCAGCTTCTGTGGAATTTCAATCCTCTTAGACCGGTTAAAAGCTCCAAGGCGCCTTTGTTGTTGTGAACATGAAATGTGTTTCAGGAGCTACTTACATGGGTTTAATTTGTATGTGGGGAGGCGATAGAGTAAAACCCTCTGTGTCCCTTAATGTTTGATTATAGGCCATTCAGGGAACCATAAATTGTGGGGTCAGAGGCTGCCCTGAACAAGCAGGTTAGGCAGTTCGTGTAGAGCTCTCTGCTGCCATCTTGTGGAGATGTCCGCATATATCTTTTGCACATGCAGGGCAGTGTAACTCTTATGGCTGTTTTTTTGACGCAAAATGCACACACACAGGAGGCAGGACTCAAACCCCGACCCTGCAGGCGTGAGGCAGCAGTGGTTTCCGCTACGCCACCATGTTGTCTCATTTCCTGAGGAAAATTGCAGTTGAAGAAATGCAATCCATGCCAGTTATTCACTTCTGCTTCTATTTGTGGTAACTTAGTTATGTGCAGCAGCATTTCCGAAGCCATTCTGCCTACTCAGTGGTGACCAGCAGGGTGACAACTTTATCTGTGGAAAACAAACTGCATCCAGATGAGTTTAATTCCCTGTTAATCTATAACCAGTGTGAAACTTGACTGTAATTTATGCTTTGGGTTGTGCAGGTCTGGTGGGATGGGCAATCCTTTAATCATTGTCAGATCATTTCTGCAAATCCCTTACGTATATATTTGCTATGCCAAGCTGAATGAATCCTAGTGTCAGATATGAATACACACACACACACACACACACACACACACACACACACACACACACACACACACACTGCAGAAGTCTTAGGCAGCTTAAAGAAATGTTTAAGTGAGTGTATATTTGCTTGGACCAAAAAACACAATTTAGCATTAGAACATGCGAAAATGGTGACAGAACAAAACCTACTAAATTTTTCTTCTGTTCTCCAAAAAGTTACTGATGTCTTACTGGATGATGAACACCGCTTCAGTTCTCGAACCTCTCCTTAGGGGCACCTCAGCCATTCCATGTACAGTATTTATTACATTTCACCGCAAGCTCAATTAATTAATTTACTTAATTAGTAAAAGATGTCAGTGAGATATTGATTAGCTATATGAGGTGTGCAAATACAGAGGTGATTTTAGAAGGGGTTTTGAAATGGATAAGCTGACACTTTGACAGACTTAATATTGTAGTTTTATGCCAACATGAAGGTAATTTAAATCTAATTTTCTTTGGCTACCTGACACATGTGCGCAGTATTCTATATATAATATTTCATATATTATATACACACACACATACGTATGTGTGTGTGTGCGCATGCGTGTAAATCAAGTATTCATAGCGGGTGCTTATGTAAATATTGCAATATTTCATTTGCTTATTCACTACAGGGTTGGGGAGGGAGAGGATGCCAGTCCACCCCAAGCCCATGGAAAGTCCTGATGTTAATGTGTGAACAGGGACGCCATACATAATATACTTGTGATAAGTCAATGTATAAATAATACAGCACAGCGATGTCCTATGCTGAGACAGCACTTTGTGTCCCAGCAGTGTCCCCCTGTCACCCTCTGTCACAGGAGCTGTCAGAGCATGACCAGCCTGTTCAGCAACACTGTGTCACCCACCAAGGAGACTGTGTCATCGCTGCCACGCCGCTCGAACACCGTGGGTGGGCCGCCGCTCCGCGCCCTCTACGACCTGCTCATCGCGCCCATGGAGGGGGTGAGCTTCCCTGCCCGTCACCTGCTGCTGCTCCACCACACACCACACTTTTCATTAGCTGTATTCCCTGAATGTCATGCGCAGTCCGGCTGCTGATATTGACGACGTTCTGGCCTCGCGGGCGCCTTGTATGGGACACCAGTCCATCACAGGGCGCACACTCAACGGGCTAAATTCCGGTTCCCTAAGCCCATTTAAAGGGAATTCCACTTGGGTACAGGAAGCAAACTCCACTGGTGCAAAGCTGAGAGCTGAACCACCACCCCTGTGTGATCCCCCCCCCCCTCCCCCAGCAGCAATTCCCTGGTTTAATCATCCGTTTAATGTGATGCTTATGAATGTCAATAAGAAGGCAGAGAAATGCCTTTAAATGCTGACAGTATAAATATTCCACCATATTAATGTAATGGATCATTGCTGTTTTTCTTTTAACATGAAAATTTCATTCAGACTATTAAATTACATTCTGAACTATTTAGAAGAATTTGCTCAAGTTCGAACTTTCTATCTAATATTTAATTACGATTTCTAAAGAAACTTGGGGACACGAGACTTCTGACAGTACTCTTGAATAATTTATTCTAATATTTTTATATTTCTTTATTAGTTCAAATTACATTATTCTTCCGGCATCCATACTTTTCTGTTGCTCTGTGTTTATGATGAAACGCGTCATGCCTGATGATGCAGCACGTAGTGCACTTAGGGTGGTTCTTAATACCAAGAGCGCAGAGGCCATACATGTGGTCTTGGCAAGACCGGTCTTGCTGATTTGCTTCCCGAGAATGAACTTGTGCTGCAGTGAATCATGCGACTGTTCTCGTTTGGCAAGGATGCCGCTAATGCAAGAAGGGGCCGGGCAAGAAGGACATCCGGGGATTTTTACCTTCCTCTGTACTTTTGTTCTTAGTATTTGTAACTTCTACAATGGAGGATGACATAAAAAACGGGTACACAAGAACACAAATACAGTCAAGAACGCATCTCATCCCTGTTCCTGGTGTCCCCCCATCTCCACAATGTTTTAATTTCAACCCACACTGCTTTCAACCTGCCACTTTGTTGTTAGCCTATTAAGTATCATCTGAGCCTGATTAAGGTAGGGTTTGAATTATATACACACACACACACACACACACACACACACACACACACACACACACATATATATATATATATATATATATATATATA
>JAABNY020000039.1:35216321-35245698 GCA_015164015.2 Brevimyrus niger | reverse complement strand
GCTTTGTGGTTAGCTAGTCTATGATGAGCCATAATTTAGCAATGGATAACGTCATACTGCAAATTGTAAAACATACAAATATTTCAATATAACAGACCAAGGAGAGATGATACGTCTCACTGCTATAACTGTCACGCTATAAAAAAAATACTTCAGTCTCATTGTCAAAAGTTAAAAGGACAGTCAACAACGTAACGTAATTACTAGCTAATTCCGCTTCATTCTCGGCTTATTTAACAGCAGCAAAACTGGACATGATAGTCACAAACTTTGTCATGCTTATTTGAGTTATAACAACTGATGGGGGTGTTCTTTTAATTATTATTCAAGCAATGTATGTCTCGTGACCAACTCACCATGAACACCACTTCACCAATGATCTCACTCGCGGATAACTGGTTCTCTCTGCCCTACTGGCTGGATCAGCAGGTTGCAGGATGTGTGGCGCGTTATACACGAGTGTTGCCAACAGGGATGGTGTAGAGTGCCCTCTGGTGCACAAACTATACAACGCCAACACTCAATGACATGGTTGAAGGGTGTTTCGTTCGTTTTTATTTTATATTTTTAAATATTAATTCATCGGCCATTATAAATGCCGATACCGATAGTTTGGAAGATGCCTAAAAACGGCCGATAATATCGGCCTGCCGATAAATCGGTCGGACTCTAGTGTTTACCTTTGAAAGATTATCTGTTTAAGATGTTTAATCCAGAATGTCTCCCCTGTCCGCCTTTCAATTCCGGTTAGGTTTCATGCTGATTGGCAGTGATGTCAAGCTGAACAGCCCCTCATCTCTGATTGGTCAGGCCTTGGCGGAGATCCTGCAGCACCCTGAGCGGGCCCGAGATGCCCTGCGGGTCCTTCTGCACCTGGTGGGTGAGGGGCACCTTCCCCGGACCCCTGTTGTTACAGCTTTCCTGGCTACTCTGCTTTTGGTGTGATGTTAAATAGAATAGGAGTTTAAATGTTAGCTGAGATCTAATTGGACATCCTGTTGCTAATGCAGGATAGCTCATGGGTGACCTTTACGCATCCAGTCATAGACATTACAATCTCCATATGTCTTCTTGTGTTTAGTTATACATACTTCTTGCCTGCTAACAGTTATTAGCTATCCTCACTGCCCTACGCTGACAGCCCACTATGTAGTTTGAGCATCGGGGAGCAGCTGATAGAGGATGCTATGACTCCTATGTGGGTATCATTGCTGCTTTTTCAATTCTGCGCCTGCTGTGTGTGTCTAGAACCTGCATGTTGTCCATGTGTTATGCAGGTTTCTTGCTGTAGTCCAGATACACACAGTTAAGCCAATTTCTGTTTCTAAGGGCATTTTTCCACCGGACCAGGTACCGTACTTTTGTTACTTTGAGAAAGTACAAAAAAAAATATGGTACTTCAAGGTGTCAGTTTTCCACAGGCGTAAAAACTGGTAACAGCGCTGAATGAGAACACAACGCTAGGCAGGGTATTTTGTACTGAATTAAAAAAATGCCTGTAGTAGGATTGGGCAAAGTGCGATATTAATACCAATATCGCATGTTATGCCCGTGCATTTCTTACATCACTAGTTGCATAATTAAGATCAGGCTTTTTATTGCTTTCAATTCTGTACAGACATTATATTTCAGGGAATATGCTTTGCTGAAGTTTTGCTGAAATATTTTTATTCTGTTACTCCTTCATAGGAAATAAAACTTAGCAAGCTTTGCAATTTTAATTATTATTCATCTTATAGATTCTTAAATGTTAATACCTTGGCAAGAGTGCTGCATATATTCTCTGAGACAATGAAATTCATTTTCATCCTTGCTGTTTATATCAATCGAAAGCAGGTTTGAGAGAAATTTATGAACTCCCCCAATACCCCAATATTTATTACTGCAAAATCACATCCCTATATTTATAACAAAATCACATCACTAGAACAGCATTCTATATATTGTATCATTGCCAAAATAATTGGGCCACCCCTCTAAATCATTGAATTCAGGTGTTCCAATCACTTCCATGTGTACTGTATACAATCAAGCACCTATGCATGCAGACTGCTTCTACAAACATTTGCGGAAGAATGGGTCACTGTCAGGAGCTCAGTGAATTCAAGTGCGGTACGATGATAGGATGCCACCTGTGCAATAAGTCCATTTCCTACTTAATAGTTAACTTCCTACGAAATATTTCGCTGCTAAATATTCCATGGTGAATTGTTAGTGGTATTATACAGCAGCAACTCAGCTACAAAGTGGTAGGCCACGTAAAATCACAGAGCGTCGACAATGCATGCTGAGGCGCACAGTGTACAGAAAGTCACCAACTGTCTACAGAGGCAATAGCTACAGACCTGCAAATGTTGTGTGGCCTTCAGATTAGCTCAAGAACAGTGTGTAGAGAACTTCATGGAATGGGTTTCTATGGCTGAGCAGCTGCATCAAAGCCTTACATCACCAAGTCCAATACAAAGTGTCAGATGCAGTGGTGGTAAAGCACGCTGCCACTGGACTCTAGAACAGTGGAGACGTGTTCTCTGGAGTTTGGTGGAGGGGGGATTATGGTGTGGGGTTGTTTTTCAGGTGTTGGGCTTGACCCCTTAGGTAAAAGGAACCCTTAATGCTGCAGCATTCAAAGTCATTTTGGACAATTTCATCCTCCTAACTTTGTGGGAACAGTTTGGGGACGGCCCCTTCCTGTTCCAACATGACTGTGCACCAGTGCACAAAGCAAAGTCCATAGGGACATGGATGAGCGAGTCTGGTGTGGTGGAACATGACTGGGCTGGACAGAGCCCTGACCTCAACCCGATAGAACACCTTTGGGATGAATTAGAGCAGAAACTGCGAGCCAGGCCAGTGCCTCAGTGCATCGGTGCCTGAACTCACAAATGTTCTCCTGGAAGAATGGTCAAAAATTCCCAAAACACACTCCTAAACCTTGTGGACAACCATCCCAGAACAATTGAACGTGTTATAGCTGCAAAGGGTGGCCCAACTCCATAATAAATTCTATGTATAAAGGCAGGTGTCCCAATACTTTTGGCAATATAGTGCATATTCAACAAAATACTTTTTCGCACATTTTTTTCATGTCATGCCATCCGGATCTTTTTGTTGCATATACTCTTATGACCAAATCACTTTCTTTTCTTTTTTCTTTTTACTTGATCATTTTTTCCTGATTTTAAATCTGTTTTCAAGGCGGCATTTGTATTGTGCTTCAGAAGTGGGCTATTTGCATAACCAACTGACAAAGAAAACGTACCGTACCAAAAGTACCATACTCAGTGCAGTGGAAAAGTGCCCTAAATTACTCTGCACAACTCCGTGCTGGATGGGAAGATTGATGGATATTTTGGACTATGCGAATGGCCAGAGCGACAGATGGATCCTCTCTCTCGGTAACAGCCCTTTGACGCTGCCCTGTCCCCCCTCCCTGGTAGGTGGAGAAGTCCCTACAACGCATCCAGAACGGCCAGCGCAACTCCATGTACACGTCGCAGCAGAGCGTGGAGAACAAGGTGGGCGGTGTGCCCGGCTGGCAGGCCCTGCTCACCGCCGTGGGCTTCCGGCTGGACTCGGCCGGCACCGGGCTCCCTGCTGCCGTCTTCTTCCCCACCGCTGACCCTGGGGACCGGCTGCAGCAGTGCAGCACCACGCTGCAGTCCCTGCTGGGTAAGGAGGGAGCAGGCGAGCCTGTGGCATGGCCTGGCCTGGCCTAGGCAGTCCTTATTGCTGCTCTCGTTTAATGAGTTAATGCAGCTGTACATCAGCATGATCCTCATGGAGCTTGACATTACAGTAATAGTAATTTTTCTTTATATAGCACTTTTAATACATGAAATGCACTTCACATATGGAAGCTGAATAAAATACGCAACAAATGTACAGGTCAAACGTAGAAACAGAAATAATAATAATAATAATAATAATAATAATAGAATACTGTTATATAGTGCCTTTCACAAACCCAAGGTCACTTTACAAGAAGAAGAATGGAAAAAAAACATCTAAGCAGTTTATGAAGAGAAATGTTCAATAAACAGGAAGGTCTTTAAATCAGATTTAAAAGTAAAACATGAAGTACAATCACAGAGAGACTGAGGAAGAGATTTCCAGAGTCTGGGGGAGAATGGCACTGAATGACCTGCCACCCATTGTGAGGTGCCTGGTGCAAAGGACAAGGTGCAGATTACAGCTAGTTAACCAGAGAGAACGAGAGAGACAGTAAGGGCTCAGGAGGCCATGCAGTACTTTGAAGGTGAGCAACAAGATTTTGAATTTGATACGAGACAGAACTGGTATGCAGTGTAGCTGTGAGAGAATGGGGGTGAGGAGAGCAGAGTGCTTGTTATGGGTGAGGACTCCTGCAGCAGAATTTAGAATAAACTGAAGCTTTAGCAAGGATTCATCAGGAAGGCCAGTGAGAAGAGAATTACAATAGTCAATATGGGACATGATGAATGCATTAACCAGAGTCTGTGCATCATTACTAGTCAGCAATGGCCAAAGGTGAGCATTGGTATGGAGGTGGTAAAATGTAATTTTAGTGAGGGACTTGATATGTTGATTGAAGTTCATTGTTGGGTCAAGTAATACTCCTAGATTAAATGGGGTGGGTTTAACAGACACATCCTCAATACATACAGAAATTAGATGTTTTGGATAATAAAAATATGGGACCTACCACTAAAACTTTTTTTCTTTTTTAATTTTGTTATTGTTCAACTTGAGAAAGTTATCATCAAGTCAGAGGCGCATGCCACTGGTGTTTTGAGAGGGGATTCTATGGGGGATTGCAAACACATAAACATAATATCATCTGGGTAGCAGAGAAAATGAAAACCATGACTACGAATGATCTCACCAAAGGGCAAGGTGTAAATTACAAAGCGAAAGGGGCTAAGGACTGTCCCCTGAGGATACTATTAACAAGAGGGGTAGAGGGCTTGCATTTGCCTAGACTAACAAACTACTGAATATTTGTGAGATATGACCTTAATCTAAAAATAAAAGAAATAAGCAAATACATGTAGCAAAATGTCAAGAAATAAGCAAAATAAAGAAATGAAACTGAGTACAATACACAAAATAAAAAAATTAAACGATGAAAAGGCCAAAAAGATCCTATATAATATGGATAGATCAAGAAAACAGTGGGGTAAAGAGAAGTAAATAACATGTTAAATTTTTCAATCACAAATTCACATCCTGCCTCATGGAACTAGGTCCTGTAACAGACTTTGAGGATTTCCATGTTGTTTCACTAGCTGGAACAAAACAAAGAACTGTACTCAAGGAGACATGTTAGCAACCAGTTGCAGAGAATCCAAGATTGCTGGGTATTTGCCAAAAAAGTCAGTTTGGCAAATGTGATTGTCATAGGACTTTATTGTTATTATTATTATTATTATTTTATTTATTATTATTTTATTTATTTATTTATTTTAATTTTTTTTTTTTACGCAAGTACGCATTCACTTACAAGTGATATGTGCAGCAATCGATTAATGTAACAATGCAAAAACATGTTTTTATGTGCATTTGCACCAATATGTCAAGAAATGACTGTGTATTTTAACCTCTATATCGCAAATGAAGTACGAATTAGCATATAAAGGGTAGAATGGACGATAAATCTTGTCATATTGATGCAAATGGCACTACAATAATAAACTGGGGGGCTGTGGTTTGTGATGGCTGTACGGCTGCTCTTCCTCTTAGGGCTGCCACCCCCTGCCCTCATGGCCCTCTGCAAGCTTGTCACGGCTTCTGAGACGGGAGAGCAGCTCATCAACAGGGTAGGCATGCGATGCTGCCTCGTCACCACAACCATGTGGTATAGACAGGGCTCCGTTCACAAGGAATGACTGAGAGTCTTTTGATGCTTCATTTTGAGCCCTGGCTGTCCAGCTATTTACATCGCACACAACAGTGAATTCAGAGACCTTTTTTAGGAGTTTCTGTGGAAGCAGCGATTTAAGAGTTGATTGGGTTTATTGCAGTTGTAGGAGTGCATATTACTGATATAAGTGTAACACTAAAGTTCTAATGTAAATGTGCAGCATATTGTTTGACTCTGTATTGTGAGCACGTGTACAGTGCTGTACTCTTTATATGGCTTGTACTGTGCTGTGCTCTTTATATGGCTTGTACCGTGCTGTACTCTTTATATGGCTTGTACCGTGTTATCTCGTAATGCTTGATTGTTTGCTGGGAATGTGTCCGTGGTCCCCAGCATCAGTGCTTTGGTCCTGGCTAGTTTTAAATGCACGTTTTCGTTGGACACCCACCCCCCTTACCCCCCCCGGCACGATACTAAGACCTTCTCTCTTTCTCCTCATTTTAACCTGCTGGCTGAAGGCTGTTAAAAACATGGTGGGAATGGTAAGTCTTCCACCCCAAACTAACATCTCACTCTTGGCCATCATTGCTTACCGGTGCTGTCCCATGGTCCCCTGGAGCGGGCCCTCGGGGGCCTGTGGGCTGTTTTGTTTGGTGCAGACGAGGGTCTGCTGACTCAGTGAATTCTTCCATTACATGCTGAAACACCAACAGCATCTTAGCAGATAGAAGAGATTACCTTTTGATGAAATGTGCCTTCAACATAGCCCAGAACTAATACATAACCCCCCCACACACAGAGAAATCTGGGATGGGCCTAATGCCGGGTTGGGGTCCATCCATCAGAGAAATTTCTCCCTCCACTCTTCATCCCGGTGCGGTGTCCCGTGTTAAGACCCTGATAATGAGCAGCTGAAAAACTCAATCTTAAGAAAATAAGGATTAACCTCAATGTGAACCTTTCATTCACGGCTTATGGCCAAGTGCTTTTACCGGAAAGAATTTAAAATGTGATGGCACCAGACTCCCCTTGAATGAGACATACCTCTAAGGAAGGGAGCTGAGATAAACACCAGTGTTTTGGTCTGGGACATCCACTGATTTTGCTTTCATTATATCAACATCTACTCAGCCATTTCATCCCCTTATACCTGGTAGAAGAAAAGTCTCTGAAAGAAGGTTGATGGGTAAAGCTTTTTAACACTGAGGATGTTTTTTTTATATTTTTGTGACTGTCATAGTCTAATAAATATCATAGTCAATACGGCACAATTTTACTGTTTATATTGCTGAGGATTTTAATGGAGGAACTCGGCCTAAATAGATTTGAAGTAGTGACTTTCTAAGAAGGTGACTGGTCACATTTGGTCAGTTGCTTAGTGAAAATTACACAATGTAGCTATTTATACAAATAGCTTTTTCAATGGAAGAATTTATATAAGGACAATATTCAGTGGTAAGACTGCAGTGCCTGTCAGGGAACTTCACCCAACAACCTTCAGGTTCCTTGTAATTCACCACTATATCCATCACTAACTTTGCTGAGCATCATGGTCCATTTTGCAGAACTGACTCATCACATTTGGCATGCGTGTTGAGCCTCGGCTCTGTGTGCACTAGTCCTCCGTTGCCGGGTACAAGTGACTGAACATGTGTACATGCTGTGCTAAAGGCACCCCCTTCTGGCTGTCTGCCTTCTGTAGCTCCACCAGGTTCTGGTCCAGCTGCAGACTGGTGAAAAGGAGCAAGACTTCTCACTGGCGCCCATTCAGGTGTCCATCAGCGTCCAGCTCTGGAGGCTACCTGGCTGCCACGAGTTTCTGGCTGCACTGGGTAAGTCAGCCTGTGAATGTGTGGTTCCTCCTGCCAGGATGTGGGTGTGTTGTGTCTTGTGCTAGGATGTGCATATGCGGTTCCTTCTCCCAGGATGCAGATGTTTGTTGCCCTGTCCCAGGTTGTGTATGTGTAGTGTATTGTGCTGGGATGTGAATATGTGGTTCACCCTCCTGAGAGGTGGCCGTGTGGTTCCCCCTCCCAGGATGTGTGGTTCCCTGTGTCAGCATGTGGATGTATGGTGTGTTGTGCTGTGGTGATGATGTATGGTCTGCCCTCCCGGGATGTGGGGTTGCCCCTCCTAGGATGTGTGGTTCCCTGTGTCAGGATGTGGGTGTGTGGTTTCCTTTCACATGATGTGGATGTGTGATGTCTTGTACTGGGAAGTGGATGTGTGGTGTGTTGTGCTGGGAAGTGGATGTGTGGTATCCAGTGCTGGGATGAAGATGTGCGGTTCCCAGTACCAGGATGTGGATGAATGGTGTCTCATGCTGGGATGTGGACGCGTGGTGTCTTATGCTGGGATATGGATGTGTGGTTCTCCCTTTCAGGATGTGGATATGTTGTTCCCTGACCCAGGATGTGTGGTTCCATTTCACATGATGTGGATGTGTGATGTCTTGTACTGGGATGTGGATGTGAGGTTCCCTGTCCCAGGATGTGGATGTGTTGTTCCATGTCCCATAGGGTGTCACTTAAACATAGAAGTCTGAAATACACATCTCTCACCACTAGATCTATTCTGTTGGTGATAAAATGGACCCAAGGCCTCTGAATGTTAGCATTGTAGCCTTAATTACGCCTCATGATGACCACGCTTTCACAGGTACCTATCTTGCTAATCTCAGTAACCACACCAATCTCTTACTTATTTATATTTCTGATAGTGATATTTTAGCTATTCTGTGAAAGCAGAAACAAAACAGTCAGCCATCTTGTTTTCTGCTGGTGGTTTTCACCAGCTATTCAGTTTGCAGTGTAGTGTCGAGCATAGTAACTTCAAAGATAATCAAAATGCTGTTTATTCACCTTCAATCAAAAATGTGTTTATATTGCATTATTGCTACAACAACAAGTTAAATAAGATGGAGAATGGAGAGAGGAACTTTGTGTCCTAGTTTTCATCAGTCTTATCTGTGATTTCTGAATTTAAATTTAAAATGTTAGATTTTCAATATTCAATCCCTTCAGCCAATTCCGTTCCTCTCAATGACATACAACTGATGAACAGTCTCCTTCGATATTCATCCATCCACCAAGTTATCTCAACAGCCACAGCCAAGAAACTGTCTTCGCATCTCTGGTATCTATCCCAAGAACTTGTGGGTTTGTCTCTGTTTGATGACCAACAAAGAGGTTGCAGCAATGCAGAAGAAAGGCGCAGACAAACCACAAAGGCGAGCAGAAATAGATCTGAAGGATTTCTAGTCCTTCACTCTGGATCAGTTTGTAACCAGCAACTCCATGAATCTGTTTCATTGCCTCAACTTGCCAACTGACTTCCTGACCATTGATCCAGATACTTGGAAGGATCACAGGAAGGATACATTGGTGCAAAACGTTGCCTATCGACACTCAAAGCTGTCAATGATACTGCAGAGAGGGGAGTGGCACTGATCCAGGAATACAAGACACTCCACTAAGGATGAAGATGACCTGCAGTTTCTCTTGCAGGTTGTTTCTGATTATCGTCAGCAACATCGTACAACAAGGAAGACCGAACTTTAGCGACTGTGACCACAGAACTGTGTATTAAAACAGAGTTTGTAGGTTCACTATAAGAATCATATTTAACTAAGTGTTAGTGTAGTACACTGTACAGTTTATTGCAAATAAACCATTATTACATGTTCTATGTTCTTGAGCATAAACAAATTGTCTAATTGGTAAATATGCTGTGTATAACATCATCCGTTTTGGATTCAACCTTATTGTCATTACACATGTATAAATACAGGGCAACGAAATACAGTTTCACATCCAATCAGTCGTGCAGAGAATAGCAAGCGCAATATGTGCAGTATGTACAATTTTTACAGTTACAGTATGTACAGAGGTGGGAATAGTTATGTGCAGTTTATGTACAAATAAGTAAGCAGATAAGGACAGTGCAGATGATGGGGACAAATTAGCATGATATACAGAATTTCGGTAGATATACAGTTATAAACTAAAATGTAGATGGGAAACCTGTAAACATTACACAATTATGAAATAATTTGCCACACATTAACTTTTGACTACATGGAACAAATTTGAAGGGTGAGAGTAAAGAATTTATGATTAATTTTTTTTTCTCGCAACTTTAATGTCCCAGGATGTGGATGAGTAGTGTCTTGTGCTAGGGTGTGGATGTGTGGTTCCCTGTCCCAGGATGTGGATGTGTGGTGTCTTGTCCTGGGATATGTATGTATGTCTCCCTATCCCAAGATGTAGATGTGTGGTTCCCCCTCTCAGTATGTGAATATATGGTTCCCCATCCCAGAATGTGGATGTGTGATGCCCCGCCCCAGGATGTGGATGTGTGGTGTCTTGTGTTGGGATGTGTGGTTCCCTTCCCCATGATGCGGATATGCGATTCCTCCTCCTGGGATGTAGGTATGTGATGCCCTGCGCTGGACCGTCAAACACCCAAAATAATACACAGGAACAAATGCAGTACAGATGCTCCTCTACTTACGAATGAAACACGTTCCGAACGTAACTTGAAAGCCGTTATTCAACATCATTTTAAGGGTTATACACAAGTACAGAGAACTAGGTTGCTGGGAGTACGCATGCTACGCTGCTGTGTGGCGGGAGTAGCAGCCAGAAGTCGTACTACCCGGAATTGGTGGGCAGGAAAAAAAAAATTGATGTTGTGGACAGGAACCAAGAGCCCAATAAACACAATTTTTACATACAGGCCTCTTCGTTCGTATGTCTGAAAGTTCGTAAGTAGAGGAGCATCTATATAAAAACATACAATTCCGTGCAAAGGTCTGGGATAATCAAAGCAATTTATCTAGGCAGTAAGTGTATATCTGCTCTGAAAGAAATAACATTGGAATATATGCAAATTAACAATAGCGTAATAAAATAGCAAGAAATTCTCCAAACATTATGGATATTTTGTCGGATGGCTAGATGAACACTGCATAGTTTCCCAAACCTCTCCTGCGGAGAACCTCAACCATTGCATGAATTTATTAAATTTCACTACCAACTCACTTAATTCATTAACTTAACTATTTGAATATGTATAAGCATTGATTAGCTGAACATAGTGTGCTAATGGTCAGGTCAGCTAATGTATAAGGGTGTATTGGATGGTCACTGCAAGTACCGTGGTAATTTCTGAAATGGTAACACACTTTGAGAGAAATATCACCAACAGATCATTTAAAAACAAATTTCTTATGTGAATGCACCTAAGACTTTTATGCAATGCTGTATAGAAACTGACTAAATGCATATTCAGCTGTCGTGAAGGAGGTCTCGCATATATGCTGAGCACTCATTGGCTGCTTTTCCTTCACTCTCTAGTCAAACTCCTCCAAAACCATCTCTACTTAGATCAAATGAGCTGGTCATGTGATGTGACACTCTTTCTGTCTGCTTTGTAAGTGGCCTGGTGTGTTCTTTTGAGTGGTATTGTAAATATGGCAGGTGTCTAAATTAGTCACCCTAAATTTCCCTCCCCGTGTGACTGTGTGTGTCTATGTGTGCTCCCTGTCTGGGTGAGCAGTCATTGAAAATGTAGAATTTGCACAGAATGTAGAGCCATGTGCACAGCTTCGGTCCTGTTCAATGCCCACCCATCTGTGTGCCAGGGTTTGACCTGTGTGAGGTGGGCCAAGAGGAGGTGGTCCTGAGGACCGGAAAGCAGGCCAACTGGCGCACACTGCACTTCGCGCTGCAGTCTCTGCTGGCCCTCTTCGGTACGTTCCTCACATTGTCCATCCGACACCCCCCAGTAAGGGTAGCTGGGCTCTCCTGCCTCCCTATAAGCCACAAGTGCTAACATCTCTCTCTCCATCTCAGACTCCACAGAGCTGCCGAAACGCCTCAGCCTGGACAGCTCATCCTCCCTGGAGTCGCTGGCCTCGGCCCAGTCCGTGTCCAACCCGCTGCCCCTAGGCTACCCCCACCCACCCTTCTCTCCTCCGTGCCCCGATAGCCTGGCCTCAGATGCTATCTCCGTGTACAGCCTGAGCTCCGTAGCCTCGTCCTTGAGCTTTGTGTCCAAACCAGAGTGCGCTGGGGATTTTCAGGCCCAGCGTGCACGGCAGATGGAGCAGGAGCGTCTTCGTGGGGGGGCGGGGCTTTTCTCAGGACGCCACGGGAGCGTCCCAAGGAGCCGGTCCTCACCACACGGGGCGGCAGGTGGCCGCAAGGAGGAGGAGGAGTACCAGGGGTACTCCATCATCAGCAGTGAGCCACTGGGCAGCCATTGTGACTCTCTGCCTCTGCCACGGAGGAAAGCACATAGGGGGGGTGTGGCCGGTGACGGCGTGGGGCGGGGCTACGGGGCATCTGTCTCCACACGGGGTAGTATCAGCACGCCCACTTCTCCCGTCAAACCGGGCCCTGTAGCCAGCCCGAGCCCACCGGCCCGAAAGGCAGGCAAAGCGAGTAGCTCAGACACGGGCGAGTCGGACCAGTCCAGCACCGAGACAGACAGCACCGTCAAATCGCAGGAGGACAGGGTGGTGGCGGCCCCCCCACTGGACCCCCAGGAACTGGCTGAGAAGATCCTGGAGGAGACACAGTGCCACCTGCGGGCGGTGGAGAGCTTACAGAGGGGTGGGGCTGGCAGCACGGTGGGCGGGGCCTCCACTCCAACCGGAGGCTCCGCCTTCCGCTTATCAGAGACCAGCGCCTTCAGCCGGCCCCAAAGCAGCAACAGCACCAAGACCAACTCCTCACCGCTGCCCACCCGCCCCAAGCCGCCCTCCCGATCGTCCTCCCTGCAGAAGGTCAGCTCCGGTTACAGCAGCCCAGCCAACTCGGACACCTCCCTGAAGGAAGCCAGCCAACCATCCCCCACTTCGGACGGCCACTCCCAGGTCAAGCTCAAGTACCCCAGCTCGCCCTACAGCGGACACATCTCGCGCTCCCCCAGCAACGTGTCCCCCAGCTCGGGCCACCAGTCTCCCGCTGGCAGCGCCCCCTCCCCCGCTCTTTCCTACTCCTCCACAGGCTCTGCCCGTTCCAGCCCGGCCAATGCTCCTGACCTGGATCGGCTGAAGAGGGCAGCCATCGATGAGAAGGTCCAGGCCATCCACAACCTAAAGACGTTTTGGGCCAGTGCTGGCCAGCAGTCAGGGCACCAGCACTCTGGTCCCATGCGGGCCCTCCGGGGAGGATCTGGAGTCACAGGCACTGCCAAGAGGGACGTGCTGAACCTCCTGAACCTCTCCCCACGCCATGATGGTGATAGCCCAGAGCTACGCTCATTTGATGCTCGCTCTAGGAACCCACCCAATGGCCATCACCAAAATGCCAGGAAAGCCAGCCCCTCTCCCACAACCTCTACCAGCAGCAGTCCTGGTGCACGCCCTGTCAGACTTCCTGCCGGGAACGGCTATAAGTTCCTGTCACCCGGCCGCTTCTTCCCCTCCTCCAAATGCTGAGACCGGGAGTCTTCCACTTTGGTGTTATCACCCATTGGCTGTTCTGTCCATGGTAGCGAGTTTGGCGCTTCCTGGACATCCTGATTGGTCGAGATGATGTAGAGCGCTTGCAGAGCATGATGTGCTTGGGTGGGACTTGTTTAAGGTTGGAAACCTCAGGAGCATCTTCTCCCAATACCCAGCAACACTGTAAACAGCAAAAACAATGACTCTGTGACCTGACACTGTGCGTGTCAGAAAGACTTAAACACCAAGCAGTATTTCCTCAAAAAAAAAAAGTGTACTGTTTGTGTAAGCCAAGGCGACAGAGCTGTGATTGGTCTGCTTCATTTTATTTTAATTATTGTTATTATTATTAATATTATTGATTGTTATTGTTATTATAATTATTATGTTTTGTAAATTAAATCCAGTGTTTCACAATCAGTATTAAACATTTTATATTATTAAAAGCGAACAAAACTGTACCATGTAAAAAGAAAAGGTTAAAAAAAGATATTTTTATTGAAACAGCAAAAATAGGCATTTGGCCTGATTTCTTTGTGAGTTTGAGTGTCTATATAAAAAGCATGGGTTATCTTCTGTTTGATGTTAAGTACAAGGTATGACTTTTTAAACACACAATTTTGAACACATGGGAAATACAAAAAACAGGCCTTCCTCTCTTAGTCATTTATCAGTAAATTTGTTTCAATAAAATTACGTTTGCTCTCTTGCACCTGATTATGTTCTTCTATTATTACTATTAGTATTTCTTCATTATTTGAAAAATTAGTTTGGTAGAGGTTTAATCCTAATGTAGTAATCTTTTTGAGTAATTAGAGCAAAAATCATTGATGGTAGAAAACTGTATTTGAAGATTAGAATATTAAAACACTTCATTATACAAATTCAGATTAATGCTAAATTACTCGCAATACACTTGTATAATGTAACATTCACAACGAATAAGCCTTAAATTGTACAAACACAATAACGCCATATAAAACTTCGTTAAATACGCATTTACCCACTTTTAAAAAATTCAAACCATACTTTATCATGTGGGTTTTATGGCTAGTAACAATGTTAGAATTTTCTGTTATTTAAAACTGTTAAATCATTCTATCTGATAATATGCCAGTATCCACCAATAGAGATTCCAAACCCTGGATCGCTGTGGCGTGCAGCTTCCATACGCATTGACCCAGGAAAATTAGCGATTTGTCTCGTATTTCCGCGCCCCCATCGCTTGCCACATGTTTCCATGAGACCCTTCCCCCTCAAATACCCAGTTGTACCGCTGAGTGAAATCTTTTACGATCGTTGGCTTTGGTCGTTTCTAGGAGGGTTCAAGCCCATAATTTTACCGCATGGCTACATCCCTGTTACAAAACAAGCCAGGGATCCACGCCCATGTTCGGAAGGTGGTGGATTCAAATCGCGTGGATGGCAGAAAAGTTATATCACCGTTGCTGATCCTTGTACTCCGATCTGGACAAAAGCGTCTACTAATTAAATAAATGTTGAGCTTGCTGTTCTACGCTTGGGCGAGGTTTTTAACTTGAATCACTCCAGTGAAACGTATACATGAATATTTAATCGTGAATAATCATGAATAATCGTGTCGGACAAAAAGCATCAGCTATTTCTAATTATAAGCAGGTTTTAACACGTGTCACTAGTGAACAGTGGCCTGTACAACGAAGCAAGGTTACTAGTTAACTTGTCGGATTTAAGGTACCACAGTTTAAATGGACTTCATATTCGTTCACTTACATTTTGCCGGACTACCTTAAATCCGACAATTTACCCCGATAAGCCAGTAGCTTTGTAGTACAGGCCACAGGTATGCTTTGGTGTTCATGCTTTTTTCCCCCGTTAGGCGGAGCCCCATAAACTTAGGTGGCCGAAAACAGCACCCCCCCCCCCAATTCACAATGACGTGCACCGCTAACAGTAACATTCCATTGCACCACAAAGAGATCTTAACATTTAAAGAATATCATAATTATATAAAGGCTGCATTTTCATTTTGTAATTTAGTTTATATACATTTACTGCCTAAAGTTTTTAAAGATTTCAAGTTCTCGGTACAAAAAAACTGATATCGACAAAAGCTTCAAAGATTTTTGTAAGTTTGAAACATCTTTGAAAACTGTTCAGCGAGTTCCGTTGGTTTAATACAGTCATACATTTCAGAATCATAAATCGGTTGTTTTTTGGAGCGTCTGTTAAAAGTTCAGTAAAATATCGGGTAAAATCAGCGCAAAACTCCCTTATAACTTCAAGTTCCTTTACCGGCTGGTGTGGATGGACGATGAGTAACACTTCCATCCGTGAGCCAGACAGACAAAGCTGCGAGCCAATAATTTGCGTGAGGCGCTACAAGGCCGACCAATTGTACGCATCTATAGGCGGGACCGGGCCAGTTGTTGATAACCGCGTGTGACATCAGCGTGCGCGCGCAGTCGCAGCCCGCGAGCAGAAAATGGTGCTCATCAAGGAATAGTAAGTATGACCGGATTCGGTTTGTTCGGCGGTGTTTCGGACAATCCGCTCGGTTGCTCCTAGCCAGATCCAAAGCCGATGTAGCTTGGAGCTGTCCTGTGTTGCTATTTTCGCCGCAGAAGCGGGTGTTTTCGGCGCGACGCGGGTGTTTTTCTCTAAGACGCTGATAAGGTGTGCGGTGCCGGCTCATCTCAGGTACGGCCTAGCTTCCGCTGGTTTGGGTTGCCTCGGACCCGCAGATGAGGCGGGTCGGCGCTTACCTGCCAGGTTTCACCCTCACGCCTCGCTTCGGGAGACGTTTGCGGGATCTCGCCTTTGCTTGTGGCTACCTGTAGCCGTCATTCTGTTTTGTTCGCCCAGCTGTGTGTAACTGGCGAGCTTTTTGGTTAATTACTAGACCGTCAGGCATCGGTACCCAGGATCTGTTTCCTAGTAATGCGAGACTGCTTTACTGTCAATCTACGTTCAATCTACAATTAGCTTTTCTTAGACCAAGTTAAGCTTAGTGAGCTTTTTTTATATATAGTTTACTAATGTGTCTAGTAATACTGCCAGTTCCCGTTGGTGATGTGGAGCACTGATATGATCTGGATCATGTCTAACTTTAGTTAGTGTAGAGTACAGGCAGGGCTGCTGTCACGCTTTCGGTTCTCACGAAAAAGTTTTACGGCCAATTTATATTCCAGTATAACCCTAAACATACATCGAAAGCGTTGGGGTAGTTTGCAAACCTTACAGACTATTTACATAGTAATAAAACTGTTACATGCGTGTACAGACCTGTCTCGAATTGAAAATTTCACGCTAGCCAGCTGACCAAAGTTGGCAACCCTGTAAAAGGTTGTTAGGCAACTAATCCTAATTCTAACACTGACAGCTTCTCCCATGATCTGTAAACTTTGATTAGAAACTGCTCCACCTTAGTGTTAAGCACTGAACTGGAAAGAAGATCGGTAATTGTGGCCTCTTCTGAAACACTTGAGCACAATATGTACAATATGTATTTAAGTATTTTGTTTGTTTGATGTTCACTGAAACCAGCCCAGCAGTGGTGTTCCTGGATAGCTGCCACCCATGCCAAAATACGGAAGGGATTTTCTTTGGTGTTAACATAATTCACTAAACCAGGTAAAAAGTTTGTTAGACTTTGACTATTCTTGAGTACAATAGTGTCTTTCAAAGGTGTCAGGCCCTGCTTTTGGTGTCCCTTAATGTGAAATTACCGAAGGATTCACACATGTAAGATTTTATCTAGGCACAATGAAAGTATGTTAGATCCTGAAAGTTCAACTTAAGTGGTTTAGCAGATAAAAATGGCACTTTTTTTTTTTTACTTTTAATTGAAAACAAACCTTCAGAGTCTGTTGGTTTTGGTTAAAGCACTTTTTCCAGTGATTAAGTTCCTAAGGTCTTTGTGGGTAAATCTGTCCCAGCTTTCAGTGACTGGTTTATGTGTTTAGCTTGTGTTTCTTGGCAGCTTTGATCGAATCTCCCTCTTTCCTTGGAATCACGTCAGGACATTCATTGTTCAGTTTCAAAACAGAACTAAGACATTCTCTGGGCTGTTCAGAGATGGTCAGCCTTTCACACTTCAGCCGCTCCTTGTCCATCCCTTTTTTCTTTCGTTATGTCTCCAATTATGAACCACATTGGTGGGGTCTGATGGTACCCCCCCCCCCCATGTCTGATATCAGTGCCACTGTTGGCAATGTGAGGCTCTGTTTTGGTTATCTATCATATGTAATGTGTCAAATTTAGGCCAAAAAGTTTCAGCTATTACTACATAATGTCCCTGTGTTGTGAGTTTCCTCCCAGTGACATGCAGTTATATTAAGTGGTTTCTCTAAGTTACCTGGATCGAGTGAGTTTGTACGTGCCTTCCGATGGCCAGGCATCCTATCCAGGTTGTAACCCTAAAATATGACCCTACAGTTCCCTTTGCCTGTTGTCCCCAGCCTCAGTCATTGAGCAGTGCTGGTTTGACTTCTCTTGACCATCCTCTTGATCGTAGTCCTTCAAGCCGTAGGAACAACCTATTGCCGGCGGTGTATGGGTGAGGTGGTGTACTTTCCTTTTGTGGCTGAGTGGATAAAAGTCAAAGCGATAATGAGACTTTTCGCTTTGTTTGCTTGCTTGTTCTCAGCATGTTTAATTTTTGCATCAAATTTGCAAACTGAATGCAATGGATGTGAAGTTGAGATGGTGTTTGGTGCCCGGAAAGGCAGTAGCTAATGAGTTATTTTGCATGAATCTTCATTTTAATTAAAAGGAACATCTTCAGTTTATTTTTCTAAGAACCAATGAAGGAAGTGAACCAAAGGGCGATTTTAATACTATTGTAGTTTCTGTTTTTTGTGTGTGCATATACGCATGTGGTGCATGTAAATCCATGCCTTGAGTTGAAAAATTTCACAGAAAATGCTGATGCTGTCTGTTTTCTTTTATTCTGGAATCTACAGATGGGCAATATCACTAAAATTTTATCATGATATTCTTGGACAGAATCATGATCCACAATGTAGTAGATTTTAATTAGAGATTCACAGACTCGATGTCCGGATCACTATCAGCGCTGAACCAGACCTATTTGACGGATCAAGTATTGGCCATACGTGACCGACCCACATCTGTAAAAAGACTTCTGGTTCATGCTAAATCTATTTGCATAATCAATCACATGACAGTTCTATCCTATCTTAGTTTTTTTTTTTTTTTGCGATGTTCAACTGAGCGCTAATGCCATCACTCATTTTTTTACTACTTGGTGTGTGTGAGCACATTGACTTCCGCCTGCTGTGACGTCATGCGCATACCTTTCGCAGCAGGAGGAGCTGTCGAAGTATTTTATGTTTTTGACAACAACTAGCAGCACAGCGATTTGCAATCTTTGTGAAAACAGAGTTTTGAGAGGTGGGAGTAGCGTTTAGTGGAAAATCCCACTAAACAAAGCACATGTAATTGCCTAAGAACATGATTAATATGAAAAAAGGAATATATGATTTGAAAGTCACTGACTTGGGCTGTTTTGGACCTTCGCTTCAGCTTGTGATATACAAGGGGTTGCAATCACAGTGAAGTTTTCGCCAGTTGCATGTCCTCGTTTAGAAGTTACTTAAATTTAACTGCAAAATATATCACAAACTCTTAAAACGGGTTGAACTGAACGAGGTGGAACGGTGTATTATGTATATGGATTGGCCCATCTCTATGTATATATTTTTGTATGCAAATCAAGCAAAGTGGAACTTGTGTAGTACATTTAATTGAACATTTAACCACTTAACCTGTAATTTTACTTGGACAAAAAAAACTAAATTATTTTGGTATTTAAAATATACGAAAGGAACGGACTGATTATAGCAACCTTGGTTTTTATTATGTTTTTTAAAACTGAAGATTCTAAAGTTTAGGGTACAAATGAACATTTATCACCTCAGTCAATAACTGTGCACTTAACTCTGTTTACAGCATGTACAAATAATCCAAAATACAGCTGGCTGTGTTGCCACGTGTTGTGTGAAACATCTAAGTTTTATGACGGCACATATTTGTAATGTGCTATTTGCCTGACTATATTGCTTTGATCAAAACTGTCCACTAAATAAATGTAAATGTAGTGCTGAATTGAGATTTCTTGAGAGTGCTGAAATGCTTATTGTGTATCCACTGGCAACCTGTCACAATAAATTATCGCCCTACTGACCACCAGTATTGGAACCTAAATTAACTTAAGGCAAATTGTTTGCAGATTCTGGATTTTGCCCAATATCTTAGCCTCCTGTCAGGCTGTGTTGATCCTGCCCCTCCCAGCTCTCTGCCCCTTCTCCTCCCCACCACACTTTGTTCCAGCTTCGCTAGGCAGGTGCTAGCTGCCATGCTGCTCACTGTCTGGGCTTCATCGTTGCCAGGCCACTTCAGCTCCCACTTTTCTTTTGCCTGTTCTGCTGGGGTTGTCCTGAGCTCTGTATTGGTGAAGATTGTACTTGCTTTCAAAAACAGGCACTCTCAGTTTATGTACATTAGCATCGTTGCTGTACCAGCCTGCTGCTCAGTCTACCTCATTACAGTAGTGATTTTCCATGTTACTAAGCAACGCAGTACTTAGACATGTCTCTCCCCTGTACTTGTTTCCTCATTAGTCTTCCTCTTATGTAATTTTTCTGTGCGCGTGCATGGCACCCTAAATCCTACTCTTTGCGTAGGAAAATCGACTTCATAATTGTAATTATAGTCTCTGGAAAAAGTTACTTATGAACAACCAAATTTATTGTGGTTCCCTGGGCAGGTAAATGTTTATTTCTTGTCTAAGGTCACACCTGGCATGGAGGACAGAATTGTTCCATACGTTTACTTGCCCGGCGAAGTTGAGTTGCAGTTATAGCTCAGCTACGCCATTTAATTGTAATACTGTCCTTGTCCCAGTATATATCCACGGGAGAAGAATTGATTTATTGACCGAAGTGTGTCTGACTCTGCTAAAATAGCGATATGGTTTCTTTCAACTTGTTAGTAATGAGCTTTTTCCAGTTCAGACATAAAAATTTATAAAAATTAATAGTAATAGATGTGTGGACAAATGAAGTGACACAAGCTTTAATTACAATCTGATCAGAACAACAGATACAACAAGGATAGCATAACAAATAAAGTATGTTGTATAATATACTTGACAGTATGGTATTGGAACATTTTCAGGTATTGTAATGTGATTGTTGTAATCAATATTGGGGTACTTATGAAACAAAGGTTTAAGAAATTTCTCGCGAACCTGTCTAGGAGTGATTTTAATTGGCATTTAAGGATGAAAATGATCATGATGGTCTCAGAGAGCGCGTGTAGCACTCATGCAAAAGCAGTGTAGGTAAACTTTTAAAACTGATTCTTAAACACGGACTAGATAATCTTGAAATGAATCATTAAAATCACAAAACTTGCTAGTTTTTTTCCCTATGACAGAGTAAAAATGTTTTAGCAAGATATAAACTCCCTGTGCTATAATATCTGTACCAGATCGAAGGTAAGAAAAACCCTGATGTTAATGTAGCTGACTAGCGGTGTAAGAATTAGATGTGCAGAACTAGTTGGGCGATTAAATTCATTTTATCGATTTAATTCGAATCTACATTTGAAAACTGTGTTTTTATGAAAATCGATTTTATTACTTATTTTACATGCGAGCGCCAAAAGTGGAATTAATGCAACACACCGTTCTTCGCTGGTAAATTAGTGCAGCGCACCCAAACACTGTAGCAGATTCACAAACATGGCAATGATTCGGTTCTGCGCCGTCGGACAGACACCAAACAAATCCTTGTTGCATAGTCTGTTTAAAAACTGTTGTAACCAAAGGAAGCACAACCAATTTATTCCAGCACCTAAAGCAGATGCACACAGTGGAGTGGGAGAAGTGCAGCTCCCAGCGTAATGAAAATACCCGCAGCACCAGCACAACATCCAAATTTAAGCAAGTAACCGTCCCTGACACGTTTTCGAACTGGGTGCTATATGATATGAATGGGGCACGAGGGAAGGTGCCCATACACACTGTGGAAATGCCGGGATTCATTAACATGCTAAAAGTGTTTTCAAGTTTCTAAAAGTGATTACAATGGCGTGGTCTGCCATCTCCCTTACAAGCATCCCTTTTGGCTTGTCAAATTAATTTTTTTTAGAGTTAAAATGCAAGTTAAAACTTGTTTTGAACCATTTATTTGTCATCTGCAGTTTGATTTTGAGTAGGGGAGGGGAAAATCGATTGAAATTGAAAATTGGATTTATTGTGGAAAAAAATCATTTTATTTTTAGGCCATATCACCCAGCTCTATGCAGAACATGGTGCAGAACGTGGTACCTTGGTTCCCGAACCTAATCCAATCCGGACTCTGGTTCGAATCCTATAGAGTTCGAGTTTTGATAAAATTTTTCTCATAAGAAATAATGGAAACCAAATAATTTGGTTCCCAGACCCCCAAAACTACACCTAAATGTTTTTTTTTCTTTCTTTTAGCATTTAAACACAAAATGAATAGGATAGAACAAGAGCATTCCAAAATGATAAAGATCTTATCTCAACATTACCCCTGTTCTTCCCCGATCATCTTCCGCGTGTCACGCCCCCTCGTTAACCTTGTGTGGGATCCCCATGTGATCAACTGTTTCTGGTTATTATTAGTTCTGTATTAAGTCAGCTTTCAGTTTCTTTCCCCAGTCTGGTCATTGGGTGCGTTCGACTTGCTTACAGCGCTGGCTTAAAGCCATGCATTTTGATTCTGATGCAATGAATTATGGGTAGATGCATTGCGACCTTTCACCCAGCTGCACAAACTGGAACCACCTCCGTGACGACACACCTTTGCCCTTATTGGCTGAAGTTTAGTTACACGCATGACGTTTGTATCCCAGGCAGTTCCAATGTGTAATCTGCTATTTCTCCCTAATATCACGTAAAGCAGTGAGAACTGGTTTTTAGTTAATTTACCTGGTAAAATAAAGTTTAAATAGATTACTTAAATGCTCTAATAGTACACGTAAGTTAGTGGTTTATTTATTGTTAGTTACTGTAATGTTGAGCTGCTTTATTTGGTTAATCGTCCAGTCTGTGAAGAAGGCATTCAAGTAAAAATTGCATTGTAGTCTGTACATGACAAAAACTTTAAATCTGGTCCATTGTTTTATTTAATTTGTTCATGAATAGCAAACTTTTAGGTTGTAACATTTGTAGAACTGTTGTGTAACTTTTTGGTGAGCAATGGCTAACCAAATTATGTAAAGTGCAGTGTATTGCTTGATACAGTATTTTCAATAAAATCATTAATTGGTACTAACTGGGACAGCATCAAACTGTCATGGTGTCAAACGTTTCCATCATGCTACCAATCAAAAGTGTGAGGCAGTTTTGAGGGTGGGGTTAATAGTCTTCGCCTTCAGCACATTTGTGTTATTTGCAGTGTCTGAATTTTGCCTCAGTTGGGCCACAGTCAGAGCAGTGGACTTGTTTCTAAAGGTTCCTACCACAGTGGAGTTGTATGTCCCACTAATATTTTGTCTGAAAGAAATTTTAAGAAGCAAAGAGCTAGGGGTGTAACATTATGCAAAATTCACAATTTGGTACAGCAGAGAAAAGTTTTAGAAATGATTATTAAGGCTGCAAACACAATTAGGAACAGTTGTACATCTGTCTGTATCTGAATAGCTAAGCCTAGGAAATTATGGTTTGCACATTGTAAAATGTAATGAATTTGAGTAACTTGCTTAGGCTGTTTCTGCCATGCTCTGATCATCTCAAAATGATTGGTGTAACAGAGCTGACAGACAGACCTGGTTTTAACTACTCTGTCCGGTGTTGGTGTAATTTATTGGAAAGCCAAGATGCTCCCAAACTGCCAGTTTATGACTGACTGTAAGCAGGATTATCCATAATTAACAGCCTCAGTCAACATAATGTTTTGTGTGTTGGACATCTCCTTATTGATATAGGTTCTGCCCTTGTCAATAAATCTATGTATTTTAAGGCTGTGAATCAACTACAAATGCAGTACAGTCTTCTGTGATAATTCAGTTTTCTGTGATGAATTGTGATCAGTTTAACTTTTGACACACATTTTTAATTTGTTCAAATTGACTAAATTCATTTGTGTGTCGCTGTTTACTCTTTATTTTAGTTTTTAAAAAACTTGACAAATTATCCCTGTGATTTAAGACATTTTTGTCTTAAATTGTTGTTGATAATAGTGCTGTCGATAAAATCGATTCTCTGATTTTTAATCGATTATCATGATAATTCCTATAAATCGACTCGTACGTCCAATGAGTTTTGAGACTTGGATTTTAAAGGGTTAATATCTTTAATCACACGCATCGTGATTTCAATGACGCGACAGTAGGTGATGTTCACCAGGGAAAACTCTATTAACAACATGGCGTCGGACACTAGCGATGCTTCGCAAATGCCCGTAACTTGAAAAGCTGTGGTCTGGCAGCATTTCGGGTTCAGAACGGACAAACAGACAGATGCGCTTGACAAAAGCAAAGCAATCTGCTTTCCCTCTGGAGTCTAGAGGTAGGGAACACACTTTCAAAGGCTGGGGCATGGTCACACATTTCATTCAATATTGTAAACTTAATTCATAGCAAATTATTTCTTATATATATATATTTGTTTTGGCATTAAACTCATCTTTATCTTAGTGTACTTTGTAAATATGTCAGATTTGTTACGTTTGTAATTTGACATCAAATTATAGACATTGCAAAAAGCAGTTTGGAACAATTGCAGACACATTATAAAAGTACATAGTAAGTAATGCTGGCAGTTTGTTTTGATTCCAGATATCCGATCAGAAATGTCTTGGCTACATGAAGATGACTAAATGGTGTAGTTGCAACATTCAGTTGGATAAATATATAAGAAACTGAACTCTATTATTTCTAGCTCTGTTCATTGAATATGTAGCAACTTTAATGCGTATGGATGAGCCATTGTCACCTGGCCACGTCCCTACCGCCCTTTTAAGGCGCTGACGGGGACGTATCTGGAACGTCACTGTTGTGTTGTTGATCAATAGTTACCATGCGACTGCAACTTGAATGCACTGATGCAGCTATTTAGAATGTGAATAGCGATCTTCAGGTGAGAGCAGTACTAAACGCCCCCGATGCAGGTAAAACAAAGTTAGGTGACTTGGTTTACTTTTTTGCTGGTTTAACCTAATTTTAAAAACTTTAATATTTCCGAAAATGGACGTTTTGATTTAATCAGCATTTTTTTTTCTCGCTTCTATAATAAGGATTGGTCCTTACAGCCATCTTTAACTATCAATACTTCTTTAATTTGTTGTTGGATGTCAATATAATACTAGTATTAATATGTTGCACAACTACACAGTCATGTAATTAAGGTAACAGCTAAAAAAAACGGTTTTAAAAACATCGACTGAAATTGATATCGGATCGGAACAGATTGGATCGAATCGTGAAAATCGATTCTAAATCTTGAGAATCAGAATCGAATCTAAACGATTCTTAAAATTTGAATCAATACCTTGCACTAGTTGATAACACTATATTGAAAATGGGAGGTGAGACAGAGTATTCCAAATATCAAATTTATTTTTAGAATATTACAGAACAAGTATGGATCACTCAACAGTTTCAGTAGTAGAGTCACACTCACTAGTCTATATGCCTCCCAGTAGTGTAAACTTCTGACTGGTAATACTGCAAGGGGAAGTGCCACTGTACGTGACACAGTTTCCCTAGTTGACCTCGCTAAATAAATATGGGAGATGAAAAAAACTTATCAGTTAAACTTCACATATAATTTTATATTTCATCATCATCCAAAAACAGTGGAAGACGTACAAGTAATTTTGTTGATTTATTTATTTATTTTGTCATGTTAGTTATCACCATGTAAAAACTTCATGAGGCTATATTTTGTCAGCATTTTTTGTCAGTTAACACTGGTTGTAATTAATTGCATGTAACATTAGAATGCAAAAATCCTAAATATTTGCATATCAACTCCCTAAATTAATGCACAGTTAACCCAAAGGGGAGGATTGCAAAGAACACATTACTGTAGCAGTTTTAGTTTATTGATTAAACGTTTTGCTTCTGGGGTAGTTATTCAGTTTTATTTACGTAAAAGCAGTTTTTCATCAAAATGGGCATTTGTGGGATGACCACGAATTGAGCAAAAATAAAAATTATACTTCTTAGCATACAAATTTGTTGGTTGCAAGCAGTGAAGTTGAAAGATTTAAAAATATTTAGTTTTGTATTCTTTTTTTTTGCCTACCTGTAAGAGGAAAATTTATTAAAGATCATCAAATTAGAGCAACAAAAGACAATTGTAATATACCTAAAACGTTAATATAATGTTAATTGCACTACACAAAAACAAAAAATTTGAAAACATTTTCAAATGCGGGAGAATGCCACATATTATAATATTTCTTCAATTTAAGCTTGTGAGGTACGGATTATTTATTTCCAATAAAAACACGACAGTGACCTCCCCTCGGTATATCGCGGTTCAGCTATCGCGCCCCCTCAATATCGCAGAATTTTTTCCGACGCATCACAGTTCTCTGTGTATCGTGTACCTTGCTTGTGGTGTGATTTGTTGACTTTTTGTGAACTTTTGTTTTAAGCCCTTACGATGACTCCAAAATGATGTTTACAAAGTGTGTTTAAAGCATATTGGAGTGGTATTTTAAGGCTTAAACTATTTAAGTTTATATGATCTTTCTGGATTTTCAGACCTATCACTGATGGGTCTGGAGAGTAACTTCTGCATGATCACTATATGAAAAAGGTTGCCTTCTAAATTATCCATAAACAACTATATGATATAAACTCTCGCAATGTTGTGTGAGTTGTAACAGGAGCACATTTAAAATAATGTATGTATATTTAACAATTCTTTCGCACTGTGGTTCTCTCCATAAATTGCTAGTTTGTTTTCTTTAAAAGATTCTATGAAAAGAAGTTTCCAAAAGATTGCAGAGCTTGTGTACTGCTTAAGTTAGCTGTTGTGAATTTTTGTTTAAGGGATGGTTACCTAGGGTGGGGCCTCACTACTACACCTCAGGCTCTGTCAGTCGTGCTACCCTGCAGTGACTAGGTCGCGATGATGACTGATATTTTCTGGGTGTTGTCCTGGCCTCACCAAAGAGAGGTCATGTGAGTAGATGAGCTTTTGCCTGTGAAATGTAACAGAATGGTGCAGGGAGAGCACAGAGAATATGCTGAGAGGTGTGTTTGTGCCATTCATGGTAACATTTGACTCTTCCCGGCTCCAGGTAACCTTGCTGCTGTTGATAGTTTAAGCTGTGTTTCATATAGGCCCTAAAATGGATGGATTAACAAAAAATGTTAATTATGTTTTTAGTGGTAGTTGTTCCTACTATGCTTTATTAGTTGCTTTTCCAGACAAAACCTTCCTCAAAGGTACAATTCCAGGGTCTGAGTACTGATCAGACTTGGTTTGTAATTGACAATATTCATAATTTTTGGGCTGCTGCTCAGAGAGGTGGGGGGGCACTAGTTTAGCCTGGTGGGACTGGACAAATCCTGGGAAGTAGACACTGATCAGTAACTCGCAGTATATTGTTGACTGGAATCGCTCTACGTCTCTCCATATGGGGATATCTGGTTTAATTTGAGTGATGTCTGTCTTGCTGTAAGTGTGTTGTTATTGCTGCTCCGTTATCGGAGTGTTCTTGCCCTGTCTGACTCCCACTCCTGTTCTCTCTTTCAGCCGTGTGGTCTTGCCATGCTCTGTAGAAGAGGTGAGTACATCACCTCCCTGGTGGGAGGCTCCCGTTCATTTCCATACTCTTCATCTTTTGTCAGTGCTTTATCCGTTTTTTTGGGGGGGTGGGGTACCGTGTACCATGGTTTGGGACACGGATTCTTAACCTGAAAGCTGCTGGCTAATATCCTAGCAGAGGACTGACTGCTATACCCTTTGGTCGGGTACTTATCCCAAATCTCTCCAGTAAAATAACAAGGTACATAAATGGAAAACAATTATTCTATTTTTATTCAACTAATTCAAATGCTTATGTTTCACCATTTTTAATTAATTCAATTTGGCATGCAAATTATACATACCCCATTTCTGTGAGCTTATGAGTTATACAGTTTTTACTATTAAAGCTACATGGCTTAGCTATAGCTCACTGGAAAGCTCCAGGAGTACTTTTTAAACACATACAAGTCTTTCTTTTCTCAAGGTCATGGTTCATCTCATTAACTGCATTTTTTGCTACATTTGTTTGTTAAATCAGTGATGGGCTGGCTTGGAATGACAAGTCATTAAAATGAAATATATACTTGTATATAAAACATTAACTTGGTTCCCTTAATTTGATAAGCATCCCAAACCTGTGCAGGGTTTTTAAAAATATGCACCTAAAGTGTGTTTCGGGACTTCTCAGAAAATTTTTCCTGTCTTGTAAGAAAGTCCAGGCATACTGCTGGTCAAGTTTGCAGGCAAGATTAACTTTGACCTTGAAAAAAGAAACTTTATGTTAACCTTATGTTAATGTTGTATGCTTTCTGATATGTCCAATAAACTATAACTAAGCCATATCTGTAATAGTAAAATGTTACAGCTCATACGAAAACACTCTGAATATTCTGTGTTTTGCTACTTGGGGTGCAGAAAAGACACTATATCAAAGGGATTTTATTTTGATAAAACAACATTTCGGTATTCTGGAACGTATATGTAACTCGGATGCCCGATTTTATCGAAATCGAAAATAGTGGCGCCTTTTGTTGAATTAAAATGGAATGACCCTAAATGTGTAAATGGCTCTGGGTGAAGTTTTCAGCTAAGCTGTTTGAAATATGTTTAGTGTGGCTGTTATCTTTTGTAAGGCTGTTTCTTCCTTGTATTCACTAGAAAAGTCCCCTAGTAATAGAGGCAGGGGGGTGTCTTGTATGCAAATACATGGCAAATGTATTTGCATTTCTTGCAAATTGTCCCTGATGCTGCAAACTGCTGAGATGTTGGTGTAGCACATTTGATATGATGGTTTTTGCCATTACTGTGATCGTTCGCTGGGTATGCTAAGGGACAGTTTTGTTGCAGTCATGTAAATGGAAGTGGACTCTGTGAAGAATGCATTTAGTCAATTGTCATATTTTGCATGCCTGTGGATTTTTGTGAAATGGTTCAAGTTAAGGACTGAGATTAAGGGTGAAAGAAGAGGGAGCTCTAGGATCTGGAACAACTTTGATCACGTGCCGGTTTATTAACCCTTACATCACCTACTGCTGGCCAGTGAATTTGGCTTTTGTGAAGACTGGGGCTCTGTGCTCTGTTTTATTTGGAAGCCACAACTCTGTGAGATATTTTTCCTCAGACTAGATGGTGGTTTTGTTACACCTGAGCAAGTACCCCGATTGGCTGAGATTTTGTAGCTCCCGGCCCATGTGAGGTGCTGCTTAGTCATGTTTATACTGCTTCCTTATCCTTCCCACTGTCCAGACAGCGGTTTTGCCTCCATAAAAGGGCACAAACTGTGGCTGAAGGATCTGCAGGCCTGGCTGCTGCCGGAACAAGGATGCGTCAAAAATGTTCTAGGATGAGCACAGTGAAAGTGTGTTTAGCCCTAGCCCTGTGACTGTGGCAGCACTGGGCCCCAGCGGCTCTGCTCAGGCTGCATCATGTTTCTCTTGAAGGTGAAACTATGGCTGCAGTGGAAATTTACAGTGGTACTTTGGTTCTCAAACCAAACCTTATTCATTCTGGACTCAAACCTTATTCATTCAAAATCGAATCCTAAAAAATTCGAGCTCTGATCAAATTTTCCCCATAAGAAATAATGGAAAACCAATTAATTGGTTCCCGGCCTCCCAAAATTACACCTAAATAAGTTTGTTTTGTATCATTTAAACACAAAATGAACAGGATAATACAAGAGCATTTTTTTCTTAATGGCTTCCAAATTGATAAAGATCTTATCCCTACATTACCCTGTTTTACCCTGATCATCCGCTCCTTCCTATTGCCACGCCCCCTCGTTAACCTCGTGTGGGATCCCCATGTGATCAGCTGTTTCTGGTTGTTGTCATTAATCCTCTGT